>CM076579.1:865912930-866512930 GCA_034641835.2 Pinus albicaulis
AAAATATATTAAAATATTGAGAAAAATGACATTTAAAACCTAATTTCGACTTAAGAAGTTATAAATAGGCTTCAAATGGTAAAACAAATTTAGTTTTACTTTTTACCTCACTTGGAGAGCAACAGTGGTCTGTTTGTGTGCAAACTTGCGGCGATGATTGCGACTGATCTGGGACGTCATTCAGCTCCACGTTTGTTCCAGGTAAAAGGCGCTCCCTTAATCTCCACTTTAATCCATTTTTATGAGTTTTCATTGTGCATTAGACTTCTGGAGGGACCCTTTTTAAAATTTTAGGGCTCGCTCCATTGGCGCGGGTATCGAGCACAGACCCGCGCCAATGGACATTTCTTCACAAAGGGGTCGCGCCAATGGCGCAACTTAATTTTCCGCTTAACAATTTCAAAGTGTGAGCTACCCATGTGGATTTTCAAATGTACCAGAGGTCTAATAAAACATTTTTGATTGTGTTGATGCAGATATTCGAGCACAATGGTTATCGAATGGAAGGAGAGGGAACATGGGGAGGAAGATGAAATGGCTATGGAAAATGAAGCTTGTATGAATGCACTCAAGAACTGTGGACTCAAAAAAAATTTCCTTACTCCATGTTTACGAGCTCAACCTGAGCTGCTACAGTACTTGGTCAGCATATGGGATGAAAATGAGGAAGTATTTAAACTTCGGGACCAAGTGCTAGAACTTGAGGTTTCTGACGTCTATTTTATCACCGGGCTGTCGCGGAGAGGCCCAGTACCCATTCTGACGGGCAGCAGACTTTCCGGAGAAAAGATGGAGCAAGTAATGGCGAGGGTGTGCCCAGGGGCATGAACCGGATCGGGCAACGGGAAGGTGGACATCCACACTCTCCGTGATCTAGCACTTAGAGTAGTGCTACACACCATTACATGAGCTGCAGGATCGCAAGCTCCACATGAGGCAACCAAGGCCCAACTCATACTAGCCTCTGAGTGTATGAGTCCTACACTGTTCGATTGGGCTACATCGGTGACAACCAACATAAAGAGGCAGCTAACAAGATGCAAGCAAGTCAAACTAAAGAAGTTTGGCTACGGTTCCATTTTGGTGTCGTTCATCCTGGAACGACTACCCATTTTCCAGGGCCAAGGGGCCATAGTTGCCGAACTGATATCGAGAGAGCCGAGGATGGCTCGTTGGGCAGCACTTATGCCCAGATCAGGAGGAGGCCAACAGATGTCCTGAGGGCCGGAGTTCTTTGGGTGGTTATGGCGACAAATGATCGTGGTCGAAGATTGGCCCTATGCTGGGACCGATTTCACCAGAGATCCCGATCTTCCGCTCCCGGAGGGGGACGATTGGGACGAGGAGTTGGGTATGATACTCTTTTTGATTTTTTATGTATTTATGATTTTTTTTGGTAATACATGTTCGTTCTAATAATAGTTTTATGTGTATGCAGATGTCGGCCCAGAGAGGCCCGCGGGCATGTCACCCATTGTGCGAAGGACCCATCTCGTACATGACCCTCAAGCTGAGGTTGGTGAAGGGAGCGAGCTGATCCAGAACCTGGAGGGCATTGCCCAGGGAATCTCGAACTATGCACGGCTGGCAAATGTCCCATTAGCTTACCAGCAACAAACTGTGGGGGTGCATAGTTTCCTTCACAGACTGCTGAGGCGATTGGTGCGCGCGGTGGCGTGCTACCACAAGCACCATGCTGATTAGCTTATTTAGGGCTTTCATATGCATATTTTTTTTTTGAGAGACATGTCGTCTCCGACTGTATTAAGATGAACATGTATATTTTTTTATTTTATGTGATGCACACTATGTAAACATTTCGACACACACACACACACACACACATATATATATATACCTATTTCTGGATGGATCTTGTGACATGTGATGATGTTTTTGTTTATGCTATGCAAATGTCTAATACAACGTTATCTTGATGCATCAGTTGCATAACAAACGACCCAATGAAAAAGTTCACATAATGTATCTAATCACACATTTTATTTTTATGCAAGCTTAAAAGCACACATGTAAACACACATGCAAACTATGCTTGGAAATGAGTTTTATTTTTATGCAAGCTTAAAACACAAACTATGCTTGGAGAAGACGGGCATGCCCCCAGCATGGTGTCTCAATTCGAGGTACATGCCCCTCAAGCTTTAGTCCATAGGAAATGGAGTGAAGGTTAAAAACATAAGAGATTTGAACTAAATCTATCAAAACTCGAATTGAACAAGCTCGTGTTTCATTATTTTAACGAGGTTGACACACTTAAAAGAACTGTCCTCGTAACAGCTTGTTTCATTGTTTTAGGAGCTTGGCACAAGAAGAGGATCTGTGCTCCGGTGAGCTCAACGGAGGAGACTCAGGAGGGGGATAACTAGATACATCATGCTCTAGACAATCAGACATTGCCCCCAGGCTGGGCATGAAGGAGGAACGATGATGTCCATCGCTCCAAGGCAACTCCTCAAGAGATATGGTTTCAACAATGGCTTCGTCAGAAGGAAAAATCTCTTTTAGAGGATCAAGCGAGTCGGCCTCACGGAGCCAGGGGGATTGAGAGTAGATATCTAAAGCCATGCTCGAGGGAGCATGTTGAGAGGGAGGAGGATCGGATGCGACGACGATTTCACAGTAATTAATCTCTACTGGAGTTAAGGGCATCGATTCTCCAAAATCGGTCACCTGTTCAGGCGACGGGATGATCCATGGGTCGTCAGACCTGGAGACCATATTAACTTGAACGGTGTATGGTGGCGGCGCGGGAAAAATACCCATGAGAATGGGGTCTTTGAAGAGACCGGGTCCTACACTGTCAGGGGGGTTAGGGATCTTATCCACGTAAGGAACGTTGTTCTCAGAGGTGGAGGTGAAGAACGACAACTGATCCACAGTAACAATTTTGCCCTCATGAGGAAACTTAAGAAGTCGAAAGAGGGTGGATGGCACGCATAACATTGCGTGAGTCCAACTACGGCCGAGAAGCAGATTGTAGTTAAGCTTGGCGTCAACCACTTCTACTTCTACGTTGACTGTCTTCCCTTGTAACGTAATCGACAAACTCTCGAGAACACCCAGGGGTTTGGATTCCCGACCATCGAATGCCTCTAAGGCATTGGGAGATGATGAAAGCGCTGGAGAGCCAATGGCTCTCCAGCAGGCGGATGACATGACACAGGTAGAAGCACCTTCATCCACAACGGCCCTATGAATGTTAAGACCGTTGATCCCGACTTGGATCACAAGAGCAATTTGATGCGGAAGTCGGGGGGTAAAGTTTTCTAGGTCGAAGGTGAGAAGACTAGAATCGGTGGGATCGATCCCACCGATCGCAAACAACAGAGCTTTTCGTTGCGAAGGGCAACTTTGAAGGACTTCCAATGCGGACATAGCAGAAGGCGCCTGAGCCAAATCCTTAACAATACTGTAGTGCTGAGCGACACAGGCATTTGGATTGTAGGAAGACCTTCGTAGAACACCTTTAGAAGGTGGCCTCACAACAGGTTCAGCAGTAGGCTTCTCAATTTCCAAAGAACCGGAGACAGGAGGAGGAGGTGGACCATCCACAACTTCCTTCCCAGCTGCCTGACGCGATCCAGCGTAATCCTTTGAACGCGTAGCAATTGAGACAGGTGCAGCACCATTCATCATAAAGACCTGGGACCCAAATGGGGCAGATGGTGAGGGCTGCTCAACCATCTGGGTCTGCTGAGACGAAAACGGTTATTTAAGAACTGCCGGAGTCCCTTTGGAGCCTTTCAGGAGTTGACTAATTTCAGATCGTCGAGGACAATCTTTAGTATAATGATCTCCTTCACAGATAAGGCAGGGGTACTTCGGTTTACGTTGGGAACCGTCATCAGTACGAGGTTTGGAAGACTTTGACTTTGGGGCGTCGGGTTTAGATTTTCCTTTGCCCTTCTTTTTTCCTTTGGAGGCTTTTTTCGTAGGATTAGCCTGAACGGCGTTAACCTCTGCAGTCTTGCCAAAATCTGGAGGGGCGGGAAGAGCAGAATTATTGGAGGAATTGGACTTTTTCTTCCCATTCAAAGATTTCCGAGAATTTTGAGACACAGAACCAATAACACCATCCACCGCTGGGGTAGGTGGAGCTTTAGAGGTTCTTGGGCGCGAAGCATCAGTGAAAATATCATACAGCGTGCCGGACTGAGAGTATACTAGATCAAGATACTGGGCACGCGCAATGGCCTATTCCTCAGTCACACATGCCCCCATAGCAATATCTTGAGTGATTTTGTTAACGAAGGACGTGGTGAACCAATGAGTTAGTAGTTGATCAGGTATGTCAAACTTGATCAGTCTACAACGACGTTGCCACTCATGAATATGATCGGATATGTGGGTGGCTTTATCTTGCTTCAAGGAAGTCAGGAGATGTGTCTCGGCTTCATAGCGAACCGGTAACTGAAAGTGGGTGAGAAAAGCCATTGCTAAAGTATTGAAATCTGGAAAGATGCCACGGGGTAGTTCAATATACCACTTAGCGGCAACACCGGTAAGAGTGCGCTGGAAGAGATGTAGATGAATTGAATCATCAACCCAAGAATTAGACGAACACCACAAATGGTAAGTCATTACGTGAGCTTGGGGGTCTTCACCAGCTTTACCTTCAAACTTAGGGCAGTCGCGGGGTACCTTGGTCGGAACTGGAGGCCAATAAGGATTATGAAGAATCGGATCATTGGTTAATTTAGAAATGTCCGGTAACTCCAAAATAGCCAAGAACGGCAATTGCGAATTAAACGGCATGCCAGGCCCTCGATAGGGACCGGTACTTGTACTCCACGCTGGTTGAGTGTATCCTTGCCCCCATGGGCTCTGTCCTGAAGGATTATAACTGTAGGGGGTATAGGGTGTATAACCAGCCTGATTCGGTTGCTGGTAACTAGTGTACGGGGGTTGATAACCAGAGTATGGACCTTGATTATATGTCGGTCCCGTTTGAGCAGTCTGTGGATTTGGCTGCTGAGTATAGGTGTAGCCAGGTTGTTGAGTGTAATAATGGGAACCTTGGGGCGGATTATAAGCCAGTCGAGATTGACCGTGATGGTAGTAACCGCCTTGAGGTTGAGCGGGCTGCTGATAGGTGGGACCCTGTTGAGGGCGATAATTAGGATGCACCGGTTGATTCGGTTGTGGCATCGAGTAAATCGGTTGTTGAGTAGGGTTGACAGGATGTGTAGGCTGGCCTGGTTGGACAGGCTGGCCAGGCTGAACGGGCTGACCTGGTTGAACAGGCTACCCTGGGTGAACGGGCTGACCTGGTTGAACAGGTTGCCCTGGGTGAACAGGTTGTGCCGGTTGTGCAGGTTGACCTGGCTGTTGTGGACCACCAGGTTGTGCCGGATGGGCCGGTTGGCCTGGTGGTGGAATGGAGCCAGGTGGTGGCTGGTAACTGGTTTGACCTACAGCAGGACCATAAGATGGTCCTGACTGATGTGCAACATTTGGAGCAACAGGATACTGAGGTTGCATGGGTTGGGAAGGTTGGACTTGCCCCCCAGGACCGTATACCGGCTCGGGTTGGTACCCCGGTGGACCTGTGAGTCCTTGAGGTTGCCTCGGTTGGACTCCAGGAAGAGGCTGCACGAGTTGACCTGAAGGGTTGTAATACTATCCTTGCAGACCGTATAATGGCCCTTGCTGGCCCGCAAGGTAACCTTGCGGGTCATAAGGATAGCCAGGCTAGCCTGGAGGTTGGCCTTGAAAAGGTTGTCCTTGCGGGTTATAAGACTGTTCAGCCTGGTTATATGGTAAACCCTGAGCATGAAGTTGAGCCTCAGGAGTGGGTAATCGTAAAGGATTCCCGTACTCATCGTACTGATATGGAAAAATGTACACGGGTGTACCATCCTGTGCATAATGCGAAAAATACGAGTGGTTGGGATCTTGAGAGGATTGTCCGACCTCGGGGTTCGATTGTTGTAGGGACAATCGATACTCCTCAGGAGAAATGTTCTCCGGCATAGCAGAAGCTATATAGACGTCTTCAGGAAGCGATGTGGTCCTTACGGACTGAGTGGTAACAACAGGTGTAGATGCAGCCACACAAACAGTGGGTCTAACGGGTACAGAAGGGACCTGAGGGGATGACGTAACGGGTGTCCGTGGAGACATCCCCAGTGAAGGAACAACCGACCTTGTAGAAGGAGCTGATACCCCCATAGAGGCAGCGGCGGCGATAATCTGACCTAAGGATCTATACCCTGCTGGTAGTGAGGGACCGGGCGAAGACATAACAGATGATTCAGGGTTGTCTTCTGGGAATAGCTTCCGGGTTACTTCTGGGAATAGCTGGTAATCTTCACCATACGTGGGGATTTCCCGCTAGGAGAATGGCTGGATTCACTCATATTTGAACCTGTCGCTAGATCTCGTAACAGACGGCGAGGACTTAGAGGAATAACAACAGCTAAAAAAGGCGAACCCGATGTAAGAGGAGGGAAATGTTCCCTTACTCCAAATCCGGACCAAGGGTCGGATAAGGGCCAATTGAACTCAACTGGTCCTCCAAAGGGAAGCTCAGACAGAACCGGTCCCCCGTCGGGAAACTCGGAAACGATGGGCTGCTGTGGTTCAGCAGAGGATTGTGAGACCTCTGATGAATCGTCGGTATATGGACTACCAGTAGACGAAATTGAAGGTTCCGCCACTGTGACAGTAATGACGAAAGGAAAAGATCAAACACAACACATGGGCTGAAAAAGAACCAAGGCACACAATCAAACGGCCAACAAGCAAAATCTAACAGGGCGTGTGATCACGAGTGATTTATTTTACGACATTAAAACTTAGAAACTTCACCGCCTCATGTTTTAAGAGTCGAGAAACAGATGAAAGATGACTCTATCTCTTTCAGTTTTGAAGCAAGCATGAAAGGACAAGCGCTTGGTGATCTTTTCAAATTTAAGGAGTCAGATAAGATCAAAATGACTGCTCAGGAATACTAGGCAAAGGGTGTACCAAATAACCGTGAACTGCAATATACACTTTGGTTTCAAAAATGAAAGAGAAATCAACCAAGGACTTAACGTACGTGCAGGAAATCTCCCTGAATGCTGTGTCCGGCGTATCACGGGTATAGGGCGGCAGACTCGGCTTCCTGTGGATAAAGGATAGAAACCTAGTGGGGTCTCCCTTTATATACGCGACGGTACGGGGAGCACAAGTCCGTACTAGTGCTGTATAAAGCCAAGAGGTGAACAATAGCTACTAGGTTTAAAGACGCTGGAACACGTCTCTAGCCTAGACCTCTAAATATTTCGTTAATGTTTCAATGCTGCCTTAGTGTAAATTGAATAAATTTTAATGTTTATTTTCAATTATGTTTTAGTTTTCAGGCCCTAGCGAGTGTTACGTCTCAAAATCGCCTAAATGCACACTACATGCCACAGTATATCATTTCATTCGATGAAAGCTAACTATGAGAGAGTTAAGAGCTTTCCACACAATAACAAAATGACCAGACAACAACGAATGATATCTCTAATGCAGCTAATGGAAACTAAAAGCTTTTCTTTCAAAGTTACTAATCACTAATAACATCGAAAAGATTTAATTCACACTAACTAATCCAAAGCAAAAGAGATTTTTTGTATCTTCAATGTTTAAGGGCAAAATGCACTAACAAAATGAAAACTATTGAGACAAGCAATTTGAGAAGCAAAAGCAAAAGAGGAAAACAATCAAATTTCACTCAATGCAAGCACATAATCAGATCTCAAATCGACAAAAAGTCCCTCAAATCAAAAGACACCCAAAGACTCAAATGAACCATGTGATCTAGGCCCAAAACGAGACAAGGCGGAATTCGAATGAAGAAGGAGCCAATCACTCAAATAACGCAATGAAACGATAGACGACCACCAAACGAGTGCAGAGAAGCAATCACAAAGCTGACTGAATAGGCAAAAACCAAAAACTCCCAAGGGAGGCTTGACACACAATAGCACCTAGATGCTCTAGGGCTAATATGTAAAATCGATAGAAACGGGCAAACAACCAAAGGATGAAGGTCACAGTCAGTCAAACAAGGCTCTAGAACACTCAGGCAGTGGAAAAAATGAAACCAAAATCACAGATCAAGCTTAGAAAGCTCAGAACCAAGCAAACCCTAGCACTCCACAGCACTGGCGCGACTGTCAGGCTGAAACTAGCGCCATAACAGAATTGGCGCGAGTAGTAAATTGACAACTAGCGCCAATTGGCGCCACTGTCACGCTATTAAGCGTGCCAGTCAAGTTTGCTATGAAAAAATGAAAATAAGCAATCCAAGAAGCAGACCAGTGATATTGGAGCTCAAACCAAAAGCCAAACTCACGACAAGAGCTAGCCAAAAGAGCTAATCAAGCAGGCAAAGTCAAGAATCGACCGAAAGACAAGACAATACTCCAAGTGTTCAGTTCATAAACTAAACCGGAGATTGACTGAAGCAGCATTCATCTACTTTCGCTAATGCAAAGCAAGAGCGTTTCGAAGGCTATCTGGCTAACTTCAGGCTCCGTCTGTAGTTTATAAAGCAAACAACAAGCTAACTCCCCAGTGGAGTCGCTAATTTGTTGTGGAGGTAAATCCCCTCTGCGGACAGAGGCGATCCCTACTAGCCCAGATCGGATCTAGCAACAATCGTATCACGCTAAGGCGCAGGTTCCTAATTACAATAAACCAACTTGCGAAGAAGGCCTACCTCAAGTCCAACGCTGTTGTTCGTAAAGAAGATGACGTTCCCGTTCCCTTGCTCCAGCAAATCACAATCCTTTCGCTTGCCGCGATCGAACACCTGCACACGCAAGAAACACAACAAACACAAGCGTAAAACCCGATATATGCAATTATGTATCAGTCAGAGAAGACACAACTCATGATCATAATGAACAATACGAGTGGAACCATAACCAATAGTCACTTATCATTAATTCATCAAAGGAAAATACAACCAGGCTCTGACGCTGAATCTTCCTTCGACGGGTCCTCAGCGGAATACGTCTCAGTAAAGCTTGTCGGGAATGGGGACAAGCCTCTCTCTTCGATTGTCAATCTCCTCGCTATGGATTTGGCACTATGAGGACTATCAAAGCTCTTGCAACATTCTTTAGGCTATGAAGGCTCTTGGAGATTAGCTTGCAAAGGGAAATGGCAAGCTTATATAGATGGTGGAAGAGGAGTTGGGATCCCTACAATCATGGGATTGGCTCTATCCTCAAGGAAGCTTCCATGAGAGGTGGCAAACTACTTCCTCTACATGGAAATCCGGAGCCAAACGTCCCAACTCAATTTAGAGACCAGTTCAGGAGTTGGTTAAAGTCAATCTTCTGCCATTTTTTTTTTTTAAAACACCCTTTATTAAGCCTGGCACGAGTGCGACTCTGAGACAGAGCGCCAATTGGCGCGCCCTCTTTGGAATATTTCCCCCATTGGCGCGAGTATAACACTAGCTAGTCGCGCCAAGGATGAAAAGGCTATTTTTAGGGTTTTTCACAAGGAGATGTCTTCAGGGGAATGAAAGTCCATGTCTAGGGGAATGCCATGAAAGTGTTTTCAGGTTATGTCACTGCTCACAGGTCATGGAATAAGCCCTTCAATGTGCGAGACGGGGAATTGTAGGGACGGTAACAAATTGCTGTGTAACACAAGGATAGAGTCTCCATCAGATGGATGTGAAGACCGCCTTTCTGCATGGTTCTATAAAGGAAGAGGTGTATGTGGAGCAACTTCTGGGGTTTGAAGTCCGAGATAGAGACACCTATGTATGCAAGTTGAAGAAAGCCCTATATGGGTTGAAGCAAGCCTCCCATGGCTTGGTATGAGAGGATAGATAGCTACTTGATGAAGCTGGGCTTCACTCAAAGTAATGCTGATCCAAACCTTTATTTTAAGGTTGATAGAGAAAGGCCTCTCATTCTAGTTCTCTATGTGGATGATCTCTTCTTGACAGGTGTTGACCCTCTCATTCATCAGTGTAAGAGGGAGTTAGCTTCCGAATTTGAGATGAAAGACCTAGGATTGATGCATGACCAGGGTTGCGGGGAAGCGTCCCCCCCCCCTCTCGAACCTGCTCCCAATTCGCGCTCCGAGCGGGAGCGTTTTGGGAGCGCATCGGGAGCGCGCTCCCTAAACAAGAAAAACACTCCCTGTTTTCAGGGAGCGTTTTAGGGAGCGTTTAGGGAGCACTCTAGGGAGTGTTTTAGGGAGCGTTTTTTAAGGAGGGAGCATTTTTTTTTAGGGATGGAGCGTTTTAGGGAGCATATTTTTTAGAAAGAGAGCGTTTTCGTGAGCGTTTTTTTAGGGAGGGAGCATTTTTGGGAGCGATTTTTTTGCTTAAAGACTTGGTCCTAAATGAAATTACTTGCTCTCCATTTGCTTTATTCATCCATTTTCCAACCTAACTATATTGTCAATATAATGTGTATCACCTATTTTTTAACATATTATAATACAATTCCATTTGGTAATGGCCATTATTTTATTGTAAACCCAGGAAAAGTATATCCTTTAACAATTCTGAGACAAAATTTCCTACCATAAAGTGGAATGGATTTTGTTCAAACTAGTTGAAAAGCATACATCATATTCGTTTTATGCAAGGATCAACTGCCAAGATATGAGTAAAGGCTAATTTTTATTAAGGAATAAAAACAAAAGCTTATCTTTAAGACTCATTGTGTTGTAGTTATTATAAGCAGAATATATGACCCTTTGAAACTCAGTATTTAATTCAACAACAATTTCTCTCCACTGTAAAATGGGCCTAAATATTATGAAATCATTCTTTGTACGATTGTTAATGCCTTACACCTACTACTTTCTCACATTGAAACCAAGTTGACAGTCCTTTGTAATCAAAATATGCCATCTTATTGGAGACAATGATGGATGACCAAAATATTTGTTGATGTTTCATGAATGCCTCTACCCTTTTATGTCATGGCCATATTGCTTGCATGAGATGGGGGCTTGTGTATTTTCCCATCTACTGTTTCTTAGAGATTTTACGACCTTAATGGCAAAGTGGGTAACAAGTTGATGAAAATGCAATTGCTTAAACTTTGGATAATTAATGATATGCCTTCTAGGTTGAATTTCCCATTTCCTTAAAAGAAATTAATTTATTCCTTAGCAACACATTCTATGTGTTCTCCACCTGTTGGACATGATGAATACCTAAGCATTCAACTAAAGTGCAGATCCCATTCTCCCCCTGGGGACTCACTTATGGCTCTAAGATTTTAACTCTATTATATTTTATTAGGCAAGATCCCATTTTTTTTCTTAAGCGGCCATCACATAAAAAAGCATGTGGCTTTTTGCATAATGATATCAAAATCAAAGCCCTAGTTTAAGCTACCTAATGTGACCCCAACATTACAATATCTTAACGTATCTTTTAAGATGATATTCTGTTATATGTGTTCCAAAAACTAGATGTATCATGTGATTTTCTCAATATGTGTTCAGTGTTTATTAATACGCCATCGTTTTTAAGATTTTTAAATCTTTACAACCATCTAGATTTCTATGGTTGACAATTTGCACATTATTTCAGCCAAGACACACCACAGGTTAGGGCTTTTTCATTTTCTTCTGGGTTACATCTTGAGAATTTGTGTAAATATTTTATTGGATCATTATCTTTAAGTAGTTGTCTGACATAAAGTATCTTCTCTTCATTCTTACTTCTTTACAAATACCCTTTAACGTTTCTAGAGAAATTATTTTTCATTCTTGCATCTTTACAAATACCCTTTAACATTTCTAGAGAAATTATTCACATTTTTTAATTATATTTTCTGAGGGAAGACAATGTCAACAAGCATTTAGGCCAAGCCTTAGAAGACTACAATTACCACAATCTGCTCAAATTTCAAAAATTAGACATTTCTCGTGGTAAGAGGCCAAACAATAGATAAAATAGATTTACTAGTCTTTTCTAATTTCTAGTAGTTTTTAACTTTTTATAATTGTTGAAACTTGACTATTTCATAATTATTTTGATATTTTTTGTAAACAATATATGACAATTTAAGTTTGAAGTTTGAAACTTTGAAGTTGGCATTTATAAGTGTATAACTCAATATAAATTATGAATATGATGCTTCATGAAATTTGAAAGTTGTTTCATTTCGTTTCATTTTATAACATTTCATTTCATGTTAAATATTCTTTGTTGTAAATGTTACACTTAGCTTACAACTACAACTATGGTGATCAATGAATCGATGATGATAAATGTTATATATTGAATTTTGAAAGCTTGAAACTTTAAGATTGATGAATCATGAGACTCAAGAGTCAATATGTTGAATGTTTCTAACTTCTAGATTAGAAACATAACTTCTAGATTAGAAGATTATAACTTCTAGATGATTGATGTTATATGGTTCAATTTTTTTTTGTATGTTTTTTTATGTCTAATTCATCATTCTACATGCTTTTGTTGACACATATGCATCAAAATATAAAAATATATATATTATAAAAAAACGTTCCCAAACCGGGAGCTTTGGAAAATGGCGTCCCCGCTCCCCGTTTTCGCTCCCGGTCCCAAGTAAGCTTGTGCATGACTTCCTAGGCTTGGAGGTCTGGTAGAGGCCAGGCGAAATTTTAATTTCTCAAGGAAAATATGTTGTGAAGCTACTGGAGAAATCCCACTGAGTATCGACAACTCATGGGGCCCGAGCTGGGAAATCCCACCAAGTATTGACAACTCGCGGGGGACCTGATGTTCCTAGTGGACCCCTGTCTAGACGTATGCTTTGCTGTGAACACTTTGAGTCAACATATGGTTGATCCTCATCACCATCACTGGATTGGTGCCAAGAATCCACTGAGATATCTTCGGGGCACAATCAACCATGGGCTGAGATACACTGCTAGGAGTTTGAGACTCCATGGATGTACTTATGCCGATTGGGTTGGCAGTGTGGTGGATCGCAAGAGCACATCCGATGTTGCTTCACCTTGGGTTCTGCTTCGATATCTTGGATGAGCAGGAAGCAGAAGTCGATGGCTTTGAGCACCGTTGAGGTCGAAAACATTGCAGTGAGTATGGTTTGTTGTGAAGCTGTTTGGTTGCGAAAGCTCTTTAGTGAGCTGTTTGGGCATGTGCTAGATACCACTGTTATCCTTTGTGATAACCAGAGTGGGATTCGTCTTTCTGGGAATCCTGTGTTCCACGATCGATCCAAGCATATTGATATCAGGTACCACTTTATCTGGGATATGGTACAGCGAGGCGCCGTAAGGCTCGATCATATAGGAACTGATGAGTAGGTCACAGATATTCTCACGAAGCCCCTTGGGAAGGTCAAGTTCCTAACCTTCCGTGAGAATCTTGGAATCGTGGAAAGACCCTATTCTGAGGGTCCTGCTTGAGTTGAACTATGAGCTCTGGGAGCTCCAGGGGGCTTGGGGATAGCTTCTTGGCGCTATAAGCACACACAGGGCTAGGCTTGCCGAACCTTGTTGTGCTTTTGCCCCACTGTTATGATATTGAGTTGGTTCACCTCTCTTTGATCTATGCCCCACACGCATCCTATTGATGGAGTTTTGTACTCATGGGAAGTACCTCTCATTTGGCTAATAAGGTGGGAAATGTGGATAGAGACCAATAGCAAGACCGATGGACGCATCGAAGATTGCCACACTTTCTATGTCTAGGATGGCATGTGTCCAACACCTTGATCTGTGATCAAGTATGATGAGGTTCTTATCTCTAAACTGACTTCGGGTCAGTAAACTAACTTTGGGTTAGTATGAAACTCTTTTTTGAGTCTAAACGAGGTTTTAACCTCTAAGCTAACTTCGGGTTAGCTGAGCGTGATGTCTTTGTGACTCACCTTTTGTTCTATTTGAGAAGAAGAGTCAGTAAATCGAGTTACGACAGGATGACGGATGATGCTATATGATGGTACACGATGGTACTGATCTCTGGATGGCACAGGTGGACAGATGGAGTTCTCCCTAGTTGAGAGGGAGTGTTAATTTTGGGCAACTAGGTCCAAACTCCACGTTGCACTGCTCATATGATGATTACCATATTTTGTTGGATTCCTCTTTCGGAGAGGTGCAAGATTGATCTAAAGATCATCTTGTTTGGATGAGCAGAACATATATTTTGATTTTATTTTCCACAGATAATTCGTTGAAGGGTGGGTGGCTTATGTTTTGGTGGTTGGTCTTGGGTCAATGTCTTGGAAGTCTTTATTGAATTGATTCTATAAGGATTTTCTGGGTTTCCCCATGGCTTGGAGCCTATCTTTGGTGTTCTCTTTGTCTTTGTGATCTTCTTGTTTGGCATTTGTCTTGATTATGAACAAAACATGATAATAATAATGAAGAACTCATATAATATTACAAGAACTTGTCAAAGTTTAAGAGAAATCATAACAACGACCCTAACTATACACTGCCCTAGTTTTCTCAATATGGAATCGGAGTTAGGGCTTTGATCTAAGGGAAGAAAGGAAATCATTTTGCCTTCATATCAACAAAGGAGGACATCTACCCAGGAACAAACCTCCTAAAGTAAAAAAAAAAGGGATCAAAATTTTGGTCAAGGTCTCAAGCCATAGTCATTGTGATTAGGCCGAAGACTTAACTAAGGAGTGTGAAGACTTTTGAGGGGCATATAAGTCCTGATTTGGAGGACCGAGGGGCTAATCTAATAGGCCACATAAAGGCGAGTTACTTGATAAAGAAAATGCAATTCTGGGAACAACATATGAGGTTTGAAATCACAATTTAGGAGGATCGAATTCTCTGAGTTTCCTCAGAGATCCAAATTTCAGAAGCACTGTGCATATATGGTTAACTGAATCACTGTTTGGAAAACATTTTGATGCTGTCCTTGCACCTGAGAAAGGAAGCAACCAAGTTTGAGTTCATTGAAGTCCTTATAAACCTAGTTGAAAGAGGAGCCAAGTCTCCTATACCAAATTCTAGGCATAAATATATTTCAAAGGGTTTGATTTGAAGTCTTATTCACTTAGAGAGGAAGTTGAGACTCCTCCATCAAGTTTTGGGCATAAGTATTATGTGAAAGGTTTATAAGGAGTACCCACAGTCATCCTAAAGAAGGCCGAGACCCATACAAGCTTTTAGGCCTGTCCTAAAGAGACTCCTCCATCAAGTTTTGGGCATAAGTATTATGTGAAAGGTTTATAAGGAGTACCCACAGTCATCTTAAAGAAGGCCGAGACCCATACAAGCTTTTAGGCCTGTTCTAAAGAAAAGTAATCAAGCTACAATTCACAGTCCTTTATATTAGTAAAGAGGTTGAGGACTTGTGACTCAGTCTTGAGGCACATATACATGTACAATCTGAGCATGCTTAGGCACCCTTAAAAGTGACCTTGGAGTAGTCTTGTTCTGAAAATATACTTGACAGTGTGACATGGAGCTGACTTGTGACTCCCGTTCTAAAGCTATTCTGAGAACTCGGTGTTGTGAAGAAGTCCCAACCAGTAGGACACTTCTTTAGTCATTCTCTTTGATCCAGTTAGGGTTGTATCAAGTTTCTTATAACAACATTCAATGTGTCCTTCTATTGGCACACATATATTTCGTTTGAAGGAAGTTGACACTAGACCTATGGTATAGTTTACAAAAAGAAGCTACAGGCAGTAGAAAACAATTCTCTTGCAGTGCACTATCTTATGATAAGTTCCTATCTCAAGGAGATAAGAAAGCTAGTATCTTAGAGTGATTTTGCAAATTTCCTTAATGACCATCAAATGTATTCATACGTATATGTCAGTTGGTTTTTGAAGACTTGTAAAAGTCTCTTCTCTTACAACGAAGTCTAATCTTGAGCAACATTTATGAGTGTATAGAGTCCTATCCAAAGGATCAATAAGCTCAAATCTAGTCTTGCAATCTATAGTATAAAGACAATTCATTACTTTAGGCAGTGGGAACAATCTCCTATATATATATAGTAATAGGACGCTTCAAGATCCGTATTAAAACTCTAACAATAGAGTAGAGATACCATTGAGAAGACATGTTGGAAGGAAATCTTGGCAAAAATCTTAGATCCCTTGAGAAGGAATAGTCTCCCTGGTAGCAACTTGAAGACCTGAAGCTATCATAAAATACAAGGATAGCAACACCTTTTTTTTGGAAGAAATAGTCTAAAGGAAGAGGGCCATATCAAGAAAAGCAGAATTGTCATCTTTTGAAAGGTTATCTACTATAAAGGAGCTATAGGGATCTATCAGTAAAAGAAAGTGGCACCTTTGACTTTGACATCTTGGATAAGTGCTACAATACCTTTGAAGTCTTTATTCTTGAAAGAGCATGGCATCCCATTGTAGGCCTTTAATCATGAAGTACAAAGGTATGTAATCATAAGGTATGTGTAGTATATTTATTTGTTAAGGGTCTATCAAGAGATGGATTAGGGTTAGGACCTTATATGGTTCTACGGTTTGTTGTTTTCATTATTGAAAGTTGTTGATGTCTAGGATTGCAAACCTAGATGGTTCATAAGAAGCCCTAGTGATGAGAAAACCCTAATCCTAAGTTACTTGTTCCCTCATAAAACCTATGTCATGATTTCTAGGGCTTGTGGAGTGTCTAGGGCATATAATAAATCCTAGTAATAATTGATGAGGATGATGATTTGATTTTTAACTAGATCTAGGGTTTGTACTTGGAAACCCTAGGATTCCATCCTCCATTGTTGCATGGGAACCCTAGATTAACAAATTGATATCATACTTTTGTTATCACATTTTGTGCTTGGTAGTGTTTGTCAAATAACATTGCAGGTGCCTCATGAAGAAAGCATTGGAAGGATGATATGTAAGGAAAATCCTATGTTTTGGTGAGCATGATAGAAGAAGGGAAATGGAAGGACACTGAGAATGCTAACTTGGTATATAAGTTGGATCCTTGGGCACTCTGATGCGTATAGTAAGATCCATGTACAAGATGTTGAGATTTTGTGTATTTGGGGTAGCATCAGTTGGGGGAGAAACACCATGATATGTCAACTAGAAGAAAAGGATGAAGAAATCTTCAAACCAAAATCAGACATCAATCTCCTCAAGGCCGAAACATGTGAAGCTACAAGAATGAAAGAAGAAATGGAGAGCAGTCTAGCAAAGAAGAATGAAGAAGTCTTCATAATGAAATCAAATATCATCTCCCTTAAAAACGAAGCACATGAAGCAACAAGGATGATGGAAGAAATGAAGAAGCAACTAGTCATGAAAGATGAAGATTGTGAAAAATTGAAAGGAGAAATTGTCTCTCTTAAAAAGGAAGTTGACTTGTTGAATAAGAACTTGAAGAGTTCTCAAACCCTAGATGACATCCTAAGTCATCAAAGATCCCCCCTTGATAAATCAGGGCTTGGCTATGCAGGTGGACCCTGAAGCAAGAATGATAATGCTTCAAACACCAAGGATGTGAGGAAGCCAGGAATAAATGATACTCCCAATTCCAGCAAAGGCAAGAGTCAAGATGACATTAGAAGAAACCCTACTCCAAGGAGATTTACAGATGATGTCAATAATACAAAAGGAAATGAATATCATCAAAGAATTCCAAGGCAAAAATACTTTAGAAGTATTTCAAGGAACTCTTCATCTCCCAGGTACCAAAGTGTATTTTTTGGTTATTGCTATTCTTGTACAAACTTTGAGCATATGGCAAAGGATTGTAAGGCATACCACAAGGGAAAATTTAATGGTCCCCGTCAATCTCCTAGAAGCAGCTTTGCAAGAAGAAATCATGCATCCTCATTTATGAGCAGAATGGAATGCTTAAATTGCCATAAAATTGGGCATATGGCTCGTGAATGTAACTTGATTTGGGTCCCTAAACAAACTAAAACTATGACAACCAAGCTAGAGAAGAAAGTTACGCAAGTATGGAGAAGGAAGCAAATTGCCTTTGAAAATCTTTTGAACACTCCAACCAACAACACATGTTATTGACTTGATGAAGTCATCCTTGATATTCCAAGTGATTGATAATGAAACTCTGCCAAAATGGGACCATGCATACATTTAGGGGGAGTTTGTGATTCTTGAGCTTTTTTTGCAGAAGCTATTCGTGAATGAACCCTATGAAATCCTTGATGAGTCACACATGGGCAATCATGCTTTGATAGATCATCTCTCAAGAGAAAATCCATTGAAGAAATGTAGCCACATCTATCATGGACCACATTGCCAGAAGGAAGAGCACCATGACAGGGGGAGTAACATACCTATGAAGAATTACTATTGTTGAAGAAAAAAAGGCAGCTCGACAGGGGGAGTACTTGAGCACCCCGTTTTCCATTGATGTCAAAGGGGGAGAGATTATTGGAAGGGAAAGAATATTGCCATCAATGACAAAGGGGGAGATTGTTAATCAAGATTGTCATTGATGTCAATATAGCATTATTGGGATGACAAGTATTCTTGTGATGTCATAACCTCATGTATCCTTGCTCTTGATGAAGAAGTCTATAACCTGGATGATGTGCTTACCCTTGATGGATACTACACTATTGAAGGACTATACATGAATGAACACACTTGATGATGTCATACGTGATGGCACTTGATGAAGGTCTGGATGACATGGTTGGAGACTACATAATGACATGGAGTACGATTTGATGACATGAACAATGTTTGGAGACATGACATGAAGAACTTGTAGATCAC
Organism: Pinus albicaulis; assembly: GCA_034641835.2. Classification (NCBI taxonomy): domain Eukaryota; kingdom Viridiplantae; phylum Streptophyta; class Pinopsida; order Pinales; family Pinaceae; genus Pinus; species Pinus albicaulis. Next base: position 865,931,620 of record CM076579.1, read on the forward strand.
TTGATGTCATATGATGGCATATGATGACATTGCTGGAAGATTTCATTTAATGATATGGATGGCAGTTGGAAGACTACCTTGATGCTCTCTTGATAACAAATTAATAAATGCTGCACTATGGTTGATGACATATCACTGCACTATTACATGATGTCATGATGACATGGATAATTTACATGATGACACTAAGAACCTCTTGCTGTCCTGATCATCAACACCTATCATTCCTCATGCTGTCCCAAACTTTTTTATGCATAAAATTTAAGGACAGTCACAAAGAAAAATAATTTTCACAATCTTAGAGGCAACATTTTTTTGTGAGACCTTCACCATCCATTAGAGCATAATTTTAGCTTTCCAATGAGCTATTACTTGGCCCAAAACTCCAAGTGGTTTGGGAGATATGATTTTTTCAAGTTAAAGAAAATAAATCTGTCCTTGAGCTGACCTACACTCAGTCACACATGTCAGCCTCCCTCCAAACAGACGTGACCTTTCAAATTTGATAAACTACTAGAAATATAAAATCGCAGAACCTCATTTCTCATCATCCTTTGGGTCATCTATTACAGAGAAGGATATAACAGTTCACAACTCGTGAACTTAAAGAGAGGGGGCATAATCTTAAAGAGAATAAGATAACGGTTGGATTGTTCCGGGTTTGTAAAACGAAATTAACACCTTCAAAAAACCAGGACAATGGACAAACTCGGACCTGCAGCAGACTTGTGCTATCTTGTTTCGTTGCTGCTTCACTTGCAAAATACACTACTGGTCCTGTAATGCTTGGACTATGGAACAAACTTCTGTAATTCGGATCCTGTAGTGTGGAATAGAACTCAGACTTGCAGTTAGTACAGAACTCGGACCCGTAAACATTTTATTACAGACTCAGATCTTTTGAAAAGGAAGGTTCAACACTTGTGGGACAGACCTATTGGAGGCTTGAGAGCCTAGTTTCAGGCTCAAACAAACTTGTTAAAGGCTCAATAAAGCTCAAAACAGTGGTATACCTTAAGAACAGTAACAATGGAGACTTCCAATTATTGTTTTGGTATATTTCTGTCTAGCACACCTGTGGAGCTTGGGTTACATAGCCTGGAAAATCAGAATTGGTTATCATCTCTGTTGTAATAACCTCAGAACTTTACACAGTCACCTTTTGTGAGGCTCGGATTTGTGACAAGTGTATGGGTAGTCTACCAGTGGAGGAACAGTGGACAGTCACCTAAACTCAGTGCCATAACCTCAGTGCCTGAAATCTGAAGTTACATAGCCTGGAAAATCAGAATTGGTTAGCATCTCTGTTGTAATAACTTCAGAACTTTACAGAGTCACCTTTTGTGAGGCTCAGATTTGTGACAAGTGTATGGGTAGTCTACCAGTGGAGGAGCAGTGGACAGTCACCTAAACTTAGTGCCATAACCTCAGTGCCCGAAATCTGAAGTGCCTACTTTGGGAGGCTCGGATTTTTGAAGGTTGGACCCGTGGTGAGAAGAGAGCCACTCGTTGAAGGGCCAGAAAAGTGTTGCTACCTGTGGGAGACACCTCTTCCCGAATTTGTGGATCTGTGGTGCTACAGACTCCTTGTGTTTGAAGCTAATACCTTGATTGAAGGTTGATCCTATATTGAAGCATAACTGAAGGACACTTCAAGTTTTGATAGCCGGTTGAAGAACACTCTAAGAGAGGTGTGTAAGAATATTGGAGAAGACTTTGAATCTTGAGTCATACTCCTTGATGTGGTATTGATCACAGAGCTTTTGTGTTTAGACTTCCTGTGGTATTAATCTCAGAAAACTGAAGTAAACAGTGTAGAAGTCAAGGAGGGTTCAAGGCTACTTTTACACTTCCATATACAGATTTAAATTGTGATTGCAACATTAATATAGCTACAGCGAAGTCTAGTGGTGGAGACCTATATTGGACAGTCAAGAAAAAGTTTTTTTTTGGAGCTAATTGAACATTTAAAAGTTGAACAGTGTAGTGGCTTGATGCTTGTGACATAGCTGGACCTTGGTGTCACTCCAGGACTATGAACTAAGATTGCAGCAGTGGAGTCATATGGTGGACAAAGTACAGTGAAGAAAATGTGGAGCCAAAATCAAGAAGTGAACAATGAAGAATTTGGTCAAGGTCATACAACCATCATGATGTGACCTTGGAGAAGTTTGTTTGGGTGAAATGAAGAGTTGTGGTGACAGCTTCTAAGAAGAAAAGGTTGTCATTGATGATGTAACATGAAGACTAAGTGTGACAGGGCTTGTTGAAGAAGACTTTGGGAGCCGTGAAGAATAACCAAATATATTTAGAGGAAGTGAATTTGCGGGTTGGAGCCCAAGAGGTTGGAGCCTCATAGAGACAAAGTTGGTGCCTTGCAAAATAGGGTTGGAGCCCTAGATGATTGGAGTTCAAGAAACCAGGTTGGAGCCTATACGAGAGATAGGGTTGGAGCCCTAGAGGTTGGTGCCTCAAATTGACAAGGTTGGAGCCTTGGAAAGACCAAGTCGGTGCTTGGCACAATACAGGTTGGAGCCTAGAAGATTGGAGTCTTCATCTAGGGTTGGAGCCCTATATCATTATTGTACTTTACTTATTGTAAAGAAGAAATTAATAATAGTATCTATTCCATCATTGTTCATTTTTGTGTTCTAAATATAAGTGATCTAACTGGTAAAATTAACAATTGAAAAGAAATACTGATTCACCCCCCTCGCAGTATTTCCAACATTAGGAAGTTGTAATTTCATACTAGTTTAGAGAAAATTTGGACAACGTTGACCAACGTTGACTTTGGGTCAACCTCCACCCTTTGATTGCGTTTTTGAGGCATGAATTCCGATCTTCAAAGGCCACATTTGGGGGCACAAATTCCGAGGTCAAATGATGACCTTTGACCACAACATTTATTGTAGCATTGACCGCAACGTTGACTAGTTTGACCGCAGATTTTGACTGCTGATTTGACAGTTTTGTGGACTGGTTTTTGCGGTGAGTTTGACATTGAAGAAATGACAAGTTTGACCATGTTTGACTGAACCTGATTGGAGGTTGAAAGGGCTGGTTTGACCAACAAAGTCTTTTTTGGCTAGGGCATCCCGTTAACCGCTGTAAAATACATTTCTCTCTATCTTTGCTGAATAAGAAGAATTACAAATTCTTGTCTCTTCTGTTGGCTTGTCTTCTGTCAATTTATTTTATGTTCTATCAGCATTTAATTTCAATGATTATGTGATTGCTAAATTGAATCGGGCTAATAAGAAGAAAGATTGAAGTAAACTGCTCTAAGCATAGAACATACTAGTTATCTAAAATTTAACATGGTATCAGAGCTAAGGTGAAGAAAAAGCCCAAGCAAGAGTGAAAAACAATCACCGAAGAAGCTGAATAATCAAGGACCGGGATCAATGGCCTCCTCATCATACACGGGTTTCATCTGATGATAAGCTGACTGATAAGTTTGATTATCATGCTTGGAAAATGTCCTTGGATCTGACATTGGAAGATCAAGATGTTATGGATTATGTGCAGGGAAAGATCAATGAGCCTCCATCAAATGCATCCGCTGCCACTAAGACAAAGTACAAGAAAGGGGAAGTCAAGGTGAAGATCAACAGGGATTCTATTCATAAGCGCTTGGTTGCTTATGTCTCTGAGCTGGGCACATCTAAGGAGATGTATGATAAGTTGGTTAGCATGTTCAGGGATAGCAATGCTAATCAAATTCTATTTTTGAAGAACAAGTTGAAGGATATCAAGAAAGACAAAGGAGAATCTATTTTTCCCTTTTTATCTATTATCACCCAACCAGGCCCCCAAACAAGAGAGGACGAACGATGATGCGAAACCTTGAAACTAAGGTATAACCGAAAAGACTCTTGCTTGCTAAGCTAACTTAACCCCAAGCCAGCGATATAAGCCAGCGACCCCATCCATCCCGCAGCGAGCCTTTCCCCTTCCTTACTGCTCCCCTTCATCCTGAAAGAGCGGATAGCAGGTGACTTCAAGGAGCGGTCAATAGAGAGAGGGTGCTTAGCAGGTGAGGTATAAACCTATAAAATAGCCATTTTAGTGCCCTGTCTCGCCACACTTTTACCCTAGCGCAGGGTGGACCCAATTGGAGGTTAGAAGTGCGTGATAGAACGCGTTTTTATTGAAAAAGATGGGATTAATGGGGGATGTCTGGCTAGCGTATCAGTAAGGCTGGGAAACCTTTCAAAAAGTCAAGAAATTCTAGGTATGAGGAATCAAATGTTATTGATATAAGAAATGAATTCATTCTATTTCATGAGGCTCACCGAAATCAAGAATGATCTCTTAGCTATTGGAGAAGACATAACTGATCGAGATCTCACTCTCATTGGTCTTGGAGGACTCCCTCGGGAATGGTATGTATTCAATACCACTATTCTTAATAATAATGTAATTCCTAATTTTGATGAATTGTTGACAAGATGCACTCAAGAGGAGACAAGGATGATGGAGAGAGCCCATCCCTCTAATGGGAATGGAAGTGACCCTACTGCCTTCACTGCTCATGTAAAGAAGATGAACAATGCTGGTCTAAGAAATCAAAATCGTGGAAGAGCGGGTCCCAAAGGAAGAAAAGGAAGATTTTACACTTATAACAAGTTTGGTCACTATGCAAGAGAGTGCCCTAATGGAAGAAACTCTCTCGAAGATGATGACAACAACAACTTCAGGGGGAATGGAAATCAAAGGAACAACAGGTTCAAAGGAAAGAGGAAGGCTCCCTCTGATTGAAGTGGAAATGGTCAACCTTTCAAGAGGTCAACGAATTTCAGGTATGATGAATCTAATGTTGTTGATAGGAAAAATGAATATATTCTTATATCTGCCCTCTCTGTTGCATCTCCTTCAGACACCCTGGACAATTGGTTGATTGATAGTGGTGCCTCAAGGCACTTCATTGGATACAAGGAAGCCCTCTCTAATTTGATTGAAAAGGACAATAATTTGGAAATTATCCTTGTAGACAATGCGACCTATCCCGTGAAAGGGACATGGACTGTGACCCTTCATCTAAATCAAGGTCAAGTCCTCTGCTTGCAAGATGTGTTGTACGTACCTGAATTGAAGAAAAATCTAGTGTCTATCTCGACAATGGAAGACAAAGGATTCAAGGTGGCATTCATCGATGGAAAGGTACACATTTGGAAGAGGAACTTCAAAGAAGCATTCACTCTTGGTTTTACGGTTGATACACTCTATTAGGTTGGAGGACGTTTGCTAAGGGCCATGACATTTGACACAACTCTTCAATCCGAGCTATGGCACTGGAGGTTTGCACACCTTCATTACAAAGCCCTTCGCGAAGCAAGGAAGGTGGTGACAAGGATCCCTGATTTCAAAGATGATCATGATGGTGTATGGCAAGGTTGTGCCGAAGGAAATCATACAAGGGGACAATTCCCCTCAAGTGTCATGAAGACATATGATATTTTGCAATTTATACATTCTGATCTATCTGGGAAGTTGGCATTAAGAGGGAGACCACCACCATGTACACTCTCGAACAAAATGGTGTTGCTGAAAGGAAGAATAGAACCATTTTGGAAGCTGCCCGTGTCATGCTTTATGACCAAGGTCTTCCAAAGTTTCTATGGGGAGAAGTTGTCAACACCGCTGTGTATGTTCAAAATAGATGCCCACATTCTGCATTGGACTCCAAAACTCCCGAAGAAGTCTTCTCTAGTAAGAAGCCTGATATCTCTCATTTTAGAGTCTTTGGAAGTCCCGTTTATTTTCATGTGCCGAAAGAAAAGAGGAGCAAGTTGGATGCTTCTAGGAAGAAGGGAACGTTTGTGGGCTATAGTGAAACCTCGAAGTGATATAAAATCTATGTGTTTGGTCAAAGAGAAGTGGAGATATGCCATGATGTCACCTTCGACGAAGATGCTTCCCTCAAGAAATTTAGTGATCTTCCTATCTCAAAGGAAGATGAACATAAGGATGAACCGATGCTCGATGTTGAAGGATTGATGGATCCTATAGATCCACCTTCTTCAAATAAAGGAAGACCTTCATGGCTTAAAGACACTCTCAAAGATGCTAAGGGACATATTTCTCCAAGGGGAACATTCTATGAAAGTAAGAAGCTGAATAGGTACCAGGGTACCTAGCAGCTATGAGTACCATTGTACAATCTGAGCCTGTAACTTTTGAAGAAGCTGTAAAGCATCAAGTTTGGAAGGATGCTATGCACGAGGAATATGAGTCAATCATGAAGAATGATGTCTGGGATGTGGTCCCTAGACCGAAGGACAAATTTGTTGTCACCTCAAAATGGCTCTACAAGTACAAGGCAAGATTTGTTGCCTGAGGCTTCTCTCAAAAGAAAGGCATAGATTATGATGATATATTTGCACCGGTTGCCCACTACACCACCATCCGATCGATCATTCCCCTTGCTGCAACGCAGGGATTGAGTCTCCATCAAATGGATGTGAACACTGCCTTTTTACATGGTTTAAGCAAGGAAGAGGTCTATCTAGAACAACCTCTAGGGTTCGAAGTCCAACATAGAGACACATATGTATGCAGGTTGAAGAAAGCCCTCTATGGGTTAAAGAAAGCCCCCAGGGCTTGGTATGAGAGGATCCATAACTACTTGATGAAGTTGGGCTTTACTCGAAGTGACGTTGATCCAAAACTTTATTTTAAGGTTGATAATGACAAGCCTCTCATTCTGGTTCTCTATGTGGACTATATCTTCCTGAAAGGTGCTGACCCTCTCATTCATTAACGTAAGAAGGAGCTAGCGTTTGAGTTCGAGATGAAGGACCTAGGACTGATGCACTATTTCCTAGGCTTGGAGGTTTGGCAAAAGCTAGGTGCAATTTTCATTTCTCAAGGAAAATATGTTGTGAAGCTGCTAGAGAGATTTGGGATGGTGGACTACAAGTCTGTGACTACTCTGATGGAACTCAACTTTAAGAAGTTGTGTGGAAGTGTTGTTGGGCCTGAGTTGGGAAATCCCACCTAGTATCGTCAACTCGTGGGGGCCTTGATGTTCTTAGTGAACTCACGTCTGGACATATGTTTTGAAGTGAAAACGTTGAGTCAATACATGGTCAAGCCTCATCACATTCACTGGATTGGTGCCAAGAATCTATTAAGATATCTTTGGGGCACAATCAACCACGGGCTGAGATACACTATTGGGAGTATGAGGTTCCATGGATATACCAATGTCGATTAGGCATGCAGTGTGGTGGATTGTAAGAGCACATCTGGATGTTACTTCACTCTAGGTTCTACTTCGATCTCTTGGATGAGCATGAAGCAGAAGTTGATTGCTTTGAGTACCGCTGAGGCCAAATACATTGCAACGAGTATGACCTGTTGTGAAGCTTTTTGGTTGAGAAAGCTCTTCAGTGCGTTGTTTGGGCATGTTCTGGATACCATTGTTATCCTTTGCGATAACCAAAGTGGGATTCGTCTTTCTGAGAATCCCGTGTCCCACGAACGATCCAACATATTGATATGAGGTGCCACTTTGTCTAGGACATGGTACAACGAGGCGTCATAAGGCTCCATCACATTGGGATTGATGAGCAGGTTGTAGATATTCTCACGAAGCCCCTTGGGAAGGTCAAATTCTTAACCTTCTGTGAGAAGCTTGGTATCGTGGACAGGCCCTATTCTAAGTGTCCCGCCTGAGTTGGACTGTGAGCTCTAGGAGCTCTAGGGGGCTTGGGGATAGCTTCTTGGATCTATAAGAAACCACAGGGCGAGGTTCACCTTACCTTGTTGGTGTGCTTCTTCCCCACCGTTATGATGTTGAGTTGGTTCACCCTCTCTTTGATCTATCCCCCACATGCATCCTACCCATGGAGTTTGGCACTCATGGGAAGTACCTCTCATTTGGCCAATGAGTTGGGAAATGAGGATAGAGACTGATAGCATGACGGATGGACGCATCAGGGATTGTCGTACCCTCTATGTCTAGGATGGGATGTGTCCAACAACTTGATCTGGGATCAAGTCTGGATGAGGCTCTTACCTCTAAACTGACTTTGGGTCAATATGTGACTCACTCGAGTCTGGTTGAGGTTTTTACCTCTAGACTGACTTCGGGTTAGTGGAAAGTGATGTCTTTGTGACTCACTCTCGTTCGTCTTATTTCATCTATAACAGAGAAGAGTCAGCAAAGCAGTTACAACAAGATGACACAGGATTTCATGATGATATATGATAGTACATGATGGTACTGGATGACAGGATTGCACAGGTGGATAGTTGGAGTTCTCCCTAGTTGAGAGGGAGTGTTAATTTTGGGCAACTAGGTCCAAACTCCATGTTCCATTGCTCATATGATGTCGATTATATTTTGGTTGGATTCCTCTTTCGGAAAGGTGCAAGATTGATCTAACGATCATCTTTTTTGGATGAGCAGAACTTATATTTTGAATTTATTTTTCCACACGTGCAAATTGTAAAGGTCGGCCATAATTGCTATGTAGGCTCATGAGCCCCCAAAAGATGTGTCAATCATCCCCAGTCATGGATATAAATTGGAGAGACATGAAGCTCATTTCATCATCAACTCATCTCACACATCTCTCTCATCTGATTGGTTCGTACAACCTTAGAGGCTTCTCTCTCCACACGTGTAAAATCAGGAAGCTGCAATTTCAGACTGGTTTAGGGAAAATTTGGACAGTGTTGACCAATGTTGACTTTGGGTCAACATATGCCATTTGACTGCGTTATTGAGGCAGGAAGTCTGATCTTGGAAGGCCGCATTTGAGGGCACAAATAACAAGGTCAAATGATGACCTTTGACCACAATTTATTGCAGCATGGACCGCAGAGTTGACCGCAACATTGACTAGTTTGACCACAGATTTTGATTGTTGATTTGATAGTTTTGTGGACTGGTTTTTGGGGTGAGTTTGACTTTGAAGAAAGGCTAAGTTTGACCATGTTTGACTGAACCTTATTGGAGGTTGAAAGGGCTGGTTTGACCAACAAAGTCTTTGCTAGCTAGGGCATCCTGTTGACTACTATAAAATACATTTCTCTGTATCTTTGAGGAATAAGAAGAATTACAAATTCTTGTCTTGTGTTAGCTTGTCTTATGTCGATTTATTTTATGTTCTATCAACATTTACTTTCAATGATTATGTGATTGTTAAATTGAATCAAGTTAATAAGAAGAATGATTGAAGTAAACTGCTCTAAGCATAGAACATACCAGTTATCTAAAATTTAACAGTAGAGGTTGAAGTAACACATACAAAAGGATGTGGGAAAGTGCAAATGGCTAACAATGTGGTTTCTTTTGTTTTTAGGCAATTTATTGTGATGAGAAAGATACACAAAACATGGTGGAGAAATACTGGACAAGTGGGGAGGCAGAGCCCACACTTAGTATTTGATTAAGAACCTTTTGGAGGTCCAAAAGCTTGGCAGTGGGGAGGATTAATCAGGGAGGATTTGAAAAGGCCTAAAGTTCAAAGTCACCCAAATTTGATGGTAATAGTGCCATGTTGAAGATCTCGATGAGACGGTTCCAACAAAACTTGAATCACATCGAACAAAGTTCGTATGTGAAAGTTATAACGATTTGAAGATTTGGACCAGCATGGAAAAAGTCAAACTTGTCTTGGCACGTGGTAGCATATGAATGTGATGCATGGAAATATAGATGTAGCATGACGTGGCAATACATGATGTCACCATGTGGCAGACACAAGATGATGTGGAAATTATGTGGTAGGTTAGGTGGACCAGTTAGGTGGTGACACGTGGCCCAATCAAGGGGCACCACGTGGCATCTCGAAATACCAAAAATTAGGCTAGGTTCAACTTACTAGCAGTGGGGAGGATTAATCAGGGAGGATTCGAAAAGGCCTAAAGTTCAAAGTCTCCCAAATTTGATGGTAATAGTGCCATGTCGAAGATCGTGATCACGAGATGATTCCAACAAAACTTGAATCGCATCGAACAAAGTTCGTATGTGAAAGTTATAACGATTTGAAGATTTGGACCAACATGGAAAAAGTCAAACTTGTCTTGGCACGTGGTAGCATATGAATGTGACGCATGGAAATATAGACGTAACATGACGTCGCAATACATGATGTCACCATGTGGAAGACACAAGATGATGTGGAAATTATGTGGTAGGTTAGGTGGTGACATGTGGCCCAATCAAAGGGCAACACGTGGCATCTTGAAATACCAAAAATTAGGCTTGGTTCAACTTACTAGCACCAACAAGATTCAAACACGTGACCTCCGGGTTACGCATACGACTCCACCAAATAGCCAAAATGATATTGCATTAGACCACAAGTGTGTGGTTTGTGAAAACGCTGAATTCTTGCTATTTGAAGTTCTGATATATTGTGTGTATAGTTGATAATACATAGTGTAGGAAAGGGAGAGATAGGTTTGTAAGAGTTGTTAAGGGCATTACAATATTGTGGTTGTAAAGTGTCTGGTGTTGAGAGCCTTCAATTCTTATTTTGGCCTGTGTATTTTGTAATAAGTGGAGTTTTAGAGCTTGATTTTGTAGCAAACAAAGGAGGTTTTTGGTGGCATTTTGGAGGCCACTTTCTAGTAGTAGAGATCTCATTTGTAGCAGGATTTTTGGAGGCACTTTTTAATTGCAGTTTTTGGGAGAATAATAAAGAGGCTACTCCCTTGGAGGCAGAAGCCAAAGACGTAGTTCACACTAGACGAACTACGTTATCAATTGGTTGCTGTGTTTCTCTTCTCAATCTTCTATATTTTGTTTTAATTGTAGCTTCATTTAAATATTTCTTTCTTGATTTATGTTAATTGCTAGTTTAAGTTTTATCATTCATGCTTGGACATTTTTACATGCCAAGTCACTTTAAAAGATTCTAGATCACCCCTGTTCTGAGTCTCTTCGCTATGCGACTTTGTTTGGTGTTCTTGGATGGATGCGTTCTGTTGTTCTCCCATTGTGCAATTGTGTTATATATATGAGTTGTGCTCTCTCCTCTGCGCAGTTGTCCTCATATACACACAGGTCGATTTGCCCTCATAAGTTGTGTGCCTTGGGTTAGGATGACATCATTGCTCTGCCCAAGTGCTCACATGAAACACCCGTTTGTGCTCGTTTTACCCATGTCGCCTTACTTTGCGTTGACCAACATGTCGTTGTTTACGTGCTCGCTTGGGTCCAACGTGCCTCGAATGAACATACTACCTCCACTTGGTTGCTCGTATTGGGGGCATCTTGGGCGACACCTAGGGGCACCGGTGCCACCCCCCATGGTTTTGCTCTCATTTTTGATGCATTGTTTGTATAGAGACCTACCTTAGGACACATTTTTTTTTTACAAACCAAATTCAGCATAATAGTAACTAATTATTAGATGCAAGAAACCATGTTCGTGTTTTATCAATCAATAAGTAATGTTGTTTAAGTTGTCGTGTTGCAAATAATAAGCAAATAAAGGTTTTAATTTTAAACTAATCATCCATTAGCAACATCCATTATGAAAGTGACATAGTAATTAAAAACACATCAACATGAGAAGCACATATTAATTTGAAGAGACATACATCAATAGTCCATAAATTTACAATTCAAACATCATTTCCTTCACTTTTACGATATGATAATTATATACAAAAATAATTCTATAATAAAATTTAATGGAAACACGAGGTATCGTTCACCAAGGGGATGGATATTCAATCTCGGCTTTGTTACTTCTTGCACTCTCTTGTTGTTCTCTGTGTACACGTGTGAAGGATGTTGCGTCTCGACCAAATGTCTTTGGCTCACTGGTTGACCTCAACCTACTCCTTGGGCACTCTTCTTCCCCACAGACCCCTGAGCTACAATGGGTCTATAAGGGAGGAAGAATTATAAGTGATGGAGGAGAGCACTCCTAGCTCAAGAGTTCCCTCTTTAATGGCCTCCACCACCCCAAACTCATTATAGACTTCGTAGAACTTAAGGGGAAGTTCTTAAAGGGTACGATTGACTTGACACCCTTAGCATTGAGAATAAACTGATTGGTAAGACACCTTTGGGAACTTTAAAGGGACGTTCTCGAAGGACACAACCGTCTTGACACCCTTTGGCATTGAGAAAAAAGTGCTAAAATATAATTAAGATCTGATAATCATACAAATTCGCATAATGTAGTAAGTGAAGTTTCAGAACCAAGTTAACTAAATCAAGAGTAAACCCTAGGATACACGGAGAATAGGTAGAAATAAAAAGAAAGAAAAAAGGAAAACAGAGATTGGACCAATTGAGTAACTCTACCCTTCCCATGTTTGGAAAATCTTAGGTATAGATTATGCATTTAAAGTAACTCCAAAGTATGTAAGTGTTTTAATAAGAAAGAAGGAGAGAGATATAGTTAATTAGAAAAATTAATCCTAGGATAGTTTAATCTTATTAAGAAAATAGGGCAGTGAATGAAATTAGAGAATAACAATTTAAATTAGAAAAATTTAGTTTCATGAGAGAACCTCCATGTGGCAAGAGCCAACACAAGGATCTCTATCTATGATTCAATTTGAGATAAACTAGGGTGTAGTTGGGAAACAAATTTGAGACCTACCAATTGAATTAAGTAATGAGCATAAATTAAAGAATATAAGAGGGGGTATCAAGGCACAATTAGGAGAAGAAATAGGGACTCATGTTGAGGGAAAATATTATTTTTAAATAAGAATTTAAGTAAATAATTTTAGAATCTTTGGTGAGAAGCTAACACGTCGACAAACGCTTAATCAAACTTTTAGACTAAAAAATAATTATTTTTGCATGAAATGACAAGTGTCACCTATGAAGCCTTCTATAAAAGTAGCAAGCTATGGGGGAGAGGTCACTTTTTGCCCTACTGTTGGATGAATTATATAATGCTACTGTGAGTGACTACGAAGTCTATAGTGACTTTGGTGTGGTGGTGGCCATTAGAGAGAGAACTCTTAAGCTAGGAGTGCTCTCCATCGGCTAGTATTCTTCCTCTAACTTACAGTGCCATGATAGCATGCGGGTCCATGGGAAAGAAGAGTATCCGATGAGTATGTTGGGAGATCAACAACATTCGCATCTCAACATCCTTCACATGTGTACACAGACAACAAGTAGGGAGCGCAAGAAGATCGAATTTGCACCCTTTGGTGAATGGTACCTCGTGTCTCCATGAAATTCTATTACATGCTTATTGTTATATATAATTATTAGATCGTAAAAGTGAAAGATATGATATTTGAATTGTAAATCTATGGACTATTGATGTATGTGTTTTAAAATTAAAATGTTTTTCTCATGTTGATGTGTTTTTAATTAATATGTAACTTTAATAATGGATGATTAGTTTAAAATGAAAATATTTATTTGCTTATGAGAACTTAAATGGCATTACTTATGATTAATAAAACACTGCATGGTTTCCTGTATCTAATAATTAGTTGCGACTATGATGAATTTGGTTTGTTAAAAAAAAAAATGCGCCCTAAGGTAGGTCTCTACAGCTTGATCAAGTTGGGAGCTTGGTCGTCCACATCCATTGTGCCACCAAGTTGTCCACATGCACCCAATGGAAACTCATGCTGGCATGCTCTTGTCCAATATACAATTTTGACACATTTCGTGCGGTATTTCATTGCAAATCATGTGATGGAGACGTCACCCATGACGTGTGCTTTGGTTAACGCTGGGCGACAGATTTAGATAGTAGATGAAATGCCAACGGAAACATACAATCTGGCAAAGGGCCGGCCAAATGCGAGGAAAACGGGAGGAATAATTAAATTGTATGTAAAGTTGATTAATGTGGACGCTGTCGGATACCACCACACCAACTGGATATGAAATGAACAAACTCGAACATAGCACGGTGACACGACATGAAACATTGTAAATAAAAGTTGATAGATTTATAGTACTGACAGTTATGAGTATATAGTACTAGTGGATGATTAACAGATTCAAATTAATATATATTGCATGCGAATTTACTAAGCCCATGGGTAAAATTGTTTTGGGTAAATTATAATAGGATTACATGAGTCCTATATTTAGATGAAATGGTAAGTTTTTTTTTTTGGTTGTTTGTATTTATTGAGTGGGGAACGTTACAAGTGGTACATTTCTATTTCGTCACTAGTAAGTTTGTGAAAGGAAGTCTACATTGGAAGAGAAACCCATGTGTCCAGCTGACATGTTAAAAATAAGAGATAACTGTTAGTGTAGAGAAACCGTTGTGTTCAGCTGACATGTTAAAAATAGGACATAAATGGTTGTTGTAGCGTGTATGCAACCAACCAATTAGAATGTAGAATGTTGTCATAAGCGGAAAGGCTGTTGTGCAGAGTTAGCGTTTACAGTTTGATTCATCAATACGTTCCTTTTGCTTCCATTGATTTTTTTTTCAGAAGTTGCTTCCATTGATATCTTAACTTCGACAACATTTCTTTGACAAATATTTAAATGTTTTATTTGACTGATAGTACGATGCACCTCAACTCACATTGCAAAAAATAATGCAGGGATGCAGGTATTGGGAGACGTTTCTTTCCAAAATATTACCATGCAATTCAGCACACCTTGCAAATTTAACGATGGGCTCAGGGATTGAGCAAGGTCATATTTGAAGAGTTATTGTTAGTTTAATATTTTTATGTTTGACAAAATAAAATAAACAAATTACTATGATAACCGATTATTCTCCATCAAAACAGAATATCTAAACATTTTATTTATAAATATGAAAAATTCGATCTTTAAAAATTGAAATATAATATGTTAAATATTTAATATTATTTTATTTTAAATAAAATAAAGTGAATATATATATATAAAATAACACTTTTTAATTTAAATAACTATAAATAAATTTTAAATATAAGAATATTAATTTTTAAACCCTTTCATATAACTGTTATACTTAATATTTAGTGTTTCATGTAATGGTTATACTTCATACTTAGTTTTTAAGAAATATTCTTTATATAAAATAAAATAATCTTGTTTCTTATTTAATAAAAATAAAAAATATATATATTATTTAAATTTTTATTTAAATAATTGTATGGAGATTTAGTAATTTAAACATCTTTGTAGTATCAATTATTATATGATTTTTTCACAATTAAATTTTTTTAGCTGGAAATTTACTTATTTTTATAGAGTATATTAAAAATATTTAATTTTAATTTATTAAGAGTAATTATAATATTTAAAACGAAAAGTAACAAAATCTTAATATTCAATTTTAAATTTGATTAACTATCTATTACAAGTTATAGTACAAGTTATAGTTTATAAATACGAAATTATGTTTTAAAATTATATCATTTTTATTATGGTAGTTATGGTTAATTGTTAAAATATAAATTAGATTTAATGTTTTCATACAAATTGGGTTTCAATGACATACAAAATCAATCTTCTAACTTAGTAAATACTATCTCCCTAAAATATCATTTTGTAACTTATAACTAGTTACTAGTATAGTACACCAAAGCAAATTCTTGCAAAAATAATCATCGAAAAAAACATTCACTTAAAAGAACATTTCTTCAACATACGGTAGCAATATTCATAGTCACAATTCACCAACTTCATGGTCAAGATGGTTAAAAGTCTCATTAATATATTGGTAAGTAGCGTTGTCACACATTTTTCTTAACCAATAAGTGTAGGAATGAACTAACCATTGACAAAATATTTTAATATCAAAAGTAAAATGCTTATTATTTAGTTACCATAAAAGGTTTCAATTAATTAATGAAAATTTGTGTTGTTGATGCAGGTCAACCCAAATTGGTATGAGTCAACCATTACTAATTTCATAGTTTCCAAATACGAAAGATTAATATTAAAATCAAGGGATACCATCATGATAAAAGTACATACACCATGCTTTCTAATATCTATTTCACTTATTAAAATAAAATATATTGTATATATAATGAATATACTTCATTAGTAATCGTTATTCTTTTTATATCAAATAATATATATAATAAAAATTAAATGAGGTTTTAATCAAATACCATAGATTTTAAATGGAATTATTGTTATTATAAGGGGTAAAATTTATCTTTATTTTTTTTTATAGCTAAGCAAATGAATCTTAGATAAGTCCTAGTTGTTTTCCTCGAGTTCAAGTGTTCAATTTTGGCCACGTACTCTTCCCTTTCTGGTTGTCTGGTGCTCTCCCTTCTTCTCAGTTGATTCTCACGCCCTTGCCTCTAGTTATACTCCTAATTTCATTTACCTTATGGGGTGATACTCTTTTTATTCGGGCCCAGACCCTCTTGCCTTTTATTGGAGGTCTCCCTAGTCTCCACTTGAATTTGGCATTGGGTCACTCCATTATTTTTTCGAGGAGTTCCTCGACTCTCATAGCTCCTCGACAACGCATGCCAAGTCAGAGAGGTGGATGGTCAAGTTCCCCCTCATCTACATGTAGGCTCTTCAAATGGGAATCAGTGGTAAAGTTATTTGACTCTATTCCTTATAAGTCAGAAGAGAGATTCTTTGGCTAGGGTCAAAATAGTTTGGTGGGAGATTTTATTTTTTCATTTCAAAAGTCTTAGACCACAAGTGCAATTGGGTTCCAGACCCGAATGTTTCAGAAAACATCACTTACATTTTCCTCATTTAATCAGTTTGCGCCAACAATTTGAAATCCTGCTATGCATGGTTATAAGGGACAAACAAGCTAACAATTATAAATTGTTTGTAGGTTAGGAAGACATCAAAAGGATGCTATGAAATCTTCACTTCAACCTCGATGATATTGACACCAAACTGGCTAGATTGGATACTGAATCAGTAGAGGACCATAAGGCTCCTACGGTTATTAATGATGTGCCTTTGATTGTAGCACCTCTGGTTGCTACCTCACATCAACAAAACTCAACGCCACTCCGACTAGTCTCCTTGGACCGGACTTCTCATGCAAATGATGTGATGGCGCTGGTATGGTTGGATTAGTTTCTATTGCACTTCTTTCTCTCGCTTGCATTACTGATTCTTGCTTTCCGATGCGCTCTTGGTTTGGTTACTGGTGCATTCCTAACATCTTCATTTTTGCATTTCCTTGCTTCTTTTTTAATACAGTCATTGGTCCTGTAATTCAATATTGTGTACGTGGTGACTACAATTTTTGAATAGCGATAATGAATCTCTCAATGAGTTTCTTTGTTCTCAGTCACATATACCATAACTCTCTTTTCTTTATAATCCCTATAGCTGAATCACATAGATATGGGTATATGAAGGGGATACATGCATTTCCTATAGTCTAGTTCTCTTTTGAGTTATGGGCAGATCTAGGTTTTGGCACGACAAGATTTGTCTGGAACAACTCTCTATGTAATATTTTTTCTTTATATTAGAAATCATTTGCAGGAATTCTTAAAAAAATAGAATCTCAAATAAATCCCATTATTAAGAAAAAAAAAGGTTTTTGAAATTGGTAGATAACTAAAACACTTGCCTCAACCCAAAAAGCAAGGCTTTAATTTAGTTTACACATCAAAGTAACTGGATATTTATTTAGTTATGTCGTAATAATAATCTTCCAATAAACAATGGTAAAATAATCACATTTATTAATAATTATATTAATAAATATAGGTTTTGTATATCAATTTTATTGTTGATAATTATTAATTAAATTATTAAAATAAAAACATTTGAAGAACATATAATAATAGTTTAATGAAAAAATATTTTAAAGGTTAGAAAAAATAAGCGATCTCTCAATTTGAAGGAGAGTTGAATTGAAAGTTACATTTAGTTTATTGTCTTTTATGTCATTGCAAGTTATTATAATCTTGAATTTGAATGAAATTGAAGATATATGAAATTAATTATTAATTTATTTATTTATTTGAAACAAAAATAAACATGATATTTCACCTATTTCCTATCCGTTAATTATAAATGTTTTAGATATTGTTTAGATATTGTGTAGAAATATGAGCCAATACTTAACCATAAAAACCACATTCAAGAGCTATTAACCAAAATTGAAATTCAACACATGAAATATATGTATCAATGGCCAAAATGTTCTCAAGGTGGTTGAGATAGATTTCAATGGTGATAATAAAACAAAGCTAACCATTATATTAGAGGATGAATATAATAAATCCACATACATTGGCAAAGTTTCAATTCTCACCTTTGGAAACCATGATGACTCACAATAGATCAAGTGATTGAAACATATATTGCATCATTTTTGTTGTACATCCTCTACTCATTGTTACATCATAGTTTCCAACTCAACAAGAGATCTAACTCTTAGAAAAAATATAATTGCATTGAAAATACGAAAATTAACCCTCAAATCACAAAGTGGTGTTACAACTAGCACTAGTTCTTTTAACGATTTTCAACGATGGTTTTAAAAATCCATATCTTCATTAACAAAAACTTTTACACCAATACTTGAATGAAAAACTAGTTCTATCGAGACCATATTTTATTTCACTTTTTAAAAATCCGATAAAAGATACTTTTCTTGAAACCATAACCTTAACAAATGGTATTGTTATATCCAAAAAAATTCAATCCTCAAAATACCAACAACTTACTTTTCGTTTACTAAAATTATAACATTTTTTAAATTACAGGTTAAAATATTATTAATGTTATAGACAAGACCATAAAATCAACTTTAAAACATCCATTATGTTATCTATCACATAAGCCATTACATAATAACATAACAATTTTATTCCATAATTTCTTTTCATAACAATTTTATTCTATAATTTCTTTTCATATAGGTAATATTTTCTCCACTCACGTAACAATAACATTCTTTTAGGAAATTTTGTAAAAAATAAACAAATAAATCATGTGTTGGGGGGGGGGGAAGGAGGAAGAGCGCTTCCCCTCATCTTCGTGTATCTTGATAAAAAATAAAATGTGGTGGTGGTAGGGGGCCTTGTTTTCTACCTCCCCTCCCTTCGATGCATCCAAAAACCACCACTTATTTGGGTAGGGATGACTCTAGGAGTTGTTTCTCTGGGCTCACACTTCTTAATTCTTGCAGTGCGCAAAGTCTATCACTCGATAGACTCCTTTAGAGTGATGATGCCTAAGTGTTGGGGAGCCATTTAAATAATTTCTTAACTTTCTTTTTGTAACATTTAATAAATTAATTTTAATTCCAATAAACATTAATCATCATCATATGTATAAATTTTATTATAATTATTGATTATATTTTTTTTCTTAACTTTTTAGTTACCTATTTTCTTTCTCACACACATATACCCTTTTAATTTCGATATTTTTTAATTATATATTATTTTATGATTAAATATTCCCTCCATTTTATTTTTTAATTTTGTTATTAGTTCTCATTTACATAATTATTCTTAATATTTTTTATTGCATTTATTTTTATTTACACTTATTTTAATAATTAATTTCAACTTGTATATAATTAGCTTGCATTTATTTATTTATTTAAATTAATTTAAATTTATATTATATTTTCTTGATTCATTTCAATTACTAGTATAGATCCATTTTAAGTTCTTTTAGGTTTACACCTAAAAAACTCTCAGTACTTGATGGATTTAGGTTTAATCTCTCTCTCTCTCTCTCTCTCTCTCTATATATATATATATATATATATATATATATATATATATATATATATATATATATATATATACAGAGAGAGAGAGAGAGAGAGAGAGAGAGAGAGAGAGAGAGAGAGAAAATTGTATTTATTTATGCGAATAAAATATATACATGATTTGTATATTTTTGAGACACATAAGAATACACAATACACATTATTTCTTAGTTGAAACAAAGATATATATATATATATATATATATATATATATATATATATATGATGAACATGTGCTTGGCTGTGTTTCTCATGAGATAAGAGTGTGAATATGAATGTTGATTCCTATCTTTCCATTACTTCCTTTCTTATTTGGGTCACTAACTGTTAACAATAATTATTTAAAGACTCTTTATGATGGTGCAAACATGTAACTCTATCTTTATTTAAATTCTTATGGTTGTTTGGAGAGTATGTTTGGCCCAACGAATAAGAAAACAAGGATTCAATTAGAGACGAAAAATAAAGGGTGTACCTGGCAGGCCCAGGGTACGAACTAAAGCCCTGATACCAAGTGTAGGGACCGTTCCTATGTACAAATGTACACATTTTTTTTTGTTTCTTTCTTATTTTTCTTAATCAAAATAGCCAAAAATAACACGAGGTAATAACAAAAATTATAACATGCAAGATGTCATGCACACATTTTTATTAGCAAATAAGTTGTACATTTCAAGTTACTGAATTACAAGGCAATAAGCAATGGGAGGTTTTCTTTTAAAATTAATCATCGTTAAATAATGACAATCAACATCAAAATCATACAATAATTCAAGGCATATATGCCAACAATTAAGAAATTTACAAAGATACGCCATTTCCTTAACTTTATAGTCTATTAATTTATTACAACAAAATAATTATATAAATTTTTTTGAAACCCAATGATATTATGCACCAAGGGGAAATGGAATATCGATCTCAGGTTCATTGATGCTTTTACTTCGTTGATATAGTTCTCGTACACATATGGTGATTTTTGCATCTTGACCGAATATTATGGACTCACCAGTTGACCTCTCAGCCTACTACTTAGATACTTTTCTTACACATACCCCTAAGCTGCAATGGGGTTGTATAGTAGAGAAAGAACACTATCAAGTGGAAGAGAGTGCTCCATCTCAAGAGTTCCCATTCTAGTAGCCTCCACTTTACCAAATGCATTATGGAACTTAGTAGTCACTCTAAACACAATAGTATTAGGATAGTCATCCAAGAGTAGAGAAAAGAGAGTCCCCTCTCTCATAGCTTGCTCCTTTTATAGGAGGCTTCATAAATGACACTTGTCTCTTCATGCAAAAACAATTATTTTTATTAATCCAATAATTTGATTATTCACATATTGATGTGTTAGTCTTTCACTAAGGCTCTCCGAAAACTATTTACTTAATTTCTTATTAAAAAGAGTTTGTTTACTCACCCTAACATGATTTCGTATTTCTTCTCCTAGTTGTCCTTTGATCCCCCTTTTATACTCCTTATTTGTTGTTCATTACTGAAGTCAACTAGTAGGTCTTAGATTTTTTTCCCTAACTACTCCCTAATTGATCTCAAGTTGAAATCTTGGATGAAGATGTTTGTGTTGAGCTCTTGTCACATGGAGGTTCTCTCATGAAACTAAATTTCTCTAATTTTAAATTATTACTCTTTAATTTCATTCAACACTCTTTTTTTAATGAGGTTAAACTATCCTTGGATTCATGTTTTTAATTAAACTCTACGTTCCCTTCCCATTTTGTTATTAGAAATCTTACATACTCTGGAGTTATTTTAATACACATTATATATTTAATATTTTCGAAACGTGAGGAGGGTAAAGTTACTTATTTGTTTTAGTCTTTATAATTCTTCTTATTCTCCTTTTACTCACGATTTACTTCTTATTTAGTTAATTTGATTCTAAGAACACAATTACCACATTATGTTTATTAATGTTCATCATCCCTTAATTATTTTTATTTTTTTTCTTCCTGATGCCAAGGGTGTCAAGTTGGTCATGTCTTTCAAGAAATTCCCTTTCAAGTTTCAAGGTCACCATATTGCTTTCAAAATAAAACATCTTGTGACTAGGAGGGGAAAAGCTGGGCACGATAGCAGAGACCACTATATTATCCTATATCATCCTCTATGGTGAGACTAATGGGGTTGTGGATCAAGAAATTTGCCTTGATCTGCACCCCTTAGTGAATCCTCATGAGTGACCCAATCCAAGGTTCGTCTTTACGACATTGTGAACTTTAATGCAAAGGTATCCCAACACCTTCTAGCTGATGTCATGACTGGAGTGTTAGTGGGTGGAATCAAGGACGTTGTGCCACCCCTCCCATAAAGTTCCATCTATCCTATACACCCCCATCACCCACGTGTGAGTTGGTCGGCCAAACAACTAGCCTGTACCTACAACTATTATCATGTCATTAGTAATTATAGCATAATATTAATTTGAAATTTTAATTTTAGTGTCAATAGTCTGTAATTGATTAAACCAGAGGTCGTTGACTCATTACATTCAGGTGCATCCAAGTGGTCTCTTTCCATACTTAATAATCATCAGTAATATCTATTTATAATGTTAGTATTGATATACTTGCTCATGCTAAATTATAATCATTACATAATCATCAGCATAATTTTTAACTATAAGTGAGAAGCTAATCCTCAAAAAATGTAAACAAGACAACATAATGAATTCATCAACATGATTACACATAGTTATCAACAATCATCGTTATAACATCAAAATGGTACATCACCATTATTATCACATCCACTAATAATAAATGTAAAATAATCAGATCCTCCACTTGAGGTCCTCAGAGAATATTATATGAGCCCTAAGGCTATATCAAAACCAATGTAATATGAAAATGAGCAAACATGAGCTACACCCTATAATATTTGTGTATGAGGTAGAAAGATCCATGGATCCTCATGTAGTTGTGTGGTGTAAACTTTTGGTCAGCACCTCAATGCTTAGTCATCGTGCCAAGTCACTTCTCAATCATTTTTTTACAACCAATACCTTCGAAATGTCACATAGAGGTATTTCCATGTGCCATTAGGAGGTGCACTAGAGAAAATTGGTGAAAAACTTGTAATATGAGAATGCATGAAAATAAAGACTAGATAATAACATGGATGAGGAGGGTAATGTGGAGAGGTAAAAGGTAAAATTAAGTAAAAATAATGATGTGTGCCAATGGAGAGTAAAAGTAGAATTAAAATGACGAAGTAAGTAAAAATAGGAGTAATGCGGGGAGTAAAAGTAGAAGTAAAACGACTAAGTAAAAAAATGAGTAATGTAGGGAGGAAAAATATAAGTAAAATGACCAAGTAAATAAAAAACATGAGTAGTCCGAGAAGGGGTGAGGAAACTCACATTCGAAGAATGACCGGGGAGGAAAAGTAGAAGTAAAATGACTAAGTAAATAGAAATAAGAACAAACAGTGGCAAGGAGGAAACCCACATTCAAAGAATGATCAAGGAGGAAAAGTAGAAGTAAAATGAATAAGTCAATAAAATAGGAGTAATGCATTCAAATAAAAATTAGAAGTCATGTGGGGAGTAAAAGTAGAAGTAAAATGATTATGTAAATAAAATAGGAAGGGATCAAAAGTAGAAGTAAAATGACTAAGTAAATAAAAATAGAAGTAACGTGGCGGGAAGGTAATGGAGGGAGGAGAGGCAACCCACGTTCAAAGGATGACTTGTTAGGATCATGAAACACCAATAGAAGTGGTGGTGTGTAAAGATACCATTGATGGGATCCCATTGGTCACTAGGACAAATTTACTTGGAGTATTTCCATCTTTGAATAAGCTATATTCCACATGAATATCATAGGCATAACCATAGTTTTTCATAAACCTAGAGCTTGAAAATTGTCAGTAACTTGACCGAGTCGAGTTTGCTCAAACCACCCTAACAATCCCACCCTTAAATTTGAATCGGGGAGAGTAACATAGTCCAAGTGCTCCATTCCACAACTTGATGACCTCATGCATTATTGCACTACATGTATGCCTGATCAAAGTCTTAAGGCCTTACAACAATTCATGCTCCTATGCAACATGTATGCCTGAACAATAGGTCTTACAAATTCCTGAAGAAATAAACCTGCCTTAGACCAAAATCCTTATAGTGTTCACACATTACTAGTTTTATCACACCATTGTGGACCTCATCACATGCTAGCTCCTTCACTACTCTCAAACACCATTGAATCTATATCCATTTTCTCGTCCATATTACCACTCCCTTGTGACATCTCTAACTTTACTGATCCATATCTTCACTTAGCCTTTGTCGCTACTTAACCTCTCTCTCATATATCTTCAACCCATGTTTTTCAAACACGTCGGATCCATGTGATCTATTATCAATCCAACTCATCCATTTTAGTGGAAATCAGTCTCCTTTGGCACAACCACTGTAGCCTTTTGTTGCACATATGCAATTTTTCCCAACAACTTCTCCATGACCTCCAAAACCTATTGCTATTGATGCATGGTCCACTATCACAACTTTGAAATATGATTATTCTCATATATGTTCATTATCTCTAACTCTTTCTTGCACATTTGTCTGATCAGTCTCTTTTTCATGTGTCTTGTTATTGCTCCCCGTACTCTCGATCTCTTGATTCTATACACACTCATATTTTCACGTGATGTTGTGATCAATGTCTTGTTATCTGCTTATGGTTGTTACTTGTATTGTTATTAGTCACATTAACCACAATTCTCTCGGGACCCTGATTCTCTACACTCTTAGATTCTCACGTGTTTTTCTTATAAACACACAACGCTGACCATAACTTAGATATTTAGTATATTTTGATATCTATTGTTAGGATCACGAAACATTGAGAGAAGTGGTTGTGTCTAAAGACACCATTGTTGGGATCCCCCTGGTCACTAGGACAAATTTACCTAGATTATTTCCACCATTAAATAGGATATATTCCACATGAATACCATGGGTTCTTATAAACCTAAATATTGAAAACTATCGGTAACTTGACCAAGTCAAGCCTACCCAAACCACCCTAACATTACTATGGAGTAAAAGTAGAATTAAAATGACTGAGTAAATAAAGATAATGCAAGACGTAATGATGGGAGGTTGTTACACAACATTTTGTCACCGTCCCTACAATTCCTCGCCCCGCATATTGGAGGGTATTTCTCGTGACCTGTGAGCAATGTCATACTCTGCAAATACCTTCTTTGCATCCTTCTGCATAAGGACATCATTTCTCCTGTAGAACATTTCCTCAAAAAGCACACAAAAACCTATGTTTTGGCATTGGCGCGGGTAGCCAGTTCACCCCTCGCACCAATAGGGAAGATTTGCACTAGAGCCCACGCCACCTAGCACCCTGTCTCTGTGTATTTCCCGTGCCAGCTGTTTTAGGAATGTTTTTTAACAAATAGAGGTGGAAGTTTCCTTCTAACTACCTCAGGGATGACTCATTGGAAGTGGTTAAACTTGATAAGCCACGGATCTCTCCCTTTAGGTAGTGGTTTTTACCTCCCATGGAACATTCTTTGAAGATATGACTCCCCTCCATGATTATAGGGATCCTAACCTCTCCCTCTTCCTCTATATAAACAGGCCTTCTCCCTTTACAAAAGCTATTTGAACATATAGCCAAGAAGCTGAACTTGGAGAAGAGATACTATAGCTGAGTAATTGCTATTGAGAAGGTAGAACCAAGGAGAATTTCGTAGAGAGAGCCCCGTCCAAATTCCGGACGAACCTTTGTGAGATGCGCTCTGCTGGAACCCTGTTGGAGGAGACCGCAACGTGTTGTGTAACCAGCTCCAAAAAGAGAAGAAAAGAGATATGAACGCCTTAGAAATAAGCCACTTCGAGGGGGCAACCTCCAATACATTACATAAATGAACAATTCTTGGATGATTCAATTTACAAAACCTCCTTTCTATATATAGGAGTCCATGGGGCCATAATGTAACTCTAGTGGGCCACAATGTAATCCTAGCCGACCTAACAATAATAATTTAAGGGCACAATAATAACAAAATGGGGTTACAAGGGTACAATAATAACAATAAAGGGGTTACACTAACAACAATAAGGTACTATACTAGTAATATAGGGACCTAACATGCCCCTCTCCTTCAAAAAGCGTTGTCCTCAACGCTTGAGTAGCTCTGGGTGCTTCTGTATAAATTTTTCATCCTCTCATGTAGAATCTTCGGTGTGTAATTTCTTCCACTTGATGAGATACTCGGAAATTGATCGATTCCATAATTTTCGAGTTCTTGTTTCCGTGACCACTTCAGGTTCCAATATCATTTTTCCTTCCTCATCAAGTTCTAGCAATATTGTTTGAACTGGAATATTTTCACCTATAACCTTCTTTAAGCATGAAACATTGAAAACTGGATGTACTCGCGAAGAAGCAGGAAGCTCCAATTTGTATGCCATAGTGCCAATCTTTTGCAACACTTTGTAAGGACCATAGTATTTTGGCGATAATTTATTATCCTTATTAGCTTGCTTGAGGGACATTTGTTTATATGGTTGTAGCCGTAAAAATACCCAATCTCCTACATCAAAACTTCTCTCGCGCGATGTTGATCCGCCCGTTGTTTCATTCGATTTTGTGCCAAATTTAGGTTATCCTTTAAGAGTTGGAGAACTTCGTCGATGCTTGATGTGATCTTCCACCGCTTGAACCTTAGAATTTTCTCTTAAAGATGATGTGATGGACGGTGGATGATATCCATAAAGTGCCATAAATGGGGTCATTTTTGCTGCAGTATGGAAGGAACTGTTATACCACCATTCAGCGAGAGGTAACCACCTGACCCATTGTGTTTGTTTATCAGATACAAAACAATGAAGATATCCTTCAAAACATTTATTCACTATCTCAGTTTGACCATTAGATTGAGGATGCTAAGGTGAGCCATGAGCTAGTTGAGTACCCAAACAAGAAAATAATTCCTTCCAAACATTTCCCGCGTAAAAATGAACCTCTATCGCTCACAATAACCCTTGGGCTTCCATGTAGCTTTTGAATTTGGTCTAACAAATGTAGTAGCAACCGTACTTGCTTTAAATGGATGAGATAATGCGCAAAAGTGTGCATACTTGGTAAGTCTATCAACTACCACCATGATGACACTCTTTCCTTCGGACTTAGGTAAACCTGTGATAAAATCCATTGAAATCACCTCCCAACGTTGAATTGGAATGGATAAAGGTTGTAGAAGTCCCGGGGTCTTAATTGTCTCAACTTTATTCTACTAGCAAACCAAACATTCTGCCACAAACTTTTGAATATCAGATTTAAGGCCATCCCAAAAAAATTCTTTCTTCACCCCGTGGTAAGTTTTTAAAAATTCTGAGTGTCCTCCTAAAGGAGAAGTGTGCAATTCCAGAATAATATTTTGTTTTAGTTGGGAATTCTTACAAAGATATAAGCGATCTTTGTACCATAAGGAATCATTTTTCCAACTAAATGTATCGTATGTACTAGGATCTTGCTGCAACTTTTGAATGAGTGTCCATACATCTTTGTCCTTCTTCCATTCATCTCTTGCTTCGGTTATCCAACTGCTTGGATAAAAGAAATGGCACAAAGCAATGCTTCCACCTCTTCATTCTTTCTTGAGAGTGCATTTGCAACAACATTGCTTTCCTTTGTAGATTATTTCAAAAGTCATAACCCAAAATCTTTGTGACCCATTTTTTCTGCTCTTCTGAAGATAGTCTTTGTTCCAAAAAGTGTTTAAGACTATCATGATCAGTTTTTACCTTGAAGTGTCTTCCCATTAGGTAAGTTTTCCATTTCTTTAGTGCATGCAGTATTGCTAACATTTCCTTCTCATAAATAGGTTTCTGTAAATACTTTCCTTTGATTGGAAGACTTTCAAAAGCAATGGGTCTTCCTTCCCGCATTAAAACTGCACCAATTCCATTTCCCGAGGCATCACATTCCACAATAAAGGTTTTTGTGAAGTCTGGCGTAGCTAAGACCGGTGCTAGGCACATTGCCTCCTTAAGACGTTCAAAGGCCTTAGTTGCTTCAGGAGTCCATGAAAATGCATCTTTCTTCAATAATGTTGTTAGAGGTGCCGCTATTCTCCTATAATTTAACAAACTCGCGATAATACCCCGTTAACCCGAGAAATCCTCGTAAATCGCTATGGTCGGGGACTTTCCATTCCTTAATGGCTTTAATTTTGTTAGGGTCTACTTTAACACCCTCATGAGATACAATATGACCCAGATATTCCACCTCTTGTACTCCAAAGAAACGTTTGGATGTTTTTGCATATAATTGTTTTTCCTCCAATAGTTTGAGCACCCTGTCAACATGTTGAACATGAAACCTTCCAAGACCTGTCGTAGATTAGTATATCATCAAAAAATACTAGCACAAATTTTCTAAGGAATGCTTTGAAAATGGAATTCATCAACCCTTGAAATGTAGAAGGTGCATTGGTAAGGCCAAAAGGAATGACCCAAAATTCATAATGACCCTCATGGGCTCGAAATGTTGTTTTCAGAATATCTTCCGTCTTCATTCTAATTTGATGATATCCTGAATGAAGATCCAACTTGGTAAAATAAATTGCTCCATCTAATTCATCCAATAATTCATCAATCACAAGAATGGGAAATTTATCTTTAATAGTGAGCTTATTGAGCTCCCTATAATCCAGACACATTCACCATGATCCATCCTTCTTGTGTACCAATACTACAGGAGCAGAGAAATAACTTTGACTAGGTTGAATTGCACCCGCCTCTAACATTTCTGCAATCATACATTCAATTTTTCTCTTTTGGACATAAGGATATCTATAAGGCCTGATGTTTGGAGGAACACTTCCTGGAATCAATTGAATAGCATGATCATCATCACAAATAGGTGGGAGTCCTTTGGGAGTTTTAAAAATCTTGGAATGATTGTCCAAGACTTGTTGGAGATCTGCAGAAATAGATGATTTTGATGTTGGAACTTCTAGTGAGCATAATTGTGAAATTATGCCTCATTTTTCTTTCTTTAGAAGCTTTGTCATAACATTAGAGCTTATTATCTTTCTTGGCTTCCCTGCAATACCCCATAATTTGACTTCCTTTCCTTCTGAAAAAAATTTCAAGAAAAGTTCTTGAAAATTAAAAGCTATCGTCCCCAAAGATTGTAACCATTGTACTCCTAGTACGACGTCCGCACCTCCCATAGGAATGGAAAGCATTGGAATATTCAATACATATTCCCCCAGGGTTATCTTGATATTATGGCATTTTCCAGAGAAATTTATAGTTCATCCATTTGCAACCATCACTTGACATTCTGGTGCTGGCTATAGGAAACAATTCAATTCCTTGGCTACCTTAAAATGAATAAAATTATGGGTACTACCCGAATCAATCAACACTATTACCTTTTTTCTTCTCGATATGTCCTTCTATCTTAAGAGTTTAAGGAGTAGTAATTCCTGCCAATCCATTACACGATATGGTCGGACTCATTTCTTCTTCTTCTAGGGTTGGTTCCCGGTGTATATCCTCTTCTTTCGAAGTTTATTGTTTATTTTCTTCCTCCTCTTCACAATCTATGTAAAATAATTTATTCTCAGCACACTTATGACCTTTAATGTATTTTCCATCACAATTGTAGCAAAGCCCTTTTGCTCTTTTTTCTTCCAATTGTTGTGGTGTCAACCTTGTAGGTTGTGGAAATCTAGACGTAGCAACACTTCCTTCTTTATAGAATTGAGTGGTAGGCTTCCTTGTCGCCATAATTTTACATTCAACTTTTCTTGCCAACCCGAATTCCTTCTCCATTGAATCAGGTTCCAGAACACGAAATTAATGTTGGATGTTATCATTTAAAGTGCCTATGAAGAGATCAACCTGTGTTCCTCTGGAATATCAGTTACCCTTATATTCAATTTTTGGAAGTCCTCAATGTGCTGCCCCACTAAACCCTTTTATTTGAGATTTATCAATTGGCTAAAGAAGGTGTTTCTCTTTGTATCCTCATAATGTGCTATCATTTCCTCCGTAAAAAATCGACCAAGTGACAATTTTTTAAGGAGCAAAGCCATCGATACCATACAAATGTATTTTGTTCTAAATGTAAATTTATAATGCGTACTTTTGTGTGTTTTGCACATTATGGAGATCAAAATATTGCTCCATTTGTAGTATCCATGTTACAGGATCCTTTCCATCAAACTTCCTTATATCCATGTTTGGAATATGGTGGTTCTTCCCGCCAACATTAGAGTTTATGAAATCACGATTAACATTTATTTTGTTCTCATCATGAGTTTCTTCTAATATATTTTCGCCATTAGGAATCATTTCTGGTTTTAAACTTGTCATCAAGCCTTCCATGTATGCTTTTAGATCATTCTTCATGTCATCCATCTTAGCTTCCATGTCGACTTCCATGCCATCCATCTTAGCTTCCAAAACATTCATCTTAGCTTCCACGCCTTTCTTCAAACCATCCATCTTAGTTTCCACGCCTTTCTTCAAAACTTCAATTTCATTTTTTGTTGTTCTTTGCGAGAGCGAAATTTGTTGCATTTGCTCTTGTAATTTTGATATGTCATGTTGCCATTCTTCTCATCTTCATGTCATAAGAGAGCCTTCTAGTTAAGTTTAATGTGGGTGTTCAATCTCTTTTTTAGGGCCATTTGCACTCCAATATTAATATCTATTCTACAATAGGCCCTTGGAATCACTTCAAACTGATTTTTTACACAAGAATTTTGCAATTCGAAAAAAAAATACACACCTTTTTCTTGCTTTTGAGGAGCTCGATATTGAAACTGAATTATCTCTGTGATTGAAGCAATTCAATATCTGAAATTCAGCATCGAAGTAGCCCTCTCTAATTCTCTTTGAATGCCATAGGTCTCGAATTCGATTTTGATTCTCCAAGACAAAGTTTGTGTCCAATCTCCCACAATGACCTAATTATGGACCGGTTCAGTAGAGTGAACTTGTACGAACAAGCCACGTGTCACTGCTTTCTCATCTTTTGTCTCTCGAAATTGATATCCAAGAAACTACAACCATGTACTTGCAACCACTTTTTACGGCACTCCAATCCGATGCCCAGAGAGAGAGTTATTGAAATTTTCCCACGATCACCTCTTTGAGATGAAATTCAGGAGCCTGAAAAAGCACTACCTTCCACAGATCATATCTCCAAGAATATTGCAAAACAAGCTCTGAAATTTTTTGACGAAATTCCTCAGGATTTCAGCTTCGCACCATATGAATTTCAGATTCTGAACCTTCGTATAAATTTTTTTATAGCGCAAATGCCACAATGACCTGTTTAGGAGCCTGAAAAAAAAAACCTAACTTCCACAGATCATATCTCCGAAAATATTACGAACCAAGCTCTGAAATTTTTAGACAAACTTCCTCAAGATTTCAGCTTCGCACCCTAAAAATTTCAGCTTCTGAAGCTTCGTAGAAAAAAAATTATAGCAAAAATGCCACGATGACCTCCCTGAGCAAAACCCCTAGAATTAGAATCCCAAAGCTCGATACCAAATGTTGTGTAACCAACTCCAAAAAGCAGAAGAAAAGAGATATGAACGCCTTAGAAATAAGCCACTTCGAGGGGGAAACCTCCAATACATTACATAAATGAACAATTCTTGGATGATTCAATTTACAAAACCTCCTTTCTATATATAGGAGTCCATGGGGCCATAATGTAATCCTAGTGGGCCACAATGTAATCCTAGCCGACCTAACAATAATAATTTAAGGGCACGATAATAACAAAATGGGGGTTACAAGGGTATAATAATAACAATAAAGGGGTTACACTAACAACAATAAGGTACTATACTAGTAATATAGGGACCTAACACAATGTCGAAGCTTGGTTGTACTCTTCCTTTCTTTCATTAATATACTCGACTATGGTATTGGTTCCATCATTGTGTTATGTTTATTTAATGCAATTGATTTATTCTTCTTCGATTGAATGATAGTTATGAATGTGAAATAGTATGTTGTATATCGTCGTTGTTTCTTGTGTGTGTGCATGTATTCGAACGTGAAAGCGAGCGGATCGTGATCTGTCAAACCAGGAGCGAGAGGCAGCAACTCTTTCCGACGAAAACAGTGTAGGACCTTCGGTAAGTTGTCTATCGAATATCTGTCCATTTGTTAACTAGGAATCAATGTTATAGCGTGTCTCATTTGTGGCTAGACCCACTCTAGGGCTAGTGGAATGGCCTCTATCCGCAGAGGGGATTTACCTCACCAACAAATTGGCGACTCCGCTGGGGATCAATGCGAGTTTGTCTTTCATCCATTAGGTCTTCTTCTTGGTCTTTCCTTGCTTAGCTTGCCTTCTCTAATTATTTTTGTTGAGTCTAAGACCCCTATTCAGCGCTAGAGGATCAGATCTGACCTCTCTGTTTCCAAAATTTTCCTTTTACTAGGGTTGGCTTGATTGTCGTGGTTTCTAGCATGACAGTCGCGCCCACTGGCGCTTGTTGCTAGTTCAGCACCCACGCCATCCCCTATTTGGCATTGATTACAGCCAAACAGTCGTGCCATTTCCTGTAGGTATTAGGGTTTGCCCTGTTTTGGAATTTTTTTGTCAGTGCTTGTGCTTCTGGGTTATTTTTTGGCATGTTTTGAGTGATTTGGGATTGTTTGTGACTCTGAACAGCCTCCTTCCTTCAGTTTTCTGTCCATTTCTTGTCAGCATCATGGCCCTAGGATTTTCTAGTGCTTTGGTATGTTGAGCCTCTTGTAGGAGCTTCAGTCTTTTGTTTCACAGCCACCTTCGTTCTTTGTTTGACTGCATTCAGCTCTCTTGATCCGTTTGAGTGATTGCATTTGGTGGAATGAGTCTTGAATGAGTCTTGCCTCTTTCATTCAGTTGTGCTTCTTATCAGTCCAAGCATAGATTACACTACTTGTATGGGTCTGTTTCGACATCTTTCTTCGATTTGAGAGATTGCAACATTGGTTTGAGTTTTGTTTTGTTTGCTTTTGAGTTGATTGAATTGTTTCGTCTCGACTCTCACTTGAACATTCTCGAGCTAGTTTGAAGGTTCGTCTTTCATGTCATTTAGTGCATTGTTTGTTGTATTACATTGAAAAATCAAAAAAAAAAATTGTGCTTGCATTCTTACTTGCATTGTGGAATTGGAAAATCTTTCGCATAACTAGCATTGGGCATTCTAGGAAATATTTCTCATTTCCATTAGCTTGCATCAAGTACTGTAGTGGATGCTTCGGTGTGTTCTCATTATTTTCTATTGCTTGAAAACTCCTAAACTTTCTCCTAGATAGCTTTTCATTGAACGAAATGGTATTTTATGGCATGTAGCTTGCATTTAGAGATTCGTGAGATTCAACTTTCAGTAGGACCTTGGAATTGAAACATAAATACAAGATCAGCTTAAAATTTATTCAATTAATCTAAGGCAACATTTAAACTTAACGAAACATTTAGTGGTCTAAGTTAGAGACGTGTTTCGGCGTCTTTAAACCTAGCAGATGTCGCTCGCCCTCTGGCGTTAGACAACACTAGTACAGACTTGCGCTCCTCGTACCATCGAGTATATAAAGGGAGACCCCTCTAGGTTGCAATCCGTTTATCCGTAGGAAGCCGAGTCTGCCGCCTTGTAACCGTGATACACCGAATGCAGCATTCAGGGAGACTACCTGCACGTACGTCAAGTCCTTGGTTAATTCTTCTTTCATTTTATAACCAAGGTGTATATGGCAGTTCATGGGAACATGGTACACCCTTTTACCTAGACTACCTGAGCAGTCATTTTCGATCTTTACTGACTCCATAAATCTGAAAAGATCATCGAGCACTTGTCCTTTCACGCTCGTTTAAAACTGAAAGAGACTAGAGTCATCTTTGATTGTTTCTTGACCCTTAAAACATGAAACAACAATTTTTTGGTTTCAATGTGGTAAAATAAACTACCTACGATTACACGGCCTTTAAAGTTTGATTACTTGGCCTGTATTTTTTTGCCTTGGTTTTGATCCAAGAGTCTTCATTTTTGATCTTTTTCCCTTTTCTGGTGTGCTACAGTCATAGTGGCGGAACCATCGGTTTTGTCTACTAGCAGTCCTTTCTCAGACGATTCATTTGAAACTTCTCAGACCTCTAGGTCTGTCGAGCTTCAACAACCTATCATCCCATCAGAGTACCCCTTTGGAGAACTGGTTGAGTTCCATTGGCCTCTTTCAAACACTTGGTTTGGGTTTGGGGTCGGGGAACATTTTCCCCCTATGACATCAGGATCGCCGTTTTTGGCTGCTATCATACCTCCTAGCCCCCATAGTCTTTTACAATATCTCATGGTGGATTCAGACATGGATTCATCTGGTCCTAATGGCAGTGAGGGTATTCCAGTTTCTGATGAAGAATACCAACTTTTTCGGAAGACATCCATCAAGAGCCTGTTCAATCTTCACCATCGGTGTCGCTTCCAGCTAGATATAGGTATTTGGGTCAGATTATATCCGGTATTGCCTCTATGGCTACATCAACTCCATCAAGGGGGCTGGTTCTCCCATCATTAGGGATGTTGCCAATGACACCTGTCTCGTCGACGCCTTTTGTTACGTCTTTCCCCACTAGGCCTACTGTTTGCGTGGCTGCATCGGCATCGGTTTTCACCGCTCAGTCGTCAGGAGTTTTGGCTTCGGTAGAAACTTCGATTTCCATGGCCATCCCTGGCGGCCTTTCTTTTGAGGAGTATCGGCTAGTTGTTCAACAGTAGAGCTCCCAGAGTAATCTGTCCCCTTAGGATCCTAATCGTCCTTATTTTTCTCATTATGGCCCGGATGGTACCCCAATTTATTCACTTCCGTTCCAATATGATGAGCACGACAACCCTATCTATTTGCCTGGTCCTAAGGCTTATCATTTCATTAACAATTTTATACCTACCTTGCCTATGCAACCTTCTAACCAACAAGGACAACCCTTTCAAGGACAACCTTCGGTTCAGCAAGGGTATGCTTTTGGCCCACAAGGACAACCCTTTCAAGGACAACCTTCGGCGCAGCAAGGGTATGCGTACAACCCACAAGGGCAACCCTTACAGGGACAACCATCGGTTTAGCAGGGATTATTTTACGGCTCACAAGGGCAGCTTTACAATCCTCAAGGTCAACCTTTACAAGCTCAGCTTGTGATCCAACCAGGGCAACCTCAAGGACCAGTTGGGCAACCAATATATCAACCTGGGCCTTTATACGCTCCTGGGGGGAAAATCCATCCATCTCAACCTTTGGTGCAACCACAATAGCCATATTTTTCGTTTGGTCCAAATGTTGCACATCCAGGGCCATCTTATGGTCCTGCCCCAGGTCAACCTGGTTATCAGGCACAACCTGGCCCACCTCAGCCATCAGGCCAACCTACTCAGCAGGGGCAACCTGGTGGCCCTCATTAGTCAGGTCAACCTGTTCAACCAGGACAACCTGCACAAACAGTTCACCTTGCTCAGCCACTACTCTATTCCATGCCGCAGTTGAATCAACTTACGCGCCCGACATATTTAGCTCAACAGGGCCCTACTTATCAGTAGCCCGTTCGACCCCAAGGCGGTAATTACCCTCAAGGTCAATATCGACCCGTATACAACACGCCTTAAGGTTCTGCTTATTACCCTCAACCGCCAGGCTATACTTATACTCCGTAGCAAAATCCCTATGCTGCTCAATCAGGACCCTCATATCCTGGTCTTCAGCCCCCGTATCCTGGTCCTCAGCTGCCATATCAACTAAACTATTTGGCTTATACCCCTTATGGTCCGAATCCTCTGGGACAAAACCAATGGGGGCAGAGTTATACTCAACCAGGATGGAGTATGGGTATGGGTCCTTATCGAGGACCTACTATGCCTTTTAACCCTCAATTACCTTTTCTCGCCACGTTGGAGTTACCGGATGTGTCCAAATTGACAAATGATCCCATTCTTCATAATCCTTATTTGCCTCCGGTTCCAACAAAGGTTCCTGGTGATTGTCCCAAGTTTGAGGGCAAGTCTGGAGAAGACCCCCAAGCACATGTCATGACATACCATTTATGGTGTTCTTCTAATTCTTGGGTGGATGACTCTGTTCAACTTCGTCTTTTCCAGGGCACTCTTACCGGAGCTACTGCTAAGTGGTATATCAAATTGCCTCGTGGTATCTTTCAAGATTTCAACACTCTCGCTATGGAATTCCTTACTCATTTCCAATTGCCAGTTCGTTATGAAGCTGGGACGTATCTCCCAACATCCTTGAAACAGGACCGGGCTACCCATATCTCGGACCATATTCGTGAATGGAGACAGCGTCGTTGCCTGATCAAGTTCGAAATTCTTGATCAGCTTCTTACTCATTGGTTCACTACCTCTTTTGTCAATCAGATTGCGAAAGACATCACCATGGGGGAATGTGTAACTGAGGAACAAGCCATTGCTCGTGCCTAGTACCTTGGTTTAGTGTACTCTCAATCGGGCATTTTGTATGACATCTTGACTAAGGCTCCACGACCTGGGACCTCTAAAGCGTCGGCTACCCCATCAGTTGACGACGTTATTGGTTCCATGTCTCAGACTTCACGCAAGTCTTCTAATGGGAAGAGAAAAGCAAATTCTTCCAATAATTCTGCTCCTCAGGCTACCCCGGATTCTGGTAAAACCTTGGAGGTCAATGTCGTTCAGGCCAATCCTGCGGATAAGACATCCAAGGGGAGAAAGAAGGGCAAAGGCAAGGCCAAAGCCGATGCCCCAAAACCAGAGTCGTCTAAACCTCGTACTGACGATGGTTCACAGCGAAAGCTGAAGTATCCCTGTCTGATTTGTGATGAGGAACGCTACACTAAGGATTGTCCTAGATGATCCGAGGTTAGTCAACTGCTGAAAGGAGCTAAGGGAACTCCAACAATCCTTAAAGAACCTTTCCCATCTCAGCAAACCCAGATGGTCGAGCAATCTCCGAAATTTGCATCGTTTGGCTCTCAAGTATTCATGATGAACGGTTCTGCACCCGTCTCCATTGCTACTCGGTCGAAGGATTATGCTAGATCATGCCAAGCAGCCAGGAAAGAAGTCGTCGACGATCCTCCTCCCCCACCTCCCTTTGGTTCTCTTGAGATTGAAAGGCCCAGTGCTGAACCCGTTGTACGACCACCTTCTAAAGGTGTTCTCTGGAAATCTTCTTATAATCCTAACGCCCGTGCTGCTCAACATTACAGTATTTTTGAGGATTTAGCGCAGGCGCCATCCGTGATGTCCGCGTTAGAAGTGCTTCAGAGTTGTCCATCTCAACGAAAAGCATTATTATCCGCGGTCGGTGGGATTGATCCTACTGATTCTAGCCTTCTCTCTTTCGATTTGGAGAATTTCGTCCCCCGACTTCCGC
Source organism: Pinus albicaulis (assembly GCA_034641835.2). NCBI lineage: Eukaryota > Viridiplantae > Streptophyta > Pinopsida > Pinales > Pinaceae > Pinus > Pinus albicaulis. Next base: position 865,968,679 of record CM076579.1, read on the forward strand.
ACCAGATTGCGCTTATCATACAAGTCGGCATTAACGGTCTCAACATCCATAGAGCCGTTGTGGACGAAGGTGCATCTACTTGTGTCATGTCATCCGCTTGCTGGAAAGCTATTGGCTCTCCATCTCTCACTTCGTCACCCAATGCCCTTGAGGCATTTGATGGAAGGGAATCAAAACCCTTGGGTGTTCTCGCTAGCTTACCGATCACATTGCAAGGTAAGACGATCAATGTTGAAGTAGAAGTCGTTGACGCTAAACTAAATTACAATCTTCTACTCAGTCGCAGTTGGACTCACGCTATGTTGTGCGTTCCTTACACCCTATTTCGTCCTATAAAATTTCCACAGGAGGGAAAAATCATTACTGTCGATCAGTTGTCGTTATTTACCTCGTCTTCCGAGAACAACGTGCCATACGTGGATCAGATTCCTTCTCCCCCCGACAGTGTAGGGCCGGATCTTTTCAAATATCCCGCTCTCATGGGTATCTTTCCCTTTCCACCACCAAATACTGTTCAAGTTAATATGATATCTCGGTTGGATGACCCATGGATCGTCCCTTTACCTAAATAGGTTGATTCATTTGGGGATTCAATGCCACTTAGTCCAATTGAAATCAATTAGCTTATGGCTGCATCTGATTCTCCCCCTTCTGAAGGTGCTCTTTTGAGCATGGATCTCGACGTTTATTCTCAATCCCCCTAGCTCGGCAATGTGGATTCGCCCGATCCTTTGAAAAAAGTGTTTCCATCCGATGAGGCTATAATAGAAACCATGTCTCTCGAAGATCTACCATGGAGCGATGGGCATCACCGTTCCTCATTTATGCCTGGCCTCGGGGTAATGTCTAACTGTCTTGAACATTTTGCATCTCAAGTTCCTTCTCCACCACTTCAAATGCCTATCTTGACTCATGAAGTCTTCGCTGAAGGTAACTTGGGTAACATTACTCAAATGATGCTTATTGAAATTTCCGTGAAACCAGGAATTGTCGAGAACATCCATGTGGGAGTCACTTGCTCTTCCGATGAAGTCCTAGTGTATACTAGCCTCTTTCGTAAATTCTGTGATGTTTTCGCCTGGTCTTATGAAGAGATGCCTGGAATTGATCCTAGTATTTTGGTGCACGAGATTCCCACCTACCCAGGTGCGAAGCCTGTTCGCTAGCATTTGCGTCTGGTGCACCCTCGAAAAGCCACCGCCATGAAAGCTGAAGTTGAAAAAATTCTTAAAGTGGGTTTCATTTATCCAATCCCTCTGACAGAGTGGGTTTCTAACATTGTTCCTATGGATAAGAAGCAGGGGGAAATTCGTGTCTGTGTTGATTACCGTGATATTAATCGGGCCTATCCTAAAGATAACTATCCCACCCCTTTCATCGATCAGATCATTGACGATTGTGCGGGGATGGACAGTTTTTCTGGCTATAATTAGATCAACATTCTCCCGTCCGATCAACACAAGACCAATTTTATCTGTCCCTGAGGGACATTCGCGTATAAAAAACTCCCTTTTGGCTTGAAGAATGCTGGGGCTACGTTCCAGCGCGCGATGTCTTATGCCTTTCACGATATTCATCATATTGTTCAACTGTACCTGGATGACCTTCCGGCTCATTCAACTGCGTGAAAAGACCACCCGGACCATCTGCGCAAGTTCTTTCTTCGTTGTAGATGCTACAACATCCGACTCAATCCGCATAAATGCGTCTTCTGCGTCGATTCCGGTAGACTTTTAGGGTTTATTGTATCTAAAGACGGAATTCGCCTTGACCCACTTAAAGTTGAGGCTATTGTTAACCTCCCCTCTCCATCCTCGTTACACCAGCTTTAGAGTCTCCAAGGGAAAGCAAATTTCTTACGTTGTTTTATCCCGAACTACGCTGAAGTAGCCAAAGGATTCACACGACTTTTAAAGCAGGACGTCCCTTTCTTTTGGAATGAGATTGCTCAACAATCTTTTGATAGGCTCTAGACGTTGCTTGTCAACGCTCCTCTATTACGTCCTCTGAATTACCATTGTGATTTCACCCTATATCTAGTTGTCGCCTTTAGTACGATCACCATGGTTTTGGTTCAAGATGATGATGACGGTAACGAACATGACATTTATTACTTGTCTCGAAACCTTCTCGACCCTGAAACACGTTACACACATGTCGAGAAGTTAGCACTGGTTGCGGTCTAGGTTGTCCAACGTTTTCATCATTATATCCTTTTACGCACGGTGACCATGATTTCGGATTGTAACCCCATGGCCTATATTCTGTCTCGGCAGTTGCTGGGGGGCAAATACTCGAAGTGGATCGTTATCCTCCAAGAGTTTGATTTGGAGTTTAATACCGCCAAATCAAAGAAATCACTTGTTTTCGCTGATTTGATTTGTTCTCTCCCCACCAACTCTGCTCCTTCTCATTCTGAGGATCATATTCTAGACGAAACTCTTTTATTGATTAGCACCCTCGATCCGTGGTACGGTGATATCATCGTCTATCTCCAAACTTATACTTTTAGGTCTGAGTTAACGAAAGATGCCTGATGCCGTGTTTGGCATCAGTCGCAACCCTATCGTATTATTGGAGATACCATTTATCATGTTGGAGTCGATTATGTACTCTGCCGATGTCTGACCCTTGAGGAAGTTGAGAAAGTTTTAAATGGCTGCCACGGTGGTGCATGTGGTGGTCACATGTCTGGTTATGCCACCGCATAGAATATCCTTCATGCTGGCTATTTTTGGCCGTCCATTTTTAAAGATTGCATTGTTGCAATATGCAAATGCCATGCGTGCCAGATATATCAACGCAAGATGCGTGCACCACCTGTTCCTTTACACCCTGTCATTACCGTTGGTCCTTTTGCCAAATGGGGCATCAATTTTATGACGTGTAACCCTCGTTTGGCCTGGGGGCATGCCTATATTATTGTCACCGTCGATTATTTTACAAAATGGGCCGAAGCAATGCCTACATTGGCTTCAGACAGTAAGACAACAGCGCAATTCATATTCAATCATGTTATTACTTGGTTTGGTGTCCCTCAGGCCATTGTTACTGATCATGGTTCTCATTTTCGAGACTATATGATGGCGGAGCTAACGTCTAAATTGGGTATGCGTCACGACAACTCAACGCCTTAATGGCCAAGTTGAATCCGTAAACAAAGTCCTTGTTACAATGTTTCAATGAACAATCGGGATCCATAAATCAAATTGGCATCTCATGTTGTTTTCAGCTCTTTGGGCTTACCGAATGTTGACTAAGAGTGCAACCGGATTTACCCCGTTTCAGTTGGTATACGGTCTGGAAGCCACTCTTTCGATTGAATGTGAAATCCCTTCACTCAAACTAGCTGTGGGATTATTGCCTAATACTTCGCCTGAGGAAGAGCATCTCATCTACTTAGAGAGATTGGATGAAACTCATCGCTTAGATGCCTTGGTCATCGAAGCACAGAAGAAGCGAGTCAAAGCTCATTTTGACCAAACAGTTTCCCCTTGTTCTTTTATCGAAGGCGATCTCGTTCTCCTGTACGACCAAGGTCATGATAAGCTTGGGGTAGGTAAATTCCAACCCATGTGGCATGGGCCCTACATCGTCAAACATGTGTTACAAAATGGGGCTTACGAGCTTATTGATTATGAAGGTTATCCCTTAGCACAACCTAGGAATGGGTTGTACCTCAAAAAGTATTATGCTTGAGTCATTCATGCATGATATGTGTACATAGATGATTTTTTTCATTTTTGTGCATGTTTTGGTTTTATGTGCTTTGTGAGCTTTTTCTACTTATTGGGTCTTGTTTGTTATGCAAATTTCTATTTCCCCTTATGTCGGTTTCGTGGATGGTGCTTCCCGCAGTACCAGGAACTTGTCTTCGGCAACCTAGGTAATTTATGATCTTGTTGGTGAGTTGATTAACTTACAAGGCATTTTTCTAGGACCAACTACAAACAATGTCACTGAATATAGTGCTATTTTGGAACTATTAACTGAGACAGTTAACCTCGGCATATGCGCATTGCTTGTGAATCTGGATTTGTAGCTTGTTGTCCTTCAACTTAACGGTCATTATTCGGTTCGAAACCCATGCATTTTGAGATTGTATTTGTGTATTCGTTTACTTGGAAGACACTTTGATTTCATTACATATCAACATATACCAAGACGAATGAATACATTAACTGATGCAATAGCTAACATTGTGCTAGAAAGACATTTGTGAAATTTGTAAAACATCATCATATGTAAATAGACCCATGTAGAATATATATATATATATCGATTGTTTGCAACATGTACACCATAAAAACCCAAAAAATATATATGTATGTTTCAGTTACATCACGAGATAACATGTCTCTAAAAAATGTGCAGAGATAAAAAGCCTAAATGCCTAATCGGCGTGGTGCTCATGATAGCATGTCATCGCCCATACCAACCGCCTCAGAAAACGGTGGATACGACTCGGCACCCCTATAGTGTGCCTCTTGTTATCGCTTAAATTTACCTCAGGCTGAAGGAAGGCAGAGTTCAGGGTAACATCAAACCACGCTTAGTCTGGTAGCTAGCCTTACTAGAACAGGAGAGGGCTCTCTCCGGGTCAATCTCAGAAAATATAATCGAAGGGGCTTGAGATGACTTGAAATAAAAGCTGATTTTAGGCTAGGTATATAAGTAAATGAGTTTGAGTTTGAGTTTGGGGGTTTTTGTTGGAATCAAGGGAAAGGCAGTTTTGAGTTCGGGGATGAGGCCTAGTTTTTGCAGAGTTCTGAATGGGGCAAGGAAGGCAATTTTTTTGATGCTTTATATTGAATGAATGGATGGTTCAGACTGGTGAGGAGCTGAAGAGGGCAAGAGGCTTTCAAGAATCCTCTTCAAACAGATGAAAACATGGAAAATTAAACAAAACTGAAGGCATAGCAAAGCAATCTAATGAATTCCACCTTTATCACTCATTTGTTTAATTTAAGAAGAAAGGAGAATGGAAATGATACACATAAACATCAATGAGCTTAAAATCACATAGAGAAATACACCATCAAAACAAAGAGCCACATGCATCCCAAAGAGTGCTGCAAACCATGGTCTATTCCTTTGCCAAAAGTGCAGAGATGAATGTACAATGAAGTGCCAAGCAATCCCAAGTGTCCAACCCTGAAAATGACTGAAGAACTACATGATATAGACAAGTCTAACTCATCCCCATGCCTCTAGGGGTCGAGCTCATCATTCTAGGAGCTGTTTCAACCACATCTAAACTAAGAATTGAAAAATATGCAATGAAACAACTTGCCTCTATATGATAGGAAACTGATTCATTCACTTACATTTCACTTTTTGGTGAATGAATCTACTAAGATAAGTAAAAATATGCCAAATTACATCATGGTCATGAAATTACATCAAGGTTCATCAAGAGTTACATGAAAAATTCAAAATTGGCCAAAACTAGGCGAAATTCTGAGCTGCTGAGTGAAAAATAGGCCAAATTTCTCTATGCGTCGCGCCTGAAATCTCTATGCGTAGCACAAGTTTGAGGCTGATTTTGAGGGCCTTCCCGAAGTCCAAATTGAGTGCAGGATAGCTCGTTGGAAATCCCTTCCTATCTACTTTCCAACCCATGTGGCATTTCTGAATTTAGTTGCCATTTTCCCCTCCAAAAATCCAATCTCCCAACACTGCTTCCTGTGTGTGAAAAAAGTGGCAGAAAGGTCATTTTTAGGGTGTTTTTGACCCTTTAGGCAACCAAAAACTTGTCAAAATCCTTAGGTAATCCACAGGCATGCATAAATTTGGATGAAAAATCCATAAATGCAAATTTTTCTTCCAAAAGAGCTGCCAATTATAAGACGCATCGGGCGGAAAAATTTGTGTTTAGGCCAAAAAATTCAAAATTGACAAAATTTTTCCCAAATTTCTTGAAATTTGGGCTGAATGTCCACCATCAAGCAATGTGCTGGGCCAAGGAAGCTTCGGCCAAAATTTGGATTCTATCATGCCTTTTGCGACGCTTTAGTGCCCTCCTTAGCCTTGCTTTCAGGATCTTGATCCTTGCTTTGCAAACATGATTTCGTGCCCAATAATGGTTCTTCATGTGCCTTAACATGTTATTTTCCTTGTTGGCCTTCTAGGTGCATGTAGTTCAGTGGTGGAACCACTGTCTCGGTCATAGGATGTATCAGTGTCTGTCTCCATAATATCCATGCAAGGTGTATGTTTGGCTTGTTGGAAAATGAGAATTTGGTGCCCTTTGTTTTAATGCCAAATATATGATGGTGTGAGAGGGACTGTGGGAAATATGGGAAGTGGGAACAATGGAGTCTTTTCAAGTGGTAGTTTTCCCTTTGAGAATTTGACAAATTTTGGGAGAGGGGACAACCACTGAATGTTTGGGGAACTTGAGGTTTTGGTAATTTTTACACATGAAATGGGAAAAGGAGAATGAGAGGAAATGAAATGGGATATAATGGAATAGGGGAGGGATTATAATGATAGTATGACAGTGATGGGAAAGGAATCACAGGTGGGAAATAGAGTTGGAGTATTTTGGCACCAAAATCAAAATTTAAAACTCAAATTCAAACCCTAAGGGAGCAGTTTTAACAAAATGATAGGGTTTGAACTTTGACATTACAAATTCTCAAAACCAATCTTTGAAACCACACCAAACACTATTCAATGGCAATTGCAAGATTTCATAAACTTACTCGAAGCATAGGAGGTTGAGTCGATTTGAATTTTATGGAGCAGTGGAAAAAATCTTGCTTGTCGGCCCTATGCGCCGCGCGCACAACCCAGTGCGCCGCGACCCTCCTGTGTGCCGCGCACGTTAAAATTAACAAAGTGCTGAGTGGCTCTATGCGCCGCGACAACTATGTGTGTCGCGACCTCCAACCAGTGCGCCACGACCCTGAATCTCACCCACAGTTGGTCCTCCAAAACTGGCTTTTGATCTTCCACGACTTAACTTGGCTTCTTTGAGGATTTTGTTTGCAAATGAATTGTTGAATGGTGAAAATATCCTATATATATAAAAGGATTTTGATTTTTCATTTAGAAAACCCATTTTTGTAATGTTGAAGACTTTGGCACTTTCACATTTTAAAATAAACTCTGTTTTTGCTTCCACTTTGATTTTTTAGCTAAATGATGAAACTCTTGTCTATTTTTTGCAGGGATGGCTGGCATTTAATTTGGCAAAGGCAACCAGGGTTGCGCCTGAAGAACTTCACAACTGAGAAAACTTTGAAAATTACATTACATTTATTACAGAAGACAAAATGGATGATTTTTCTTCAAAAGAGAGTTTTGAAGAAGAATCATGATCAAGCATTATGATGATGAAATTTTGCACTGAAAACCTATTTTGAACCTCCCTCATGTGCCTGCTGACATTATTAGACATTTTGAAGACTAAAATTGCGAAACCCTAGACCTAATGGGACTAAAAACCCTAAAATGACTCTTTGGAAAATAGGAGGCCAAACAGGACTGTAAATGATTGTAAAATTGATGTTGATGAATAGACACGGACCAACAGGTACATGACATGAGGTATATGAGTGAAAAGACCCTTCCGTCAGATGATCCATGCTCCTAATGGAATGCAGTTGACTGAACTGAATGAGACACCTAAAATGAAATGCAACAAAAGAGATTTTGATCTCTGACGGAGGGATGAAGAGACCGACTCTAACACCTCTGATAGGCTCGAAGAACATCATCAAAATGAGCATATTCTGGAATCCCATGGGTGATCCCCTCTAGGTTATGTACTATCTCCTCGTCACTGTCCTCACCATGAGGATCGAAATCACGAGGAGTTCGCCTCGCTATCGGCGACATACCTGCAAGACGCTCTAGGTCAACATCTGCATACATATAAGAGTAACTGTCAAAACATGCATATATACCAAAAAATCATAAACTCATGAAAATAAAAAATGAGTCTCACCCAGTTATTCATCCCAATCCTCTTCCTCGAGGAGTGGGAGGTCGGGATCACCGGTGAAGTCTGTGCCAGCGTAGGGCCAATCCTCCACAACAATCAATTGTCGTCGGAGCCAATAAAAAAACTTTGGCCTACAGGACATCTGTTGGCCACCCCCTGCTCTAGGCATCAGTGCAGCCCATCGGGCCATCTGCGACTCTTTGAGTGGTGGCATCGGGACAATAACCTCCTGACATTGGAATATGGGTAGTCGTTCCAAGAAGAACGATACCAAAATCGATCCATACCCAAACTGTTTTAGTTTGGTCTTCTTGCACTTAGTGAGTTGCCACTTGATATTGATAGTCACAGCCTAAGCCCAGTTGAAGAGAGTCGGGTTCATGAACTCTGAGGCAAGAAGTAGTTGGGTCTTTATGGCCTCATGTAGTGCTTGCGATTCCGCAGCCCATGTAATAGTATGCAGCACTACTCTTACTGCCAAATCAGGAACAGTTTGGATGTCAACTTTGCCACTCCCTGTTCCTTTTTGTGCCCCTTGGCACACCTTGTCAATTACCATTCCCATAATTTCCCCGGAAGGATGGGACCAGTCAAGAAAGGGACTACACCTTTGCGTGACAATCCAGTGATGAAATACACATCAGAGACTTTGAGTTGAAGCTCTTGATCCCGAAGCACAAACTTTTCTTGATCCTCGTCCCAAATGCTTATCAAATATTGAAGCAATTCGGGCTAAGCCCGAAGGCACAGTGTTAGGAAGAATTTCTTTAGCCCACAGTTTCTGAGGGCGTTCATGCATTGTTCATTCTCCATGGCCTATTCATCCTCCTCACTGTGTTCTCTCTCTTTCCACTCAATTACCATATTTTCTGCTTGGTACCTACACACTTTGTTCATATGAACATTGTAAGTCTCCTTAGGCATCAAAATTTGCAATTAAATGGTTGGATTTTCTTTGAATTTAGGCATATTTTGGGTTGCGCGGTTGGCGTGATTGTTTAGCTAACATTTGTGCTAATGGGCGCGACCCCTGTGTAAAAAGGGTCGATTGGCGTGGGTCCGTGCCCTAAACCCGTGCCAATAGCGATGCCCTAGATTTTTCAAATCCTCCCCTAAGGGATCCAAAATGACAAATAAAGGTAATAAAAATTAGCTTAAAATATGGAAAATGATGTCGGCTCTTACCTGAAACTGGAAGAATTGAGATTGGTTCACCGGATCGCTCGCAATCATCGCCACAAGATCGCAAGGTAAATGGATCATTGTTGCTCCACAAAGAGGTAAATGTGAAAAGTAAATATTTTTTTACCACTTATGGTATTTTATAACTTTTCAAAATCTTAAATTAGGTCTTAAAACATATTTGTGCATTATTTCATCATATTATTGTCGAGAAATACATTTTACACGCGTCTTTTTGTGAAGCAACGGGTTTTCACATGGTTATGACGAAGAACGAGTTGTATTTTATACTTTTTTGGACTTGGTAAAAACACGAAAAAAGTCACTTCTGGAGTCACCTTTCAGCTCTTTTATGACTCTAAAACTGAAAAGATTGTCGAGACGTTTGTCATTTTGAACTCGTTAAATTGGCTGCGAAATGATATCTACCCAGTATACGTTTACCCCTTTTTTGGGTTAGGATCTATGAGACTACCTACGAAAAGGGCCCTGCTGGAGTTTTCTTTTCCGCCTTGTTTTCAAAATATCTAAATATGAAAAGATGCCGAGTTCTTCGTTTGTCAGACTCGTTAAAACTGATGACATCAGACTCTGTCGTTATGACATTACTTGAGTTCCTCCTTCCTAGGGCTTGTAAAATGTACTAGGTTGGATTTGTTCGAAGGACAAACTTACATCGCAAGCACATGCTATCCCCTTCAAGCTTGTTTTCAAAAATAATTGGGGTACTAGCCAGAAATGGTGGGGGAAAATGGAACCAAATTGTAGTCGTGTTGGCAGTATGTCGCTCTTGAACATGGCACTTGTCTGCATTCGTGTCGGGTTGGGAACATCTCATATCGTTATTTGTTTGCCTCCATGGGTTTGGGTAATCACTTTTGACCACTCATCTGCTCTTTGCCATGTCACCATGACCTCAGATCCCTTGATGTCAAAAACTGCCAAATCCAGTGTCGTGCCGCCGATATGTTCAAGAGAAGTTTGCCTCTGAAGTTTTCAACCTCCCTCCGATTCTCTGATTGGTCTTGATTCACAAACATTACATTCCTCTGTCTTGTGTCGATGATGTGGGAAACATTATAGCCCACCTTCAATTAGGTCACCTCATGTCGACTCTAGCTCATTATCCAGGAAGTTGATCTAAAGACTCCCTTCAAGTACCTTGGAGCTTGCATGCCTCAATGGTAGGTTTTTCGCATTCGACGCGAGGTCCACATCATTGGCCTTTGATCGACTGACTCTGCGGGTGTTCGATCTCATATCACTGTTCACATTCCGTGGATTGTACATTTCGTACCTTGAGAGCCATTGTCATTATTGGTGGTTTCTCTCGCGTCCATTAATGGATTTCATCATTGGCTGGTAATCAGACAATTTTTTTGCATGTTCGACTTCAGATCACATATTCGCATGCTCGAATTTTTACTTTGTTCGGGTCGAGATAGAGCACAAAACCCTGGGTTTTTTCTGATGAAATCCAGGCTGCAGGTTCGTTGTGGATTATTATGACTTATTACATAGCTCTTATGATTGGATGGATGCGACCATACCTGAGTCTGTTTGTTGATCCATATTTCTGGATGGCTGTGTCCATACCTCGGATCATACTATTTATGTATTCTATTATGGATGGCTACGCCCATGCCACATGTCATGTATCAGAAGTATAAGTTGTACTTGTACTTGCAGGTCATCTGACAATAGTGTCTGGGTCGAACGCATTATCATAAATAATTTCGCCCCTCCCTCTCTCTCGGACCTCATGCTTTAGGGGGCATCTGTTACACAGCATTTTGTCACCGTCCCTGCAATCCCTCACCCCGCATATTGGAGGTTATTTCCTGTGACATGTGAGCAATGTCATACTCTACAAATACCTTCTTTGCATCCTTCTGCATAAGGACATCATTTCTCTTGTAAAACATTTCCTCAAAAAGCACACAAAAACCTATGTTTTGGCCTTGGCACGGGTAGCCAGTTAACCCCTCGCGCCAATAGGGAAAATTTTCACTAGAGCCCGCGCCACTTGGCGCTCTGTCTCTGTGTATTGCCTATGCCATCTATTTTAGGAATGTTTTTTAAAAAAGAGGCGGAAGTTTCCTTCTAACTACCTCAGGGATGACTCATTAGAAGTGGTTAAACTTGATAGGCCACGGATCTCTCCCTTTAGGTAGTGGTTTTTACCTCCCATGGAACACTCTTTGAAGATAGGACTCCCCTCCATGATTATAGGGATCCTAACCTCTCCCTCTTCCTCTATATAAACAGGCCTTCTCCCTTTACAAAAGCTAGCTGAACATATAGCCAAGAAGCTAAACTTGGAGAAGAGATACTATAGCTGAGTAATTTCTATAGAGAAGGTAGAACCAAGGAGAATTTCGTAGAGAGAGCCTAATACAAATTCCCGACGAGCCTTTGTGAGATGCGCTCCACTGGAACCCTATTGGAGGAGACTGCAACGTCGAAGCTTGGTTGTACTCCTCCTTTCTTTCATTAATATACTCGACTATGGTATTGGTTCCATTATTGTGTTATGTTTATTTAATGCAATTGATTTAGTCTTCTTCGGCTGACTGATAGTTATGAATGTGAAATAGTATGTTGTATATTGTCCTTGTTTCTTGTGTGTGTGCAGGTATCCGAACATGAAAGCGAGTGGATCGTGATCTGTCAAACCGGGAGTGAGAGGCAACCACTCTTTCCGACGACAACAATGTAGGGCCTCTGTTAAGTTGTCTATCGAATCTCCGACCATTCGTTAACTAGGAATCAATGTTATAGCATGTCTCGTTTGTGGCTAGACCCACGCTAGGGCTAGTGGGATCGCCTCTATCCGCAGAGGGGATTTACCTCACCAACAGAGGTGAGGTAATATGCATTCAAAGTATGAATAGGGAGTAAAATTGAAGTAAAATGGCTTAGTAAATAAAAATAGGTGGAGTAATGTAAGAGGAAATCCGCATTAAAAGAATAATCAGGGAGTAAAAGTAGAAGTAAAATTTCCAAGTAAATAAAATTAGTGTGTGGATTAAATGGAGGAAAGTAATGAAAAATGTGAGTAAGTATACAATGGTAATAGGGAGATCAAAGACCCATGGGTACAATTTGATGGAAATGTGAGGAGGTAAGGTGATGGAGTCAAATGAGGGAGGTAGCTTGTAGGTTGAAATGTAGGGAGGTAAGGTGATGGAGTGAACTGAAGAGAGGTCGGAAACCTATAAATTTCATTCATAACATGACTAAGTTAAAATGTTTAATTAACAAGGTAAAGTGAGGACCGAAGATAAGATGGAGTGAAGTAAGGAGAGGATTGTAACCCTCATTAATAAAATGACTAAGTTAAAATTGTTAAATGACTAAGTGAGGAGAGCGCTATGTAGTGCCCTACTCTAGTTGAATCACAGTGAAATGAATTTTAACATTATTTAGCCCTAAGACCCGCACTTTATTCTTTGAGGACCTCAGGTTGAGGATCCAGACACATGAATCTATTATTAGTGGATGTGATGGTTATGTATGTCTTTATTGATACTATGATGATGATAGCATTTATGGATATGCATGTTCTTTATTGATATGATTGTAACATTAATGGATATGCAAGTTCTCTATTGATATCATGATGATGATAGATTTTATGGATAGATATGTTTTCTATTGATGTTACAATGATAAGCCTTTGATGGATATGTTAATTTACCATTGATGTTATGATTATGATAAACATGATGGATGTGTCCCATATGTAGCTACTTACATTATTTCTGATTCAAAATAAACAATGATGTGAATGACTAGGTCATGATGATGTTTTCTATTATGATTATGACTAACATTGAGAACTTTGTTACTGATGATTATTGAATATGACAGGAAACCACCAGAGGCACTCGCATATGATGAGTGGATAACATCTGGTTTGATAGAAGTTAATATTTTGTCTTTGAAATTCTAAGTTCAGTTTGAAACTTGTTATATACATTACATATACTCTGATGATATGTCAGTGGTTGCAGGAACATGTTAGTTGCTTGGCCGAATGACTCACATATGGGTGATGGGGTTGTACAATTGGATGGAACAACATGGGAGGGGTGGAACAGTGTTCCTGATCTCACCCGCTATCACTCTCGCTGTGACTTAGGCTGGAAAGGTCAAAATACCTTCGCTTTGAAGATCACGATGTTGTGAGGGCAGGTCCCAAATTTGGTTCGCTCACGAGGATTTCTGGGGGGCGCGCATCAAGGCGGATTCCTTGATCCCTAGCACCATTAGTATCACTATAGCAGGCAACATACAAGATGATAGGGGTATTTGGCATTGCACATATAATTTCCCCTCGTAACCATTGGATACTTGAAGGGAAAGTGGTGTGGCACCCTTGGAATTTCAAGAGAAATTCTTGAAGGACACGACCGACTTGGCACCCTTGGCATCAGAAATAAATTCTTAGGCATGGCACCCTTGGAACTTCGAATGGAAGTTCTTGAAGGGCATGACCAACTTGACACCCTCGACATCATTAAAGAAACTAATAAATATAATCAATATAGGAAAATCCAACTAATTCATATCAAGTGACATATGATGTTTGAACCAAATGAATTAAATCAAGAATAAAACTTAGGGTAAGGGAGGAATAGGAAGAGATAAAATATTTTACCATGATAACTCTGCCCTTTCCATGTTAAAACAAAATCTTAAATACATAAGACTTAATTAGGCAAAAGGTGGAAAGAGGGACATAGAGTTAAGTATAAATATTTATTAAAAACTTCATTAAGAGAAGAGGGTGGTGAATTAAAATAAGATTAATAAATTAAAATTTTAGAAATTTAGAGAACTTCCATGTGGCAAAAGCCAACATAAGAATATTCATCAAAAGGGAAAATTGAGGTAGTTAGGAGACCAAATCTGAGAATCATCAATTAACTTCAGTAACAAACACAGATTAAGGAGTAAAAAGGGGGAATCAAGAGACAACTAGGAGAAGAAATAGGAAACCTTGTTGGGTTGAGGGAAATACTATTTTTAAATGAATAATTAAGTAAATTATTTTTGGAGAGTCTTGATGAGAGGGTGACACATGGGTGGGTGAATAATCAAATTTTGGGGTAATAAAAAAATAATTATTTATGCATGAAATTCCAAGTGTCACCTATGAAACCTTCTATAAAATAAAGGGAAATGGAAGGGAAAAGGACCTTTTGCTTACCCTATTGTTGGATGGAGGAGATTATGTCATTTTGAGTGGTTACAAGCTATAGTTGAGTTTGGTGGGATAGAGTATTATAGAGAGGGGACTCTTGAGCCAAGAGGAGCTCACCTCTATCAGCTAGCACATTCCTTTGTTGTATAACCCTATTGTAGCTCGGGGGTCCGTGGGGAAGGAGAGTACCCAAGGAGTAGGCTGGGAGGTCAACCCGTGGGTCATTACATTCGGATTAAGCACGACAACTTTCAGGCTTGGAGGTAGACGACAACAAGGGAGCTCAAGTAGCTATAAGTCAAGTTTGGTTCTCATCCAAGGATGAACGGTACATGTGTTAGTTAGATTGTTTTTAATTATGATGATTTCATTATGCCTATAATCAAGTTAAATATATGTATGTGTTAAGAAGTTAAATTGATGGACTTGATATACGTGATTTAATTTTACTGAGTTTCAACTTGTATGATTATGGTTTCATTTCCTAGTTACTGTGTAAAAAAAAAAAACAAAATTTAAAGCCTAGCGCTCATCTAGTAAATTATAGGGTTGGTCTCTACACTTGGTATCAAAGCAAAGGTTAAAACTTTAGGACCTATAGGCCCATAAAGTATTAAGGTTTCCTTGTATTATTTTTGTGAGCTTATGTGTGCACAATTTTAAATTATGGAACTTATAAGACAACAAGCGTTAGTCTTCTTATCCAACTTCACCAATCTTGTCAATGCAATCAATCCAAAGAGTTCACTTCACAATGAGAAAAATCTCTGATTTCACTTATATTTCAATGGTTGTTAATGAACAGACATTATATCTAGAATAGCAGTAAGATGGCAGATGTTAAGCTAATGCCAAAAGTATCAAACAAATCCAAACTTTTCACCTCCTTTTGAACAAATGAGAGCACTTAAAGCCACTTATGTATTCAGATTTCAAATGCGTAATTTAGGACAACAGTAAAATACTTATATTTCAGCGATAACGAACAGTAAAAGAGTTTGTGACACATAAATGAGCTAAAAGAGGATTGTTTTTGTGCCATGAATCTGATGGATTATCCTTGGATTTTTCAAACCAAGTTATAACTGCAGCAATATTTTGTTTTGTGAGACGTGTTCTTCACTTCAAGATGCAGCTAATGGACTTTATCAATTTAGATGAACGGTAGAAGTAGACCCATTCAAGAACACATCTTTATAGTGTCAAGATAGAAGAGTTCTTTAAGGAGGATTCCGTCTTTTTGTTGATGATCTTAACTCATGGCTTTCTAGTCAATGCTTTGCATCCTCATCGAGATCAAATGCCATTCTTCAAGTATATTTTCATTAGTATAATGTTGCTAAGTCTTGCTTCGAGCCACAAACAGAATTGGAATGATGTCATTAGTCCTTTCAACCATAGTTTTGCTAAACTTCGTATAGGTCCACATTCAACTTTATGTTGTTGAGTACTTGCATAGAAACACATTTTTTTAAGTCTTCAATCATGCTTTAATACCATGTGAGGAATCTAGAGACTCAGACTGCTTTACTTGTCAGACTAAAAAAAGACTAACAAATTACTACCATATCACAAGGAAGCTATATCTGCATCACCTTCATGCTATAGAATTTTGGATAATTCCATAGATAATCTCAAAGGAAGTTTGGACTGTGCTCCAAAAGAGGCTTAGACTTGGATAGAACTTGACTTAGAACTTTGGACAGATCGAGGCTCATTATTAAGGGTTTAGATCATCGTCATGAAATAATTTATTTGCGTAGTCAGGAACTTGGATGCTACGAGATCACTCAACTAGGATGCTACAGACTTTGGATGCCACATAAGGAGGAAATCAAGCCATTCCATTATCTGTATACAAGTATCCTCTTTCTTATTGCAACTTCAGTAGAGAAATTCAGACCTCTAACCTCAATTACCTTGGATTGAATCTTGGATTAGAGGTAACACAAAACATAGATGACTTGTCTTAAGAGCTATCTCGGATTTCATCAGACTTTTTCTTATTTCTTTCACAGAACCATACCTCAGGGAACTCGGCCCAGCATAGCAGAGAGAACTTGGATCACCATTAAGAACTCGGATCACCATTAGGAACTCATATCATCATAAGCTCGTGCAGGAACCTGGGTCATATTGCTGATCCTCTCACCATACCACAGAGGTTAGGGCTTGTATGTTTGTATTTTTGAAGCTCATATTTCAGAATTTGGTCAAGATTACAAACCTGAGAAGCTTCAGACTCCGGCCTAGTTGCAGACCTGTAACAGTTCATAAACCTCTGATTATAGAAATAAAACTTGGTATCAGAGGCTTTCGCGAGATATGCGGGATGCTGCACTGTATTCTTAATGAAAACGGCTAAAGCCTCCAATTCATCAGTTTCCGTTCCTGATTTCAATCTTGGACTCCAGATCTCTCGACGTATCTAATACGTAACGTTAATCACGGGCTCCATGTCTCTCGGTGTGACAATACATAACTTTGAGCATAGACCATAACTGATAGCGATGCGCGCCCCATCTAGGAATAATCTTAAATAGAAAATAATGCTTCATAAATCTCAACTTAAATAGAAAATAGAAAATAAAAACTCCAATTAGCCGTTGTAGATCAGTTCTTTTGCTTCCGCTTAATTGCTCTGCTATTGAAGATTTAAAGATTTAATGATTTTTTGCTCACTTCTTGAGGCTTTGAATCCAATAAAGCTTTCTTGATTGTGAAAAAAATCAAAATAAACGTCCAAAATCTCCCCTGAAGCTTTCTAGATTGTGAAAAAGATCAAAATGAATGACCAAAACCCCCAATACATTTGTTTATGTTATTTCATCCAAACCGCCCAGAAATAAAACTCCGTGCAAAATAAACAATCAAAACCCTAACTGCATTTTTCTAATTTATCTCATCCAAACCAGTTACTTGTTTAACTGTGAGATGGGGATGTTGTATAGAGTGAATTTATTTTGATTGCAATGATACGATTATTGAAAGTTAAAAGGGTGGGTTTATTTTAAGCTGAGTTGGTAAGTAGTTAAGGTGTATTTTATAATGTTGTTATATTATTTTGAAGTTAAAACATTATTATATAAAGTAGATTAAAGATTGGTTTACATAAGTTTTTGTGTGTTTTTTTGAAATAATAAAGATTGATATTTTTGTCAAATAAATTAAAATTTTTATAAAATTTAGTCTACCAAGTTTGTAAGAGGGGATTGTTAGAAGGTTGGGCTAGCTCATTATCAATTTGAATAAGAAAAGAATTGAATTGCAAAAGGTGAAAAGCATGAACGTGTTGTCCCATAGACTATTTTAGTTTCGTGGACATTAAAATATCATTTCATTTCATTTAAGTAACTTAAAACCATAAAAAAAAGTTGTATTTCTCATATTGAAATTCCCTTTGGAGTTTTAAAGATAAAATATTTGGGATTTTAGATAAAAAGTCTTTTGTGTAGGTTGTGAAATATCATAGGTGGCATATTTTCGAATCACCACACAATTTTACCAAGCCACATTCACCGACCCTCGATGTCACATGGAAAGATATGATTGTTGCATGTATATAATGCCTTGAGTTTATTGACATGGCACATTCATTGTTAGTCATGTGTCCCCCATCACGTCCATGTCAACTACTTTCCATGTTCCTTCACAATGCATCACTTTATGAAATGTCATTTTTCAACATTCACCACATATTCAAAATCTTTCCTCTATGACCCATATCACATGAGCGTAATTCATGAATGTCGAGTTTCTAATGAGATTAAATATGGTGTCAATGCAAGAACATTGAATGTTTTTCCCGGGACAATTGTCCAAAAATAACTTTGTCAAAATTCTTGTGTGTGCTAGAATTTCTTAGTTTTCAATATTTTATTTTCTACAATATTTTTATGCTGTGTAATCTAAAATTTTAAATGTAATTATGTTAAAAGATAATTCCTAAATTATCTAAATAATGGACATTTAACTATATATATATATATATATATATTTCATGTTTACACATAAAACAAATATTCAAGGAAAATCGTGTTAAATTTTGGCAGGATTCATTGGTGAACCATGGTTAGAAGAAGTACAAGAAGGAGTGGGGCAACTAGAGGGCGCAACGTGGCGCCACCACAACAGCCAACTCTTGCCACCCCACCCAATGATAAGGAAAACATCTCAACACAAGAACAAATACCAGCAGGAGAAGTGTTAAACTTAATGAAATCATTCCAGCACATGTCTGAGGCATTAATAAACCGTCTAGAATGAGATCATGGAGGACCAGTCATACAAAATGAAGCACCTCGAAACACTACAAGAAATGATGTACGTCGAGATTTGGAAAAAGTAAAATTTCCAGAGTTTTGGGGGTCCATAGATGGTCAATCTGTAGAGGCATGGTTAGAAAACATGGCTATGTGCTTTACCCTGAGAGAGTATACCTCAAACATGAAGGCCAAGATGGGTATATTCCACCTAAAGGGAAACACACTACTTTGGTGGAAGACTTTATTACCCCAATTGGATGGATATCTCAACAGTAACTTGGGAATTGTTTGAAGAAAATTTTAGAGAACGCTACCTATCAGAGGAGTTTCTTGAGAGGCAATTAAATGAATTCAATGCATTAAAGTAGGGGAGTCGCTTAGTACCGGAGTATGAGGCTCGTTTCATGGAATTACTTCATTATGCCCCTCACTTAAACATAGAAAGACTCAAGGTGAACAAATTTGTGTATGGATTAAATGGTAACATCCGGGCTAAGGTTAGGATCTTAACGCCTCACACCTTGCACGAGGCAGTTCAACGAGCAATTATCACAGAGGAGGAGATCATGAATAGTGGATCTAGTAAGACATACAGGCCTGTAGGATCAGAAGTAAACAATGGAAATAGTATGGAACGTAGAAATTTTCAAAGGGGTCCTGTGGTCAATCATCAAAAGTGGTCTACCGGAACACCATATAAGCATCCAACTTAGCAGCTGCATAGTGTACCTCAGCAAGCTCGTCAACAACAACATCATCGTCTTATGCGACAACACCAAGTCACACCACCTCAGCATTGATCCCAACAGTTTGTCTCTTTCCAACAGAGTTCCAGGCCAACTCCCAGTTTAGTCAATAATAGAAGCCAAGCACCTAAGAGGGGTGTTGGACTTATGGAGGTGCTCACTACAAGAGGGATTGCCCTCAAAATACAGGTAATACCAACTCAACTCATAAAGCAACTATGGTGGGGGACCTAGGGAAGGCTCATCGCATCCATGCAGCGGTGAACAATCGTTAGGTCGAACACTAGTCCACTGTGTTGGAAACCACAGGTAATATTGATGGTATGAGTTTTGTCATTTTAATAGATCCAGGAGCTACTGATTCTTTTTTTTCTTTAAATGCATTATCAAGGATTAAACACAAATCAATTGCTCAACATGATTTTAGACATGTAGAAATGGCATGTGGTATGAAAATAAATGTAGGAAAAATGGTAAGGGATTGTGAGGTGGACCTGGGTGTTTGTAAAACCAAGGTATCCTTGTATTATACGATATTAGGATTCTACGACGTAGTTATAGGAATGGATTGGTTGGAGCGACATGAGGCACTCCTAGATTGCAAAGACAAGGTACTATATTTCACAGATGATGATGGACAAAGAAAATCATTGAGGGGAAAGAACCGAGGGGTGTCCCTAAGGTTCATCTCCTCCATGCAACTAATGAAATATAGACGAAAGGGGTGTCAAATGTTCACGGTGTTGGCTCTAAATGATAAGGGTGATTATGAAAACTTTGATAAACATCCAATTCTTGTTGAATTCAAGGATTTATTTCCTAAATAATTACCTAGCTTACACCCAAAAAGGGAAATTTTTTTCACCATCGACCTTAAACCAGGCACTGAGCCTATTACAAAGACACCTTATCGTATGTCAGATCTAGAACTAAAGGAATTGCAAATAAATTTAAAGGAATTGTTGGACTTGGGGTTTATACGACCCAGCATATCTCCATGGGGAGCTCCCGTGATTTTCGTTAAGAAGAAGGATGGGTCTTGGCAACTGTGCATTGACTATGGCCAGTTGAACAAAGTGACAATAAAGAATCAATATCCTTTACCTATGATAGATGACTTGTTTGATCAAATGAAGGGGGCAACTGTGTTTTCAAAAATAGATTTGAGGTCAGGATATCATCAATTAAGAATCAAGGAAGAAGATATTTCGAAGACAGCCTTTAAGACAAGATTTGGGCATTATGAATTTGTAGTTTTACCCTTCGAACTGACAAATGCCTCGGGTGTTTTCATGAGTTTGATGAATGGGATATTCTGGGATTACTTAGACAAGTTTGTACAAGTATTTCTCGATGACATTTTGATCTACTCAAGGACCCCAGAAGATCATGACGAACACTTGAGGATAGTTCTTTAATGTCTTAAAGAAAACCAATTGTATGGAAAATTGTCAAAGTGTTCCTTTTACCAATCAAAGATTCATCATGTTGGGCACATTATCTCTGGGGTTGGCATCGCGGTAGACCCGACAAAGATAGAGGCCATCATGGAATGGCTAGCGCCAACCAATGTTCATGAAATACGAAGTTTCATGGGCATGGCAGGGTATTATTGTAGATTTTTCAAAGGGTTTTTGAGGGTAGCAAGCCCCATTACCGAGCTCCAAATAAAGAACAAGAAATTCATTTGGACTGAAAAATGTGAAGAGGCATTCCAAAGGTTGAAAGCATTGTTAACGACAACACCAATTTTGAAAGTGCCAGATATGGAACAAGAATTTTTGGTTTGCATTGATGCCTCCAAGCAAGGGTTGGGTTGTGTATTGATGCAGGAAGGAAGAGTAATAGCATATGCATCAAGAAAACTTAGAACCCACGAAGAGAACTATGCAACCCATGATCTAGAAATGGCAGCAATTGTTTATGCACTAAAGATTTGGAGACACTACCTTCTAGGAAGGAAGTTTGAACTTAGAACTGACCATTGTGGGCTACAACACATATTCACTCAAGACCACTTAAATGCAAGGCAAAGAAGATGGTCTGAGCTGATCAGCGAATATGATTTTGATATTACTTACATAAAAGGAACAGTAAATAGGGTGGCTGATGCTTTAAGTAGGAGACCTCAAATATTTTCAGTGAGTCCCTTAAAGACAAACTTAAGGGAGAAGTTTCTTGACTTGCAATTTAAGGACACCTGGTACAAGGAGGTTAGCAAGAGTTTGAGGGAGGACGAAATGAGAATCCCAAAATATGAAGAATACTCCCTTGATGGTGATGTACTTCTACGATTTCAGGGAAGGATATATGTGCCACCAAATGAAGATATAAGCCAGTTGATATTGAATGAAGCACATCGTGCAATATACATGGCACACCCTGGTGTTAAGAAGATGAGTGCAGACCTGAAACCACTTTTCTTTTGGAAAGGAATGAAGAAGGACATTGTAAACTTTGTAGCAAGATGCTTAGAGTGTCAGCGAGTAAAAGCTGAACACAGACATCCAGCAGGGTTATTACAACCCCATGAGATACCAGAATCTAAATGGGAAGTTATATCAATGGACTTCATTGTGGGACTACCAATGACCTCAAGACGACATGATTCCATATTTGTAGTGGTGGACACATTGAACAAGAGTGCCCATTTTATACCAGTTAAGACTACATATAAGGCACCAGAGATAGCAAGAGTTTTTATTGATTAGATTGTAAGATTACATGGAGTTCCTAGGAAGATCATATCAGATAAGGGAGCAGTGTTTACAGGAAGGTTTTGGACCAGTTTCCAAGAAGCCTTGGGAACCCAATTGAACTTCAGCACTGCATAACACCTTGAGACAAATGGTCAGATAGAGAGGACTAATCAAATCCTTGAAGACATGCTACGAATGTATGTGATGGACCAACAAAAGAAATGGGAGGAATTTTTACCTTTGGAGGAATTTTCTTACAATAACAGTTATCAAAGTTCCATCAAGATGGAACCATTTGAGTTCTTGTATGGAAGACCGTGCAAAACACCTCTTAGTTGGGACTGACTAGAGGACCGAGTATTAATAGGACCAGAAGTGGTGCAAGAGATGGAAGAAAAAATGACTATGATTAAAGGGAGGCTAAAAGAAGCATAAGATCAACAAAAGAGTTATGCTGACTCTCATTGAATAGACCGAAGTTATGAAGTGGGAGATAGGGTGTTCCAGAGAGTAAGGCCCCAAAAGAGCTCTATAAGATTTGGAAAGGGAGCAAAATTGTCTCCACGGTTTGTGGGACCTTTTGAGGTTTTAGAAAGAAAAGGGCTGGTAGCATATAGACTTGCATTACCTCCATCCCTAGCACATATTCATGATGTGTTTCATGTTTCTGCTTTGCGTCATTATATTTAAGATCCATCACATGTTATTGATTTAGGTCACTTGCAGGTTTCGGACGAGGGCAAGGTGATGGTCGAACCAGTTCGCATATTGGACCAACGAAATTTGCAGCTTAGACGATGATTATTGGACCAGTTTTAAGGTCCAGTGGGACAATTACAGTCCTAGTTCAGCCACTTGGAAGGAAGCCGAAGGGATGCATCATCATTTTCCTTATCTATTCCAAGGACTTCGAGACGAAGTCCAATATTAAGAGGGGGTGTATGTAGTGACCTACTCTAGTTGACTGACAGTGATATGAATTTTAACATTATTTAGCCCTAAGACCCGCACTTTATTCTTTGAGGACATCAGGTTGAGGATCCAGATACATGACTCTATTATTAGTGGATGTGATGGTTATGTATGTCTTTATCGATACTATGATGATGATAGAATTTATGGATATGCATGTTCTTTATTGATATGATTGTAGCACTAATAGATATGCAGGTTCTCTATTGATATCATGATGATGATAGATTTTATGGATAAATATGTTTTCTATTGATGTTACGATGATAATGCCTTCGATGGATATGTTAATTTACCGTTGATGTTATGATTATGATAAACATGATGGATGTGTCCCATATGTAGCTACTTACATTAGTTCTGATTCAAAATAAACAATGATGTGAATGACTAGGTCATGATGATGTTTCTATTATGATAATGACTAACACTGAGAACTTTGTTACTGATGATTATTGAGTATGACAGGAAACCACCAAAGGCACTCGCATATGATGAATGGATAACATCTGGTTTGATAGAAATTAATATTTTGTCTTTGAAATTCTAAGTTCAGTTTGAAACTTGTTATATATATTACATATACTCTGATGATATGTCAGTGGTTGCAGGAACATGTTAGTTTCTTGGCCGAATGACTCACATATGGGTGATGGGGTTGTACAATTGGATGGAACAACATGGGAGGGGTGGAACAGTGTTCCTGATCTCACCCGCTAGCACTCCCGCCGTGACTTAGGCTGGAAAGGTCAAAATACCTTCACCTTGAAGATCACGATGTCGTGAGGACAAGTCCCAAATTTGGTTCGCTCACGAGGATTTTCTGGGGGGCGCACATCAAGGCGGATTCCTTGATCCCCAACACCATTAGTCTCACTATAGCAGGAAACATACGAGATGATAGGGGTCTCTAGCGTTGCACATATAATTTCCCCTCGTAACCACTGGATACTTGAAGGGCAAGTGGTGTGGCACCCTTGGAATTTCAAGAGAAATTCTTGAAGGGCACGACCGACTTGGCACCCTTGGCATCAGAAATAAATTCTTAGGCATGGCACCCTTGGAACTTCGAATGGAAGTTCTTTAAGGGCATGACCAACTTGACACACTCGACATCATTAAAGAAACTAATAAATATAATCAATATAGGAAAATCCAACTAATTCATATCAAGTGACATATGATGTTAGAACCAAAGGAATTAAATCAAGAATAAAACTTAGGGTAAGGGAGGAATAGGAAGAGATAAAATATTTTACCATGATAACTCTACCCTTTCCATGTTAAAACAAAATATTAAATACATAAGACTTAATTAGGAAAAAGGGGGAAAGAGGGACATAGAGTTAAGTATAAATATTTATTAAAAACTTCATTAAGAGAAGAGGGTGGTGAATTAAAATAAGATTAATAAATTAAAATTTGAGAAATTTAGAGAACTTCCATGTGGAAAGAGCCAACATAAGAATATTCATCTAAAAGGAAAATTGAGGTAGTTATGGGACCAAATCTAAGACTTATCAATTAACTTCATTAATAAACACAAATTAAGGAGTAGAAAAGGGGGAATCAAGAGACAACTAAGAGAAGAAATAGGAAGTCTTGTTGGGTTGAGGGAAATACTATTTTTAAATGAATAATTAAGTAAATTTTTTTGGAGGGTCTTGATGAGAGGGTGACACATGGGTGGGTGAACAATCATATTTTGGGTAATAAAAAAATAATTATTTATCCATGAAATTCCAAGTGTCACCTATGAAGCCTTCTATAAAAGAAAGGGAAATGAAAGGGAAAAGGAATTTTTGTGTACCCTATTGTAGGATGGAGGAGATTATGTAATTTTGAGTGGTTACGAGCTATAGTTGATTTGGTGGGATAGAGTATTATAGAGAGGGGACACTTGAGCTAAGAGGGGCTCACCTCTATCAGCTAGCACATTCCTTCATTGTACAACCACATTGCAACTCGGGGGTCCGCGGGGAAGGAGAGTACCCAAGGAGTAGGCTGGGAGGTCAACCGGTGGGTCATTACATTCGGATTAAGCACGACAACATTCAGGCTGTGAGGTAGACGACAACAAAGGGACTCAAGTAGCGGCAAGTCAAGTTTGGCTCTCATCTAAGGGTGAACGATACATGTGTTAGTTATGTTGTTTTTAATTATGATGATTTCATTGTGCCTATAATCAAGTTAAATATATGTATGTGTTATGAAGTCAAATTTATGGACTTGATATACGTGATTTAATTTTACTAAGTTTCAAACTTGTACGATTATGGTTTTATTTCCTAGTTACTGTGTAAAATATATATATATATATATATATATATATATATATATATATATGTAAAAACTAGCACTCATCTAGTAAATTATAGGGTTGGTCTCTACACTCTACTACCTACAACCAACATTCATAAAATTACTAAGTTAAAATGGGTAAATGGCCAAGTAAAAATGGTTGAGTAATGAGAGGAGAAGGAGATTAATTGATGGAGTGTACGATAGGTCCACAAGAAAAAACCTCCATTCATAAAATGACTAAATTATGATGGTTAAATGACTAAATAGAAATGATTGAATAATGAGAGTAGAAGGAGAAAGACTAGAATAACATACAAATAATCACCTACTCAATTCTAAAAATGGATGGGATAGTGGATGATGAAAATAATAATGATAAATAGAAAAATAGATGAAAATTGAATAAAAGGATAAAATGGATAATTGAGGAAGCTAGAATGAATATGATGTAGGTAAGTTAACTCCATAGGTTCTTGGATCAAATTGGAAATATCTCAGGCATATGACCTTTGTTTTTTTATTCTATAATGTGTTGGATGAAGATAACATATAGGACTATCCAATTAGAAGATTATTAGAACAAATTTCCTTCCTTCTTCGTATCTTTTCAAAAATAGAAACCATCCCCACTGAATTTTTGTGAGGAAGCATTGCAACATTGAAATTGAATATGAAATATTAAGGACTTGTTGGGTCCTCAATATCAATAAGTGAAGTTCATCTAACACTTTCAAGATTTCAAAATTTGGTCTCCACATAGAAGGATATATGTTCATGAACCGATGTTAATTTGGCGGCTCAAGGACAAATTCCCTCCTTTAAACAACCTTCCTCATTCAGAGAAGACACTCTTTGCCCTTGGAAAATTTTAATTTGGTCAAGGAAAAAGTATAATTTTGATGTGAAAACCCAAAAGTGCACAAAAGTTCAGGTCGAATTTAAAGACAAATTGGGTCTCCTCCAATGCCTATAAATACAGTTCAATTTCACCTAATTTGGACACCAATCACACACATCTTATTCTTCTTGGAGGTTCGCAGAATCTGAGAATTGCAGGTTTTTATCCATGCATGCGAGGAGGAGATAACTGAGAATTTCAAAGGGCTAAAATCTGTCTTCCATCATCCTTTGACCAACGTTGAATTTTTGGAGATTGGGCATAGTTTGAATTGGCATCTTCAACTGCTCTTGGAGGTCAAATTATGTGGCACAAATATCAAGGTTTTATGGGCACTTTGATTGTTGTTGACCATAGACTTTGAGCACATATCTAACCACAAACTCTCTCTCAATTTACCAAGTTTGACCATGTTGTTTTCACTAATGTTTGATGAGCTTAGAAGGCTGAATATTTTAACCTTCAATCGCTCTTTTGGAGTTTTTTTTATCACTGAATTATGACTAATTATGGCATCTTTGACTAATATTGACTATTGTTGATTTTGACCAGATTTGACAGTATGACAATATTTGAATTTTGGGCTCATCTCTTGGATTTTTGGATATTGGTTTGTTGGAAAGTCAAATTTGTTGAACTTGACTCTTGTTTGGTGAATTGGATCATTGTACTTTCTCTACTGAACATTTTTTGACAATCTAATAAAAAGAAGAATTTGAAAGGGTTTTCCCCCTTGTGGGGTTTTCCCCTGGTCTTTGACCAAATTTGGTGTCTCTTGTTATTTCTCTTGATAGTCTTCTAATATACATTGCATTTATTGTTATATCTATAATTACTATTGATCATTGGAAGATTAAATTGTTTTTTAAAGATTACTAAAATAATTTGGCTAAAGTGATTGTGACAACATAGAACAATGGAAAATTAACATGTTATCAGATCCAAGCTGAAAACAAGCCTAATGAGACAAGAGACAAGAGAAATCATCTTCGGAAGAAGACAAAGGAGCCTATTTGACTTAGTTAATATGTATAACTCTTACTTCAAGTATTTTGAGAAGTTGGGTGACTCATCAAACTTTGTTGCTTGGAAGATTAGGTTGGAAGTGATATTGGATGAAAATGATGCATTGGAATATGTGGAAGGAAAATTTCCTGTACCTATGAAAATGCTCCTACTGCTACCAAATCCAAGTACAAGAAAGGTGAGCTCAAAGCCAAGAAAATTCTCATTGATGGTTTGCAAGATCATTTACTTGTTTATGTTGGAAGCTTAAAGAAGTCTAAGGATATTTATGACAATTTGGTTGGGTTGTATGAGGTCAACAACTTGAATCACATCCTCTCCTTCAAAAATCAACATCAAAGAGATGAATATGAACAAGGGGGAATATGTGCAATCCTCTGTTATGAGGGTATCCCGCCTAAGGGACCAATTGTAGACTAAACGAGAACCTATATATGATAGAGAGTTAGTGATGGTGACTCTTCAAGGTCTTCCTCCTATTTGGGAAACCTTCACTACCGTTATAAGCAACAGTAACATACTCATGCCATTTGATGAGCTCGTTGGTAAATGCACTCAAGAAGAGAACATGATGATTGCTAGAGGGAGGATTCAAAAACATGCAGAAGGAGAGCCCTCTGCATTTGCTAATCAAGACAAGAAGAGAAAAAGAGGAGGAATACCATTTGTTTCAAGAAGGCCTCCTCCCGAATTAAAGGACTTCAAGGGAAGAGGAAGTCGATTTGAATGCTTTAACTACCACAAGCATGGTCATTATGCTTGAGAATGTCCAGAAAAGAGAAATGATTCAAGATCAAACTACAACGATAATTGAGGCTTCAACAACAACATGTACAATAATAGAAGCGGAGGAGATGATCGAAGAAAAGGAGATGATCAAATATGAAGGGATGGTAGAAGAATAAGAGGTGCTCCATATGATTGATAAGAAGGCCATTGTCCTCAAAAGAGGTCTAGGAACTCTAGGTATGAAAATAATGCAACTGTTAGTCAATATGAATATATTTTTGTTTCTTCTCTTTCTAGTTCCATTCCTTCAGATTCGTATGATAAATGGCTGGTAGATATTTTGGCTTCTATACATTTCTCTGGATATCGGGAAGTCCTCTTAAACCTAGTTGAGGGGGAGACAAATTTTAAAACCATCCTTGGAGACAACACTACTCATGTTGTGAATGGTTTTGCATCTGTCAAATTTGATTTGGACTCTAGTGAATTTGCTCTTCTTCATGATGTGATGTATTTTCTCAGACTAAAGAATAACTTGGTATCCATATCTTCCTTAGAAGAGAAAGGGATGAGAGTATCCTTCATAAGAGGAAAAGTCCTCACTTGGCCTATGGAATCTTGCATGGGTGATGCTTCTACCTTGGGATCTAGAATTGAAGGACTCTATAGAGTCAATGGAAGACCTCTGTTAGCAATGGTCCATGATATCAATCATCAAAGTGAGCTATGATAGTAAAGGTTGATACATCTAAATTATGAAACCTTTCTAAAATTAAAGAAGTTGGTTGCTGGGATTCCTTATGTTCAAGCAAGTCATGATGGACTATGTCTAGGATGTGTTAGTGGAAAGTGATAAGGGAACCATTCCCCTCCAGCAAGAACAAGACTAGTGATATTCTTCAACTCATTCATTATGACCTATTTGTACCTATGCCAATACAATCTATTGGCGGATATCTATACTACATAATCTTCATTGATGACTTCTCCAGGAAGACATGGATATTATAATTGAATCATAACGAGGAATATTTTGATATGTTCAAGGAATTCAAGGCACTGATATAAAATCAAAAAGGGAAGAAGATCAAGGTCTGACAATGGTGGAGAATATACGTCAAATGAGTTTGTTGAATTGTGCAAGCAAGATGGAATCAAGAAGGAAACTATCATACCCTATAATCCTGAGTAGAATGGAGTGGTTGAAAGAAAGAATAGGTCCATCGTGGAAGTTTTCCGAGCTATGCTACATGATCAAAATATACGGAAAATCCTCCGGGGAGAAGCTACAAATACAACATTCTATGTAAAAAACATGGTTCCTCATCAAGATTTAGATAGCAAGACTCGCAAAGAAGTATGCACAGGTGTGAAGCCCAACATTGGACATCTTAGGATATTTGGTTGCCCCATATATTTCCATGTGCTAAAGGACAAGAGGAACAAGCTAGAAGCCACCAGAAATAAAGGTACATTTGTTAGATATTATGAAAACTCAAAATCATTAGATATATATATATATATATATATATATATAATATATATATATATATATATATATATATATATTTGGTCAAAGGAAGATTAATTTTAGTAGGGATGTAACTTTCCATGAAGATGTTTCCCTTGGAAAAGCAAGGGACCTTCCTCTGCCTCCTCCTGAGAAGAAAGATGATAACATGGACTTACTTGATGGCCTTTGTATGCCCAAACAAGAGAAAGATGTTGATGATGATCACATGGAGCTTATGGACCCATTGGATCCTCCTCCATGTGATCCCCCTGCCACGAAGATACCACATTGGCTTCGTGATACATTACAAGATGGCGAGACACATGTTCCTGCCAAAGAGACCTTTAAATAAAGCAAGAATCTATGCCAGTACCAGGGATACATTTAGCAATGAGCTCCATCATATAGGTTGAACCTCCCACTTTTGAAGAATCAATGAAAGAGAAAGTTTGGAAGGATGATATGGTTGAAGAGTATGAATTGATTATGAAGAATGATGTATTGGAGGATGTTCTAAGACAAAAGGGAAAGTCTATCGTAACTTTGAAGTGGTTATACAAGATCAAGCATGGAGCTGATGGAAGTATTGAGAAGTATACAACAAGGTTGATAGCTCAAGTTCTCCCAAACATAGGGAGAAGATTATGATGGCAGATTTGAACTAGTTTCTCGCTACACCACCATTAGATCAATTTTTTCTCTTGCTACTAGTCAAGAATGGGATCTTCACCAAATGGATGTAAAGACAACATTTCTTCATGGCATACTACAAGAAGAAGTAGATGTTGAGAAACCTCATTCTCTCTTTCTTAAGTTTCTAGTCAACTTGTCAATCTCCTTCTCTCCCCCTTTGACGTCAATGGAAAATAGGATTTATGCAAATGAATTCTCATCCAATAAATACTCACTACTGATTTAGTGTTAGACTCCTTACTCACTACTAAACTTTCGTTGTTGTACTTCTCAACTACTTTTCTTAAGTGATTGCTACATTTGGATCACTAGTAAATTGTTCTTCCACTATTACTTATGGATCTTCTCCACCTGTGAATACTTTTTTTGATGTTTGCTACAACCATACTCCCAATGAATGGGCTCTATCATGACTTGCTCCACCTTGAGTTAATATTTATGTCTTTCCTTCTTCTTGCATCTCAACTCCCCCTTTGAAGAGTGTGATCAACTGTGCATTATTCTCCCCCTGAATTGTACAATTAACTGATAAATATTGTGTGGTTAATCTAATATTCATATGGACGTATCTTTAAACTTCCTATGACAATATTGTGACCAATATGCCATCACATATATGAATCTTGATTTCAGTTGCATTGCATGACAAACTACTCCCCCTCAACTCATACTTATTCATTTTATTTGAAGAATCCCCCTAAATTTGATTTCCTACTGTGTCTTTGATTACCATAGCCATCCTTGTACTTGTTTGGACAACTTCCATCCTTGGGAAGGAAAAATAATGAAGGGACAAGTGAGAGATATCACTCCCAACTTCTACCTTAAATGCTAAAAAGGTTGTCTGGCTAGAGGTTTGGTAAAAATATCAGCAACTTGTTCTTTTGTGGTAATATATTCCAACTTCACCATCTACTCAACTGCTTTTTCTGTAAGGAAATGGTACTTGATAGGAATATGCTTTGTTTTGGAATGAAGAATATGATTCTTTGATATAATGATAACACTTGTATTATGACATATAGTACTAATAGGTTTATCATATGTTACCTTCAAGTCCTCTAGTGTTTTTTTCATCCAAAAAATATGAGTACAACTTGCTAGAGTTGTTATATACATGGCTTCAACTATAGGAAGAGGGATAGATGTTTTCTTTTTGTTGAACCAAGCCACTATGCTATTTCCAAGAATGAAAGCACCACCACTTATGCTTTCCTTGTCATCCATGCTTCCAATCCAATCAACATCTATTTATGTTGTCAATGAAAGTTTTTGACATTATGGATATCGAAAACCATAATAATTGTAGCACTTATATATCTTAAAATTATCTTGGAAGCTAAGAGATGATTTTTTTGGGGGGGAAATTGTGTTGAAAAGTGTAACCATGTCGGTCTTCATGTTGACTATGTAATTATGTATTTATATAAAGAAGATGTCAAAGATAATAAAATGTATTTTTAGTGTACTTGATTCATAGTTTCATGAGAAATATTTTATTATGTATATAGACTTCTTCTTGATGTCTATTAGGTTTATCTCTTCTCGGAATAAATATAATTAGGGGTCATATTCATGAAGGATTTAGTTTAGGTGTTTATGCTCCAAAGACCTTGAAGAAGCTCTCAAACATCCATCATACAATGTTGAAGACAAGCTCATAAAATAGTGAAGAAAATCTGATGCAGGAGCATCGGGACTTAGCCAGCAATGTGAAAATTTGTCCACATGTTGTGGCTAGATAGGTTGAAATTCATTGACTGATGGGTCAAAACCGGTTTTACTGAGAGGGTTGGATCTCTCAACGATTTGTTATAATTCATTTATGTAATAAGTTAGAGATTATATTTATTTAGAATTAGAGATAGATTTGTTTGCATAGGTGTGAGGGAGAGCTAAGAAATAGAGGATTTGTTGTTTATTGTTAGAGAGATATTCGAGTGAATAAAAGATAGGAAGAACGTAATCAAAGAGGGGATTGGAGAGGCAGGTGTAGATTGATTACTTAGAGAGTGTTTTATAATTGTATGTATTTAGAGACAAAGGTCTTTTCCTGTGTAATCTGGTCTAAGGCTGAGAATCTGTATTGTGTATTTAAATTGAAACAGATTGTGTGCATATCATTCCTTAATTGACTCATGGAGGCCTTGAATTCTTTTTTTTCCTCTAAAACCATATTGTATTGATGCCGATCTGTATATTTCATTTTTTTTAAAGGAATGGTTGCATTAAAGGACCAATTGGTGGGCGTATTGTATCATTTTGGTTACACAACAACAAAATACACTAAGTATTGGATTAAAACCATGATTGAAACATAGGCTAGACTTCAAGAAATTATAAAGTGATTTTTATTGTTATCGGGTCCACAGAACCCATTCGCATCGAACTCTTTTGTGTTTTCCATATCGCATTGCCGATCCACATTGCATTGATGATCCACATTGAATCGTCGATTCATATCGCATCACGATCCATATCGCATTGTCGATCCACATCGCATCGCCAATCCATATCGCATCGCCGATCCATATCGTATCACGACATTGGAGGTTAAGGAGCCTGGTGAAGGGGATATTGTGATTGTGATTGTGCGATTAAATCGCAACAGTTGGATCGCGAAAGTGGTCTCGCTATAGTGAAAAGTGTTCGAGCGCGTGGAACCTTTGTCATGTAACTTGATTTTTTATTGGGGTGTTTTTTTTTTAATTCTGCTTCTGCTTTGCGTCATTTTTGGTATCAAAGCTTGTTACGCTATTTTGAGCATCATAGATAGAATGCCGACCAGAAGAGGTGTTGGGATAGGTCGAGGGAGTACTGTAGAAAACACAATTTTGCTAGATGAGATCCGACATTTGCGCACAAGAATGGCTACCATGGAAACCACGTAACGAAGAGCGACAGAGGGTGGAGTTGCTAGTGCCGATGAGGAAGAGTCCACAGGCGAAGAAGTGGAGGAAGAAAATGAAGTAGCAAAAGTCATGAATATTCTATTCAAAGCCAACAATCAACTGAGGATAGAAGTGCCTTTATATGATGGAAGTCTTAATGTGGAGGCGCTAATGGACTGGGTAAGTTCGTTGGATAAGTACTTCGACTATGAAGAAGTTGATGATAAGAAGAAACTGAAGTTTGCAGCCACAAGATTGAAAGGCCATGCAACCTTATGGTGGGACGAATTGCAGCTATCCAGGGAGCAAAAAGGGAAGTCCAAAATTAAGCAATGGGACAAAATGGTAAGTAAGATGAAAGGTAAGTTTTTGCTAAAGGATTACCAATTAAATCTGTTTAGACAATTGCAGAACTTAAAAAAAAAAGGGATGATAGTTAAGGAATATACTGAATAATTTTATAAGATGAGTATTAGATCTGGCCTTGTTGAAGATGATCTAGAAAAGGTAGCTAGATATATAAATGGATTAAGGTATGAGATACAAGATGAGATTAACTTGTTAAGTTTAAAAACTATTGAGGATGCCTATCAAGCGAGTTTGAAGGTAGAGGAGAAGATCTTGAGGAAGCAGAGTCAGAGAAATAGAGGAAAAAGCTTAGCCAGAGGTAGAGGAACTACCAGATCCAGAGGATCGCAGCATCAACATGAAGCAGGGAGCTCAAGTAGCAGCGCACCACAAAGAGGAGAATCTATCAGAGGAAGATTCATGCCTAGAGGAAGAGGGTGAGGAAGAGATGTTTAGTGTTATACATGTGGAGAGTGGGGACATATGTCATGGGACTGTCCTCATAATAAATCAGTGAGTCAGAGGAATGAAAATGTGGCTGAGGCAAAGCCAGAACCACCGCAACATATGGAGAAAGACGAACCCCCTGAAGAAGGTGAATCACTGTTGTTGAGGAGAACTTTTCTTAGAGCAGAGAATGAGACTAGAGAACCTACACAGAGGAAGAACTTGTTCAGAACCACCTGTAGATCAAAAGGTAAGTGCTGTAAGGTAATAATAGACAATGGAAGCACTGACAATCTTGTGTCCACAGAGATGGTGGATAAGCTTGGGTTATCAAAGACAATACATCTTGCACCCTACAAAGTGTCTTGGTTGCAGAAGGGCCATCAAATAAATTGTGACATAACACTTCAATGTTGAAACACAAATAGGTACGTATAAAGAAGTGATTTTATGCGATATTATGCCTATGGATGTATGTCATATATTATTGGGGAGACCATGGCAGTTTGATCGGAAAGTGGTTCATGATGGAAGGAGAAACACCTATACCATAAAGAAGGATGGAAACAAGCACACGTTGTTGCCATTGAAGAATGATGCGGATAAAGGATTGCTTGAAAACAATATCATGTTGATAATTGGTAAAGAATTGCTACAGGAGGTTGAAAAAAGCGAGGAATTAAAATTCGCTATCGTAGGGAGGCCCAAGATAATCTTGACTTCCACAAATTTAAATGATTTGCCTGAAGAAATTAAAGCTTTGTTAGATAATTTTATGGATATCATTGTGGATGAATTGCCGAGTGTATTACCACCGGTTAGAAGTGTTAGTCACCATATCAACTTAATACCAGGGGCAAGTCTAGCCAATAAAGCTGCGTATAGACTAACTCCTCAAGAAAACGTAGAGGTTTCAAGGCAAATACATGAATTTATGAACAAAGGGCTGATCAGAGAAAATCTTAGCCCGTGTGTTGTACCGACAGTACTCAGTCCGAAGAAGGGAGAAGAATGGCACATGTGCACAGATTCCAGAGCTATCAACAAGATAACAATCAGGTACAGATTTCCTTTGCCCAGAATGGATGATTTAATGGACTATTTAAGTGGATCCAAATACTTTACTAAAATAGATTTGAGGAGCAGGTATCATCAGATAAGGATTCGGGAAGGCGATGAATGAAATACTGCCTTCAAAACAAATAGTGGACTGTATGAGTGGTTAGTGATGCCTTTTGGGCTCACTAATGCACCCAGCACGTTCATGAGGCTAACGAACGAAGGCTTGAAGGAGTATGCAGGTAAATTTTTCATAGTTTACCTTGATGATATTCTGATTTTTAGCAAAAGTAAAGAGGAACATTTAGAACATCTTAAGTTGGTCCTGAGAACTCTACAGAAGGAGAAACTACAAATCAATTTGAAGAAGTGTAGTTTTATGAAGGAGGAGTTTGTGTACTTAGGATTTGTAGTTTCTAAAGAAGGTTTGAAGATGGATCCGGAGAAGGTACAAGTAATCTGGAATTGGCCTACTCCCAGAAGTATATTTGAGGTAAGAAGCTTCCATGGACTTGCAAGTTTTTACAAAAAGTTTATAAGAGGTTTTAGTCAAGTTTTTGCACCAATCCTTGAGACTATCAAAGAGATAAATCAACCATTTCGATGGACAGAAGCAACCGATAGAAACTTTAAATTGCTGAAGAATAAGATAACAGAGGAGCCAATTTTAGCATTGCCTAATTTTGAGAATTTTTTTCAAGTAGAAACAGATGCAAGTGGGGTAGAATTTGGTGCAGTTCTAAGTCAGGAGCAAAGGCCAATAGCATATTTCAGCGAGAAACTGAATGATGCAAAGAAGAAATATTCTTCTTATGACAAGGAGTTTTATGCTATTGTGCAGGCATTGAAAAAATGGAGGCATTACTTGTTGCCAAAAGAATTCATTCTGTATTCAGACAACCATGCCTTACAGTTTATCAATAACCAACCTAAGTTGAATCAGAAGCATGCTAAATGGATAGAATTTCTGCAAAGTTTTACTTTTGTAATAAAGCATAAGAGTGGTAAATCTAATAAAGTAGCAGATGCATTAAGCAGGGAAAGTTTTATTATGCAAGAGTTCAAAGTGGGTGTTGTAGGTTTTGAAGAAATGATAGAAATGTACAAGGATGATGAAGATTTTAGAGATATCTACACAACAGTTCAAAATCCAGTGAGCCATAATAGAAGTCAATGAATGGACTACCTCATTCAAGGAGGCTTATTATTCAAAAGTAACAAACTATGTATTCCCAAATGTTCCATGAGGGAGAACATAATCAAGGAAAAGCATAGTGGAGGGTTATCTGGTCATTTTGGACAAGATAAAACCTTCGCTCAAGTGAATGAATTTTATTTCTGGCCCAAAATGCAAACTTATGTTAAAAAGTTTGTTGAGAAATGCAGGATATGTCAACATGCCAAAGGAAGGAGTCAGAATACAGGACTGTATTAGCCATTACCAATACCAGACTGACCGTGGGATGAAATTAGCATGGATTTTTTTTTGGGATTACCAAAAACCCAAAGAGGGAATGATTCCATTTATGTTCTAGTAGATAGATTTTCCAAAATGGCACATTTCATTGCATGTAAGAAAACTAGTGATGCAACACACATAGCTAATTTATTCTTTTCAGAAATTGTAAGATTGCATGGTTTACCTGTAAGCATTGTATCTGACCGTGATACTAAGTTCGTGTCATTTTTGGAGGACAATTTGGAAGAAACTGGGAACTAATCTCAATTTTAGTTCAACATACCATTCCCAAACAGATGGACAAACTGAAGTAGTGAACAAGAGCTTGGGGAATATATTAATGAGTTTAGTATATCAAAATCCCAAATAGTGGGATTTGGAATTAGCTCAAGCTGAGTTCGCTTACAATGATGCACCAAACCGAAGCACTAGAATGAGTCCATTTCAGATAGTCTCTGGAATGCATCCGAGAGGAGTGCATGAGCTTAGAGATTTGCGAAAACAGGAAGCCAGGAGTGCAAGTGCTGAATATTTTTCTGAACAGATGCAGAGATTACAAGAATTAAAAGGTAAATTGTAGGAGAACAGTAGTAAATACAAGCAGAGAGCAGACCTGAAAAGGAGAGAGAAAGAGTTTCAAGTGGGAGACTTAGTGATGGTGCATTTGAGGAAAGAGAGATTTCCTACAAAAACTTACAACAAACTAAAATTGAAAAAAATTGGACCTTGTAAAATTATAAGGAAATTTTCAGCTAATGCATATGAGATCGAGTTGCCAGAAGGGATTGGAATATCCCCCATTTTTAATGTTGCATAATTATATTCATTCAGAGAGGCAGAGACAAAGTTGTAGAGAGAAGATATAGGTGATGAAGTTCAATCCGTGGACTGGGAGGAATAGGTACCAAAAGCAATCAGGAAAGAAGTTGAAGCTATCTTGGATAAAAGAGTATCTAAGAAAACCAGGGCACAGACATATTTCTAGTACCTAGTCAAATGGAAGCAGCAGCCAGTGGAAGATTCCAGTTGGTTAACAGTAGCAGAACTACAAAAGTATGGAGTAAGTCCTAAAAGTTTGAAGGACAAGACATTTCTTCCCCGAGAGTCTGATGCAGGATCATCAGGACTTAGCCAGCAATGTGAAAATTTGTTCACATGTTGTGGCTAGATAGGTTTAAATTAATTGATTGATGGGTCAAAACCGGTTTTACTGAGAGGGTTGGATCTCTCAACGATTTGTTATAATTCATTTATGTAATAAGTTAGAGATTATCTTTATTTAGAATTAGAGATAGAGTTGTTTGCATAGGTGTGAGGGAGAGCTAAGAAATAGAGGATTTGTTGTTTATTGTTAGAGAGATATTCGAGTGAATAAAAGATAGGAAGAACATAATCAGAGAGGGGATTGGAGGGGTAGGTGTAGTTCGATTGCTTAAAGAGTGTTTTGGAATTGTATGTATTTAGAGACAGAGGTATTTTCCTGTGTAATCTGGTCTAAGGCCGAGACTCTATATTGTGTATTTAAATTGAAACAAATTGTGTGCGTATCATTCCTTAATCGACCCGGGGAGGCCTCAAATTCTTTGTTTTCCTCTAAAACCATATCGTATTGATGCCAATATGTATATTTCATTTTTTTAAGGGAATGGTTGCATTAAAGGACCAATTGGTGGGCATATTGTATCATTTTGGTTACACAGGAAAAAACAACCAAATACACTAAGTATTGGATTAAAACCACGATTGAAATAGAGGTCGGACTTCAAGAAATTATAGAGTGATTTTTATTGTTATCGGGTCTGAATAACCCAATTGCATCGAACTCTTTTGTGTTTTCCATATCACATTTCTGATCCACATCACATCATCGATCCATATCGCATCGCGATCCATATCGCATTTCCGATCCACATCGCATCGCCGATCCATATCGCATCGCGGCATTAAAGGTTAAGGAGCTTGGCGAAGGGGATATTGCGATTGCGATTGTGCGATTAAATCGCAATCGTTGGATCACGGAAGTGGTCTCGCTACAGTGAAAAGTGTTCGGGCGCGTGGAACCTTTGTCATGTAACTGGATTTTTTATTGGGGTGTTTTTTTTGAATTCTGCTTCTGCTTTGCGTCACAACCCTTCATCGTTACTAAAGAAACACCTCTTAAATTATTGAAGAAATTACAGACATGTCAGCCTACATGTTGTGTCATATTCGACCTATAAAAGTGTGATCAAGTCGGCCTTATATTATATTGACAGGTAGACATATTAACATACTGAGATAACTATATATAACCCTGTAAATACTGCGCAGAAAAACACAGAAGTGCGTATTCAATCTTAGGGAAAAGTGCGAATTAATTTCAGGAGAAAGTGCATACTAATCTTAGGAAAAAATGTGAATGAAAAGGCAGGAAAAGGTGCGGATTAAAGGAAGGAAGAAGTGTGGATAACACTGCATCTGATATAGAGAAAATCTTAGGAAATATTGTGGATACATCACAGTCAATAAGTGCAGACAGAATAGAGAATTAGGGCTGTCTCCCAGACAAGTGCAGGAAGGGTAGCACATAAATACGAATAGTTAAGGATAGTTTGTGAATAGACAAGGATAACAAGGTACAGTGCAGATGTCCCTAAGTTTAAGGAGTAGAATTAAGAATATTGGTACAAGAATAAGTTGCTGATATACATTGTTAAAGGTGGTGATCACAAGATATAATTAGCAGAGATTAAGACTATGAACATAAGGAGAAGAAGCAGAAATTGTGAGAAAGGTAAATCTATGATTTACCTTCCTACTGTTAAATCAAATCAACTACAAGCATATGCAATGTGAAGATCAATGTCTCCAGTGGTGATGCAGTACTAAGTAATTTGGTGAAGAGAAGATTCAAGGTTAAAGAAGCTGGATCAAGGTCTTGGAAGCACATCTAGGTCAAGGGTCTAAGTCTGGGTCATGGTACTTGTCATTTGAAGATCTATAAGAATAATTATTTGCAGGTTTTCCTATCCAAGAGGGAGAGTTTTTTCCCTAGCTCTAGGAGCCTAACTTTTGTGTCTTGTGCAATTTTGATAATTGACTTGATGAAAGATTAACTAAACTAAAAGAAGAAGAGGACATAAGTATCAAAAGTAAGGTCACAAGTAATTATCAAGAAGAGAATTTGTATTAATCTCTAGCCCTCCAAATTCTCAACATGGTATTAGAGGTAAGGTGTTGAGCACAAGGGCTACTTGTCAACAATGGCACTCAAGAAAGCTTAGATCAAAGTTTGGGTTGGAAATTCAAATCAGTTTGCAAAGAATACTATCTAGCCACTTCAAACATCCTTTACCATCAAGGATCCAAGATCACCTAGATTGAAGAATTCTATCTTGGAAGAAGTTCCTAACCTCTTCGTTATCATCAAGAAAGTTGTTGAAGGAGAAAGTCACTCTCTCAAGTAAGTATCTATGATCTCATCTGAATCTGTTCAAATGACTTATTGTTTAGAAAGCAACAAATTGTTTGGGTTATCAAACTTCAATGCATGGAAGAAAAGGACAGATTTGTAGCTAATTGAAAATGAAGCTATGGGCTTCATAGAAGGATCTACAATTCAACCTCCAAAAGAATACATTCTAACATATATCAAATACATGCAGGGATACATAAGAGCCCAAATGATTCTTATAGAATCCATAAAAGACTCTCTCATTCCCTATGTATCAAAGCTATAATCCTTAAAAGAAATATATGATAAATTGGTGGAACTGTTCTCAAAAGGTTCTACAAAGGAAATAATATCCCTGAGACAAAAACTATACAAATTGAGAATTTCAAAGGAAGGAATAATTCCATATCTGATGGAGATTTTCACAATGCAAGAACAACTATTGAAGTTGGGAGAAGTAATGTCTGATAGAGAAATACTCACTATGGTACAAAATGTCTTACCGAAAGAATGGAGAGATTACTCACCCAACATAGATGGGAGAAAAGAAGCCATGACATTCCAAAATCTAGGTAAGATAGAAGAATCAAGATTGAAAGAAGGATCAAGAGAAGAGAATCAAGCCTTTGCCACCATGTCCAAGAAGAAAGGAATATTCGGTAAATTTGGTTGTCAAAATAAGAAGAGAAATATGGACAAAGCACAATGCTTTGGGTGTAATGATCTTGGGAATTATAAACAAGATTGTCGTAGATTGAGAAAGGACAAAAGGAAAAAGGAAGAAGCCCATGTCAGTAATGAAAGAGAAGAACTTGATGCTAAAAAATCCAAGAAGGAATAAGCGAGAGATCTCTATTATGATTGAGATCACCTTTCTCTTTAAGTGATCTTTGATTGATTGTAAAATTGTATAATAGAAAACAATGTACATTAAGAAGCATCTCAATAGAAGCATGAAAGGATCTCTCGGTGAAAAAACTTATGGAAAATCTCTCTACTAAAGTAAAGTAGTCATCAGATCAAGGGTCATCATGGAGACATAATTCTGGGATGTGATGACATATTGATGAAGCAGGCCAAAGGAATGAAGCTCTT
Source organism: Pinus albicaulis (assembly GCA_034641835.2). NCBI lineage: Eukaryota > Viridiplantae > Streptophyta > Pinopsida > Pinales > Pinaceae > Pinus > Pinus albicaulis. Next base: position 866,009,598 of record CM076579.1, read on the forward strand.
CATTCTAGAGAAATTGCTACAGGATGAATCAAGGGAAAAATGTATGAGGTGTGTATATATTTATATGTTGACATTGGATGTTGTGAAGTCATGTCATATGGTTGCATGTAATATTTAGAAGTATGGTCTATGAAGGAGGATATCCTGATGCACTAACAGATGAAATCAACATAATATGTCCTCATAGAATATGAGGTGGTTGTACATAAACTAGAAAGTGGAAAATTTGTAAAATCCTGGGAATGAAGAATGTGCAGAGAGGAAGAGATCACGAAATGCAACCATGTCAAGAGGCGGTTATCATCTAGAGGCCAAGAAGATGTGACTAGGAGATCTCCTGGGAAGATATGTAGACTCTGACAGAAGTCTGGTAAAGAAGAAGACCCTTGGCAAAACATATCATTAGGAGATGTGTCAATCTGTATGAAGGATGCCGATGCCTACAGGAAGATGTCATGGTGAAAGATCATCACTAAGATAAATTTTTTTCTAAAATTTCATATGTATATGTTTATCTGGATGAATTTGTGTTGTATATGTTATTTGGATGAATTTGTGCATGCCTGCTAATCACGAGAAAGCATGTATGATCCTTGGAGATGATTCGAAGGAAAGTAGCATGGCATAACGGTGGACCCGATGAGAAAGACTGATGAATCACTTTCTGATAGTGGGCATGACTCGTGACTGAAAGTGATGGATGATCTATGCGCTATGAAGCCAAAAGTTGAAGATTCCTCAATATCGAAATCCATGACATTGAGGGGAGGAACTCTTCATGAGTAGATGGATTGCTGCTGCAAGACCCTAGTTGATGAGGAGCCTGGTGATAAGTTTCTTTCTTGGAAGAAACTTGAAATATGTCCTTCATGTGTTAAGAGGGAGTGAGGTATGTGATTCTCTATTACATGTGTCATGCACTAGACCAGGACTAACAACCGTAAGTATTAGTGAAGGCTATGTGAAGAGAATGGATAGACATGTCATTCTGGTCTTCAACTAAAAGACAGAATGGAGGATTGGGTAATCATCTGGCATTCGATACTCTTTGAGAATGAGATAGGGCATTCAAGATAAGAGTAGTCATGGATTGATATTCTTTGATGGTTGGCTACCCAAGAGAAGAATAGTCCAATAAGGTCATACTCTGGTAACACCTAGGCGGGGTGCGTTCCTTGGAGAGACAATGATTATGGTGTTTATTAGTCATGTGTGTCGCCAACATTGTAGTCCATTGTCTCGTTGAGAGATGGGGATGTTAGTCAAGGCCTTGCACTAGGACAATGCTGGTTGATATGATGCTATACAGATACGATTACCAATCGATTCTTATGAGATTCTTCAGTTTGAAAGTAAACATGTACCTGTATGAATTCCTTCCTAGTTAAGAGGGAGTGTTGAAAAGTGTAACTACGTCGGTCTTCATGTTGACTTTGTAATTATGTATTTATATAAAGAAGATGTCAAAGATAATAAAATGTATTTTTTGTGTACTTGCTTCATGGTTTCATGAGCAAGATTTTATTATGTAGATAGACTTCTTCTTGATGTCTTTTAGTTTTATCTCTTCTAGGAATAAATATAATTTGGGGTCATATTCATGAAGGATTTATTTTAGGTGTTTGTGCTCCAAAGACCTTGAAGAAGCTCTCAAACAACCGTCATACAATGTTGAAGACAAGATAATAAAATAATGAAGACAATCCCTCATCGTTGCTGAAGAAACACCTCTTAAATTATTGAAGAAATTACAGACATGTCAGCCTACATGTTGTGTCATAGTCGACCTATAAAAGTGTGATCAAGTCAGACTTATATTATATTGTCAGGTCGGCTTATTAACATACTAAGATAACTATATATACCCCTATAAATATTGAATAGGAAAACACAGAAGTGCAGATTCAATCTCAGGAAAAAGTGTGAATTAATTTCAGGAAAAAGTGCAGATTCATCTAAAGAAAAAGTGCGAATTAAAAGGCAGGAAAGGGTGCGGATTAAAGGAAGGAAGAATTGTGGAAAAAACTGCAGTTGATACAGAGAAAATCTGAGGAAAGGTTGCGGATACTCAAGAGAGTTTATTTTACATCCATCTAATATACTTTGAAACTTGTATGACATGTGAATGAAACACACATATTATTACTTCTAATCATGCTATAGGTGCAAAGGTCTCTTCAAAGTCTATTCCTTCTACTTGAGCATAACCTTTGCATACCAATGTCGCCTTACTTCTAACAACTCTCCCATTTTCATCCAGTTTTTTTCAAACCCATTTAATGCTAATGACATTTTTATGTGTTGGTTTTGGAACCAATTCTCATGTATAATTTTTTCTCAATTTTATCTAGTTCCTCAAGCATGGATTTTACCCAATGCCTATCTTTACTTGTAGAGGAAAATATTTTGGCTCACTGATATAAAACATAGCAATATGTGCTTGACTGGAAGTGTTCATTAATATTATTTGAGTTTGAATTACAAATTCTTTATCACCAATGATCTAGTTTGTAGGATGATGTTTTTGTACATACCTTGAGGGACTATTTGGGTGAGATAATTATGTCTACTCTTCTTCTTCATCTTCTTCTTTTGATTCTTTAGCCTGTTATTATTCATCCTTACTATTCATCTAATTAGGTGGACTGACAAAACTTGGCTTCTTGGTTTTGATTGCTAACTCGTTGTTAGCCTTTACATCAATGCAGTGAACTATTTTTCAAAATATTTTATTATAGCATCTATATCCCTTGCTTTTATTGGAATATCCTAAAAATATTCCTTCGTAAGCTCTTGCATCAAACTTGCCTAAATTATCCTCATTATTTTTGATGTAGCATTTGTTGCCAAAGACTTTGTAGTACTTTACTGTAGTTGGTTTTCCATTCCACGGTTCATATGGATTCTTATCATTGTTTGGTCTAAGAAGAGTCTTATTTAAAATATGTATTGTTGTATGAATAGCTTCAACCCAAAAAAAATTGGTGTATTTCTTTCATCCATCATGGCCCTTGACAACTATTGCACTGATTTATTTTGTCTTTAAGCTACACCATTGTGTTGCAGGGTGTCAACAATGGTGAACTATCTCTTTATGGTATGTTCTTCACAGAATCTGTTTAACTCATTTGATGTGAATTCTCCACCTCTATCTGATTTGACACACTTTAGTCTCTAACAAGCTTGATTCTGAGCTAAGGCTTTAAATATTTTAAACTTCTTGAATTCTTTTGAATTCTCCTTTAAAAGGGATACCCATGTAAGTCTAGGATAATCATCTATTATCAACATAAAGTATATCTCACCACTTGGAGTCTCAGTCTTAGTGATATAAAAAGATCCATTTGAACAAGTTGAAGTGGTCTAGAAGATGAATTTTCTTTTGTCTTGAAGGGAACCCTTACTTTTTTTCCAATTTGACAAGATTTACAGATAGTATTAGATGGCTTGGTAATCCTTGTTAAATCACTCATGGTTCCTTTTATACTATAGCCTTCTCTCATCAAGCTTTCCAAGATAACAATTTTTCATTTTATTCATAGAGTATGTACACATTGTTTGAGGTTCTAATACCTTTTTCTATAATTACTTCTCTTGTGTTTTCCAGTTTTATATCACAACTTTTTGATCAAAATGTAACACCATATCCTTTGTCGCACATTTGACTCACACTCATGAGATTATGCATTAATCCTTCTACAAAAGGAACATTTTGAGCTTTAGTTCTTCCATTTTCCAAAATTATTATTCCTTTTCCTTTAATATTACCCAGTGTATCATTGTCAAAGATAACACTTCCTTCCTTATTTTCATTTAACGAAAATAACTTGCTCTTATCTTTTGTTTTTTCCTTGTTCTTTTCATTTGGAAGTCTGCATTTATAATGCTATTATTGTTCCATGCAATTGATCCAATGTTAGTGATTTGATATCTTGCATCTCTTTTATAGCTAATACCTTAGAGTCAAATTTGTTTGCTAGAAATATTAGTAATTTTTGGACTATAAATGAATCCTCCATATTTTCTTCAATTCCTCTAATTCTATTTACTATCTCATATAATCTAGGGAAAAACTTGGATATGTCCTCATCCTCCATTTTCAATGCTTCAAATTGTATTTTGAAACCTTGAATCTTTGCTTGCTTCACCATACTTTCACCTTCATAATTTCTCATCATCTTATTCCATATTTCTTTAGATGTATTTCCAATGCATAACCTTGTTCAACACATATTTGGGTATTCCACTTTAGATATCTTTCATAGCTTTAACATTGTTGGTGAGTGCTTGTTTTTCATCTTTACTTAGTAATGCAGGTATATTTTCATACGAATTTTACATTGTATCCAAAACAACGACACCAAGGTTTATCAAGTAAGTTTGTGTTTGAACCTTTCAAAACAAATTGTTTGTTCCAATAAATAATGGGGATTTTTGTGTGGAACTTCCTTCCTATTTATGAATTTACTTAGATCTACCTTCCAATTTTTAGACTATTGGTGAAGGAATTTGCTTTAATACCAATTGTTAGTAACCATGAAAATAATGAGAGGGGGGTTGAATCAATATTTTGTACTTTTTAACAATTTTTACATTTATTTAAATAATAATAAGGAATAACATCAAGACACCATAAATCAAATAATACATAGAGATTAGGCACACATTTTTATGTGGAAACCATTAAAGCGAGAAAAAAAATATTTTTTTTTTATTAATGCAATCTTCAATCTAATATTACATCAAATTTAGTGACACCAACCAAAAGGAAGCACCAGCTCCCTAATTTGCAAGCATCCACTGGTAGTAGGCATTGACCCCCTTTATCTGCATAAGCACCAACTTGCTAAGCAACCTGATTTCAATTATTTGTAGGCATCAACCTACAAGAAGCACAAAACTCCTTGATACTTATAAGCACCAACCTAAAAGAGGTTCCAATCCTTTTATCTGCAAGCACTCACTTTCATAAACCTTCAGATCCCTCTTTCATAAATTTTCAAACAAAATATGTAGTTATATGGTTGAAATATTATTGATATAGTTTTTCAATCCATACTTTGCCTCTTCATGCCTTTGTTATGTGTTTTTGACTGATTCTCTGATTTAATTAAATCACTTGGGTATTTTATATGTTCTTTAATAAGTGTGTTTTTTGCAAATTGACTCTCAAGTGTTCAAATCCATGATCCATTCCTCTGTAATTGAATATCGCTTCTTCAATTCATTGATTCAATTAAATCTCACGAGAGATATTCTTTGTTGGTTAATGATTCCTTAAGTTTATTTTCTGCAACTCGAGGTTTACATTTCATATATACACTTTTTGGTTTCATCATCACTTCATTACTTTGATCACATTCATTTCCTCCTATGTTCAACAAGTTAACTGTTTGAGACATGTTTATGAACCATGTCTTTTATCTAGTTGCATCCTTTTCTCGTCAATCTGCAGAGTGTAATTTCTTGACTTCAAAGTCTACTTTATTTTTTTCCCCAATCAGATTGATTGTTCATAAATATATAGGAAATATAAGTTACTTATTTTTCGTCATATTTTTTTTTCTCTAATTTCTGGTGATATTCTTTACCATTTTTACACTTGTAAAATCCTATATGCTTGGAACTCCTCTTCAAATGATATCCAAAATGAAGACCTTATTATATCTCTTTCCATAATGGAACATTGAGATCAAGGATCTAATTGTTTATGAAATTGGCTAAGAACATGTAGTTTTAGTCTCGCATGGCTATTCTTGAACAACCAATATTGTTGTGTTGTTCTCCTTTTTCTTTTATAGATCTAGCCTATTGAATACCATGGTTTTACCCATTGAATTTTTCCTTTTGACTGTATCAACACTCCTTGAATTCAAATCATAATCAAGACTATGGGTATGCTCCTTGAACAATGGTCTAGCACGGTTACCATTTCACATTGACAATGCACATAGCTACATTTCTCTTATCAAAAAAATTACACTCACTTAATCCAATGGGAGCTATGACTAAAATTACTAGTCCTAGAGTGTTAAGATCATTCAATTACATCATCTCGTCATTACTTTTTTAAACTAATTCATTACACAATATTTGAAAATCATCTGCGAGCACACTACTAGGGAATTTGTCCATTTCCATAGACTTTCCTGTCACTTGATAGTAAGTTCTCCCATCATTCCCTTGGAACCCCTAGTATATTCATTTTAATCATACTTGTATAGGATACTAGGGTTTGGGTGTATGGGATTAACGTTAATCCCATATTATTTTGGCTTAAGCCTTGATTGACAAGCTCACTGTGAATTTTAACAATGGCCCCCACATCTTGCCATGTCACTTCTATGTCACATTATATGTCATGCATCCCTCCTGAATCGTGTCTTCATCATCTAATTTCCATGTTATGCTAACATTATCCTGCCACAACGCTTGCTTAGAGTGTGTCATGTCATCTAGTTATCGCATGTTTGTCACACATCCTCTTTGTTAGGAAATAAAATGTTTCCATTTATCGATCACTAACATGTTTTAGTATTTCCACATTCTCGAATCCCTAGTCCATCTCTTGCGTTTTCACTTTACAAGTAAGCCATTATCGTTGTGTTGAGGTTGCGTTGTTAACAAACAATACAATATTTGTCAACCATCAAAAAATTGTCCTTCCATCCCTAGTTCCCTAGGAAATCTAATTCTCTAAGCCTTCATGCACTGTTGCGGAGTTGATACCATGAACTAATTCTAATCCACACTCAAAATAATAATCATGCATATTTACTAGTCATTGGAACCTAGAGAAGTTGGAAATATGTCAAATTTTGAGACAACTTTTTTCCTCAATCCTTGGGAGTTTGATCAAGTGCCATATACCATTAAAAGGGTCTCTAAGAAGGATATCCAACTAAATACTATGCATTCTCATTTGAACCTCATAACCGTAAAAAACACTCAATATACTCAAAAAATCCTTAGGCTTCCACACATACTTTGACATCAATGACATCAGTTGTCATTAATGGAATCACACTATAACACACTTTCCAACAATCTCCCCCTTTTTCATTGTTGGAAACACCACCATACATTGAAGGTCATCAATGTAAATGAGATAAACTACCCCTATCAAAGCACCTCAAACTATTAAGTTATTGATCTAAGGTCTGCTTTCTTTCTCAGGATGCTAGTTAATGTATGCTTTTTGTCTGATTTGTTGTCTTTCTAAGGCTTCTAATCAACTAGTCAATTTATTTCTCTCTACCATTGATATCAATGTAAAAGAGGCTTTTTGAAAACATATTCTCATCCAATAACTACTTATTTTTTATTAATTGTCATACTCCTTGCTCACAACTTAACTTCCCTTGTTGTACTATTAAACTACTCTTGTAAAGTGATTGTTACTTGTGGATCACTGTTAAAATTTTCTTCCACTATACTTTTGGATCTTCTCCCTTTGTGAATACTTTATTTCATGCTTTTTGTAACCATACTCCCTGTGAATGGGCTTTGGTATGACATTCTCCACCTTGAGCTAGTATTTTTATCTTTCCTTATGCTTGCATCTTAGCTCCCCTTATGAAGAGTGTGGTTAATTGTGCATTATTACCCCCCCTGAACTATACAATTAAATGATAAATATTGTGTGGTTAATATGAGATTCCTATGGACCTGTCTATAAATTTCCTCTAGCAATATTGTGAAAAATATGCCATCAAAAATTTGAATCATGATTTCAGTTACACTACATGACGAACTACTCCCCCTCAACTCGTACTTCTTCATTTGATATGAAGACTCCCTCTAAATTTAATTGCACATTTTTTCTTTGATTACTATGGCCATTCTTGTGCTTGCTTGGACAACTTCATCACTAGTAAGAAAAACTAATGAAGAGATGAGTGATACATCACTCCCAACTTCTATCTTAAATACACAAAAGGTTCTCTAGAGGTTTGGTAAAAAATTTCAAAAAAAAATCTTTTGTTGGAATATATTCCAATTTCACTATTTTCTTAGATGTTTGTCCTTTAAGGAAATGGTACTTGATAGTAATATGTTTGGTTTTTGAATCAAGAAAATGATTCTTTGATATACTGATAGAACTTGTATTATCATTTATAATAGGAATAGGTTTATCATATGTTATCTTTGTTGAAGAATGTAACTAGTGTTGGCCTTCATAATTGTATTTGAGTAATGATGTAATGTATTTGTCAAAAGAATAAAAAATAAATTATGTTATAAGAGAAATTGAATTATTAAAGCATGGGTTTCATTATTAGGTCAATGTTTTTAGGTCAAAGCCTCCATTGTAGGATTCTAGGGCTTATGTCAAGTATCCTTGTCCATGCCATAATGTAATAGAATCTTTGTGGGATTAATTTTTCAAGAAAGAAATTTATTTTGATGTAAAATAGGTAAATTAGGCCTCCTCCACCAAGTCGGCCTTAAGGACAAGTCGACCTTATCAAGTGAATTCGACCTCACAAAAAAACTATATACAGGAAGCAATTCGACTCTTTTGGAGGGCACTCAACAAGTTCGATATGACGTTGCAGGAGGTAGAAAAAGATAACGAAGTTGTTGCAAAAGGATTGAAGAAGATGGAAGATCAAAATGGATTTCTTGGGAAATATATCTCTCAGAAATGAAAATTTTCTACATCGTTGTTGGGTCGAAATTCTGAATTTGTTGGGGTCGAAGTTTTGGGTTGCTGCTGGGCTGAAATTCTAAAGTTGTTGGGGGTCGAAGTTTTGGGTTGTTGTTCGGCTCTAGCTACTAGACAAGTAGAGACTATTGAAGTTTTTTGAATCATATTGGAAGGATTACTTGGTGGGGGAGGAAGGTATTTTGGATCTAAGGTCTTGGTCTATCTAAATTTGATTTATGAATGGAAGAGTTTCACTGGATTCTCCCCTATAGAGGGGTTTTAGCCCTGGTTGAGTGCCTACATCTAGTGTTATTGATCTTCATGTTTTTTCTTTATGATTGTTTGATGAAACAAAGATAAAATAAGAACATATGAAATTTAATAAGAACATAGAGATATAACAAGTAATTATCAATATAAGAAAATATTTCTTCCTTTTTTTATTTTCTAACATAGTATCAGGGCTAAGGTAAAAAAGAAGGAGAAAGGAAAACTAAGGATCTATTGAAAGGAGAGATATAAGAAAAAGGGTTCAAGGAAATGTCACAAGGAGTAGAAGATAGCAATGTGAAAAACTTAATGAAGGGAGAAAAAAACTAAAAGGAGCCTCAAAATACAAGGCTTGGAAAAAGAGGATAGATATTTTCCATGCTAAGCACAAATTTTTGGACCTTGTTTAAGGAAAAGCCAAGAAGCCGACAAATGAAGCACAGAAAGAGCAGTTCGGATAAACCGAAATCTTGGCCATGATTCTAATAGTAGATGGAGTAAATGACAACCTAATTCTATAGATATCCAACATAGACTCAGCTTAAGAAATGTATCAGGCTCTTTCTAAATTATTCACCATCAACAACATTGGTTAAATAACAAGCCTCAAGAATGAACTAAGGACAATAAGGATGACAAAAGACAATACTGTATCATCATAATTTATAAGGATATGTAGAATAAGAGATGAACTCCAAGCAATATATGAAGTTGTACCAGAAAAAGAGCTTGTAATTGTTTCTCTTCTAGGACTACCAAAATCTTGGAGTGCTTTTTCATTAGGAATTAGGAGTTGGAACGATACTCCAACATTCGAACCAATGTGGAATGCATGCAATCAAGAAGATTCCTGAATATCATTAGTAACCAACAAGAAGGAGGATGAAGAATAAATCACATCTAATTCCTATTCTTCTCATCACAAGAATAATGGGACCTTCAAGAAGTTCAAAGGACCAAAGAATAATGTTGACCTATCCAAGGTTGAATGCTACAACTGTCATAAAATGGGTCACTACAAAAGTCATTGTCTTGAAGATCCAAGGAATAAGAAGAGATAAAGAAAACATGCAAATTTTGTTGATGAAGCTCCACCTAAGAGAAAAAAGACTAAAGAATACAAAATCAAAGATTTATTTTCCAAAGACTCTTAGGGAATGTTATCTGTTGCATATCCTTCTATCTTAAGTTTTGCATTGTTTTCCTTTATGTTTTGATTTCTAAAGTTTGTAGGTCTAACATATCTTGTTAGAAATTTTTTGAATTATTTTTATAAGTTGTAGGTGTCCCTCAAAAGGATTGGATTAATAGGAAGCCTTCACCATTTTACCAAAAAATAAGTATCTTGTTCCTTGTTTTCTCTTTTATGTTTGGTTTCCCTCTCATATCAAGATTTATTATATGCTAATAACCTTTTCTTTGTATTTTCTTTGGTAGGAAAGATTGCAGAATACACAAAGCTTATGGAGCAGACTTCTAAGGATAAACTTGAAGCATGGAAGAAGTTTTGTTGCAAAGGAATCCCTTCAATAATTTATGTCCTACAATGTTTGTTAAAGAATAATTCAAGGTATGTCTTAAACTACAAAGTTTTGTTACAAGGTTCTATTTATTGAAAAAAGGTATGTTCAGTCTCATTTTAAATTTTCCTTACATTACTGGCATTTTTATGTCTATGGTTTTGAATCTTAAAGATTATTGTTAGGGTGATTAATCATTAGATTGAATCTACGCTTTTTATTATGTCATTTTATCATTATTGTGAAACTCTAACCCTTAGGGTTCACTGTAAAACCCTAGCCTCTTAATGGTAAGGGTATGTCAATGTTAATAATGAAACCATAGTCTTCTTAGGGTTTGTTGATAAAGTCGAGAACATATGATGAAAACTCTATTATTTTGATGTTTAAGGTTTTGATATTGTTTCAAGCAAATATCATAGTCTTTAAGGGATTTGTTGTTATTGTCCAATTTATATACCAAAACCATAGATCTTTAAGATTTTGATAAGTTAGGGTTTATTGTTAATGTATAGGATATAAATGAACCCTAGATATTTAAGGTTTGGTGAATTAAGGTTTATGAAAAAAACTCTTGTAATATCTATAGTAAGATCCTAGGAATGAAACCCTAGGTGTATATTCGTCTGTATGATCGAAACCCTATTCTAAATCAAATTGTCGTATATCTAATTTTCATGTATTAATGATTGTGTCTTGGGTTTATGTTATGAAACCAATTCCAAAAATAGAATAAAAGAGAGATCAGAGCCTTAGAAATCAACTACTTTGAGGGGGCAACCTCTTTTACATTACATAAATGAACAATTATTGGATGATTCAAATTAAAAAAACCTCCTTTCTATATATAGGAGTCCATGGGGTCAAAATATAATCCTAGCCGACCTAACAATAATAATGTAAGTGCACAAAAATAAAAATAGAGGAGTTTTATGGGGCACAATAATAACAATATGGGGACTACACGGGTATAACAATAACAATAAGAGGGATACACTAACAACAATAAGGTACTACAATAGTAATATAGGGACCTAACATGCCCCTCTCCTTCAAAAAAGTGTTGTCCTCAACACTTGAGTAGCTCTGGATGCTTCTGTATAAAATTCTCATCCTCCCATGTGGAATCTTCAGTGGGTAAGTTCTTCCACTTGATGAGATACTTTGAAATTGATCGATTTCGTAGCTATCGAGTTCTTGTTTATGTGACTGCTTCAGGTTCCAATATGATTTTTCCTTCCTCATCAAGTTATGGCAATATTTTTTGAACTAGAATTTTTTCACCTATAACCTTCTTTAAGCATGAAACATGGAAAACTGGGTGCATACAAGAAGAAGCAGGAAGCTCCAATTTGTATGCCATAGTACCAATATTTTACAACACCTTGTAAGGACCATAGTACTTTGGCGATAATTTATTATCCCTCTTATATTTCTTGAGGGACATTTTTTAGTATGGTTTTAGCCGTAAAAATACCCAATATCCTACATCAAAAATTCTCTCGCTACGATGTTGATCTCCCTGTTGTTTCATTCAATTTTTTTCCAAATTTAGGTTATCCTTTAAGAGTTGGAGAACTTGTTGTTGATGCTTGATGCGATCTTCCACTACTTGAATCTTAGAATTTTCTCTTAAAGATGATTTGATGGACGGTGGAAGATATCCATAAAGTGCCATAAATGGGTTCATTTTTGTTGCAGTATGGAAGGCAGTGTTATACCACCATTCAGCCAGAGGTAACCACTTGACACATTGTGTTTGTTTATCAAAACAATGAATATATCCTTCCAAACATTTGTTGACTATCTCATTTTTCCCATCGGATTGAGGATGATAAGATGAGCTATGAGCTAGTTGGGTACACAAACAAGAAAATAATTTCGTCCAAAAATTTCCAGTAAAAATGGGATCTCTGTCGCTTACAATAATCTTTGGGTTTCCATGTAGGTTTTGAATAGTTTCCATAAATGCAGTAGCAACTGTACTTGCTTTAAATGGATGAGATAATGCACAAAAATGTGCATACTTGGTAATTCTATCAATTACCACCATAATGACACTCTTTCCTTCGGACATAGGTAAACCTGTGATAAAATCCATTGAAACCTCCTCCCAACATTGACTTGGAATGGATAAAGGTTGTAGAAGACCCGGGGTCTTAATTGTCTCAACTTTATTTTTTTGGCAAACCAAACATTCCACCACAAACTTTTGAATATCAAATTTAAGGCCATCCTCAAATTTGTTTTTCTTCACCCTGTGGTAAATTTTTAGAAATTTTAAGTTTCCTCCTAAGGGAGAGGTGTGTAATTCCAAAAGAATATTTTGTTTTAGTTGGGAATTATTACAAAGATATAAGCGATATTTGTACCATAAGGAATAATTTTTCCAACTAAATGTATCAAATGTACTAGGATGTTGTTGCAAATTTTTAATGAGTGTCCACACTTATTTGTCATTCTTCCATTCATCCCTTGCTTCGATTATGAAATTTGGTTGGATAACATAAATGGCACAAAGCAATTCTTCCACCTCTTCATCCTTTCTTGAGAGTGCATCTGCAACAACATTTAGCTTCCCTTTTCTGTATATGATTTCAAAGTCATAACCCAACATCTTTGTGACCCATTTTTTCTACTCTTTTGATGATAGTCTTGGTTCCAAAAAGTTTTTAAGACTATCCTAATCAGTTTTTACCTTGAAGTGTCTACCCATTAGGTAAGGTCACCATTTCTTTAGTGCACGTAGTATTTCCAACATTTCCTTCTCATAAATATCTTTCTGTAAATACTTTCCTTTTATTGGATGAATTTCAAAAGAAATGGGTCTTCCTTCTTGCATTAAAAAAACACCAAGTCCAATTCATGAGGCATAACATTCCAAAATAAAGGTTTTTGTGAAGTCTAGCGTAGCTAAGACTGGTGCTAGGCACATTGCCTCTTTAAGAATTTCAAAGGCCTTATTTGCTTTAGGAGTCCATGAAAATGCATCTTTCTTCAATAATGTTGTTATAGGCACTGCTATTCTCCCATAATTCTTAACAAACTTGCGATAATACCCCATTAACTCGAGAAATCCTCGCAACTGCTTTATGGTTATGGGGACTTTCCATTCCTTAATGGATTTAATTTTGTTAGGGTCTACCTTAACACCCTCCTAAGATACAATATGACCAAAATATACCTCTTGTACTCCAAAGAAACATTTGGATGTTTTTGCATACAATTGTTTCTCCTCCAATAGTTTGACACCCTATCAACATGTCGAACATGATCCTTCCAAGACCTACTATAGATTAGTATATCATCAAAAAATAATAACACAAATTTTCTAAGGAAGGGTTTGAAAATGGACTTCATCAACCCTTGAGATGTAGAGGGTGCATTGTTAAGGCCAAAAGGCATGACCAAAAATTCATAATGACCCTCATGAGTTCGAAATTTTGTTTTTATAATGTCTTCAATCTTAATTCTAATTTGATGATATAATGAATGAAGATCCAAGTTGGTAAAATAAATTGCTCCATGTAATTCATCCAATAATTCATCAATCATAGGAATGGGAAATTTATCTTTAATAGTAAGATTATTGAGCTCCCTATAATCTAGACACATGTTCCATGATCCATCCTTCTTGTGCACCAATACTACTGGAGCAGAGAAATAACTTTGACTAGGTTGAATTATACCAGCCTCTACATTCCTGCAATCATATGTTCAATTTCACTCTTTTGGACATAAGGATATTTGTAAGGTCTGATGTTTTGAGGAACACTTCCTGGAATCAAATGAATAGCATGAAAATGATCACAAATAGGTGGGTGTCCTTTAGGAGTTTCAAACACCTTGGAATGATTGTCTAAGAATTTTTGGAGATCTGAAGAAATATATGATTTTGATGTTGGAACTTCTAGTGAGCATAATTGTGCAATTATGCCTCGTTGTTCTTTCTTCAAAAGCTTTGTCATGAAATTAGAGCTTATTATCTTTCTCGTCTTCCCTGCAATACTCTGTAATTCAACTTCCCTTCCTTCTGAAAAAAATTTCAAGAAAAGTTCTTGAAAATTAAAAGCCACCATCCCCAAAGATTGTAACCATTATACTCCTAGTACAACATAAACACCTCCCATTGGAATTGAAAGCATCGGACTATTTAATACATATTCCCCCATGGTTACCTTGATATTATGGCATTTTCCAGAGCAATTTATAGTTCATCCATTTGAAACCATCACTTGACACTTTGGTGTTGGGTATAGGAAGAAATTCAATTCCTTGGCTACCTTACAATGAATAAAATTATGGGTACTATCCAAATCAATCAAAACTATTACCTTTTTCTTCTTGATATGTCCTTCTATCTTGAGAGTTTGAGGAGTGGTAATTCTTGCCAATGCATTACAGGATATGATCAGACTCATTTATTCTTTCTCTAGAGTTGGTTCCTGGTGTATATCCACTTCTTTTGAAGTTTCTTGTTCATTTTATTCCTCCTCTTCACAATCTATGTAAACTAATTTCTTCTCAGCACACTTATGACCTTTAGTGTATTTGTTATCACAACTGTAGGAAAGCCCTTTTGCTCTTTTTTCTTCCAATTGTTATGGTGTCAACCTTGTAGGTTGTGGAAGTATAGGAGTAGCAACAGTTCCATATTTATATATCTGAGTGTTAGGCTTCCTTGTCGCCATAATTTTACATTCAATTTTCTTTGCCAACCTGAATGTCTTCTCCAATAAGTCAGGTTCCCAAAGGTGAACCTCATGTTGGATGTTATCCTTTAAATTCCCTATTAAGACATCAATCATGTGCTCCTCTGGAATATCAACTACCCTTATATTCAATTTTTGGAAGTCCTCAATGTGATCCACCACTGAACCCTTTTGTTTTATATTTATCGATTGGATAAAGAAGGTGTTTCTATTCGTATCCTCATAATGTGCTATCATTTCCTCTGTAAAAATTGACCAAGTGACAATTCTTTTACGGGAGCAAAGCCATCAATACCATACAAATGTATTTTGTTCTAAATATAAAGATGGAATGCATAACTTTTGTGTATTTTACACATTATTGAGATCAAAATATTGCTCGATATGTAGTATCCATGTTATGGGATCCTTGCCACCAAAATTCCTCATATCGATCTTTGGAATATGGTGGGTCTTTAATATAACATTAGAGTTTATGAAATCACTTTTAACATTTATTTTTTTCTCATCATGAGTTTCCTCTACTATATTTTCACCATTAGGAATCATTTCTTGTATCAACTTTGTCAAACCTTCCTTTAAACCTTCCATTTATGCTTTTAGATCATTATTCATGTCTTCCATGTTGTCTTTCATTTTTTCTTCCATATCCATCTTAGCTTCCATGTCATTCTTCAAACCATTCATATTAGCTTCCATGCCTTTATTCAAACCATCCATCTTAGCTTCCACACCTTCCTTCAAAACTTCCATTTCATTTTTTGTTGCTCTTTTCGAGAGTGAAATTTGGTGCACTTGGTCTTATAATTTTGATATATCATGTTACACTTATTCCTCTTCATGAGTCATAGTAGAGCCTTCTAAGGGCTTAATGGGTGTTGAATTATTTTTAGGAGGAATTTTATAACCCAATACTAATATCTATGTTTCAATATGCCCTTGGAATCACTTCAAACTGGTTTTTCAAACAAGACTTACGCAATTTGAAAAAAAACTACACACCTTTTTCTTGCTTTTGAGGAGCTCGATATTGAAACTAATGTATCTCTATAATTTCATATCCCTGAGATTTTATATTTCGTCCTTTAGAAGCCCTCTGAATCTTATTTCCAATGCCACATGTCTGACATGATTTGTATTCTTCAAGCCAAAATTATTCCCAATCTCCGAAAATGACCTAATTATGGACTGGTTCAGTAGAATGAAATTGTACGACATGCCACATGTCACTATTTCCTCCTTTGGATCTGAAATTGATACACAAGAAACCAAATTTAGTGTACTTTCAACTGCTTTTTACAAAATTCCAATCTTATGCTCAGAGAGAGAGTTATGACTATTTTCCCAAGGTCACCTCTTTGAGATGAAATTCATGAGCTTGCAAAAACCCTAACTTTCACAAATAATATCTCCGAAAATATTGCGAACCAAGATCTGAAATTTTTACACGACGTTCATCAGGATTTCTTCGCAAATGGGTTTTTTTGTTTAGCTTCTGAACCTTCGTAGAAAAATATTCATACAAAAAATGCCACGATGACTTGTTTGAAGCAGCGAAACCCTAGAATCCAAAGCCCTCATACCAAATTCTATGAAACCAGTTCCAAAAATAGAAGAAAAGATAGATCAATGCCTTAGAAATCAGCCACTTTGAGGGGGAAGCCTCCTTTACATTACATAAATAAACAATTATTGGATGATTCAAATGACAAAACCTCCTTTATATATGGAGGAGTCCATGAAGTCACAATATAATCCTACCCGACTTAACAATAATTATGTAAGGGCACAACGATAAAAATAGTGGGGTTTTATGGGGCACAATATTAGCAATATGGGGACTACATGGGTACAAAAATAAAAATAAGGGGGCTACACTAACAACAATAAGGGACTACACTAGTAATATAGGGACCTAATAGTTTACCTAGTAGATATCGATATGAAATGCATCCTAGATACATATATGCAATTATGTTGGCTTAATTGTTAATACTCATAGTTTGTAAAATTTAGGGTTTGTAACAAAGCCCTAGTAGAGATTGATATTCTAGGATATGTTGATATTATCTTTGATATGATTAAGTTTTGATGATAAAATATAGGGTCTGCAACGATTCCTAGTAAAGTCTAACAGACAATTCTAAAATAATATTGTTGAAACCTTAGATAGGATTTTTATTTGATTGAATTGTTGATATCTAAGGATTTATGTCTTGAAGACGGAGTCTAGTGTTTATGAAAAAACCATAGAAAAATTTTGACGTATAGTATGTGAAAATATGTGTCTCTTGTTGATTATGAACCTGACTAGGTTTAGGTATTTGATGTCTAAAGTTTGAATGTTTTGATGCTTCCATTGTAATGCCATGATAAACATATTATATTGGTCTTCACACTTCTGTATATTTGTATTTGGTTGTACTTTCTTTGTGGATACATAAATCTTCAAGATATTCATAAATTGAAGATGACATCGATGAGCATGATGAAGGTATCTATAAGAATGATGATGATCAAGATGAACTTGATGAATCCTTGAAAGAATGAAGTTTCTCCAATGTTATGAAGTTGTTCATCTCTCCAAGTTGAGAAGGATATTGGATAGAAGAAAGGGTATATCTCTCTAGTTGAGAGGGAGGGCATATTATGAAAATCATAATGAATACCTTGAAGTTAGAATGAAACTAAATGAATTAAAGTACTACAGATGAATGTTCGTGATTCATGAATTTATAAAAAAAAAAAACTTGAAAAATACTGGGACTGTATTCGGTGTTGTTGAAGAAATAGAAAAGGAAAAATTCTGAGAAGATGTATTCGAGTAACTTGAAGATGATATAAGAAACATCATAATTATTGAGGACCCCAAAGGTTTATGTTTAATTGTATTATATACATTTTAAAGTTTATTACTTATTAGGGTTGTGATTGTGTAGGATCTCTCCATAAAATATTGAACATTTGAAGTATGCTTGGATTGGTGGATATATCTGATTAGGAGAGATGAATCATCTTATTTCAAGATGCTTGGGAGGACATCTAGATGGCCTATGTGTTGATATCTAGATCTCGAAGTAGGGAGGGTGGCGTTGGTCATGGAGCTCCCACCTTGGATACACACCTAGACCCTTGGGTTGGTTATAGAGCTTAAAAGCCTGATGGTACCTATAGTGGCTAAATCTTGAGTCCACCTCAATCCCACCTGATTAGAGTACCCTGGTTAGGTATCCAATATGTAGCATTTTGTGTGTTGTGACCCTTCATAGAGCATATCATTTTGAGATCCTCCATGTACCTTTATATATATGTAATTATCAGTACCTCCCTTGTTAAGAGGGAGTGTTGAAGAATGTTACTATTATTTTTCTTCATAATTGTATTCTGAGTCATCGTGTAATGTATTTGTCAAAAGAAATAAAAAAAAACATTAGAAAAGAAATTGACTTATTAAAGCATGGGTTTCATGCTTGGGTCAATTTGTTTAGGTCAAACCTCCATTGTAGGCTTCTAGGGCTTATTTCAAGCATCCTTGTCCATGTGATAATGTAATAGACCCTTCTTGGGCTTCATTTGTCAATAAATAAATTTATTTTAATGTAAAATATGTTAATTAGTTCTCCTCCACCAAGTCGGTCTCATCAAGGGAATTCAACCTCACACAAACACTATATAAAGGTAGTAATTCAACTCATTTATAGGATACTCACTCAACAAGTTCGATCTGAAGTTGTTGGAGAAGGATTGAAGAAGCTGGAAGACTGAAATTGAGTTCTTTGGAAATATATCTCTCACACGTGCGAAGTTTCTGGATTGTGGCTGGGCTGAAATTCTAAAGTTCTTGGGGATGAAGTTGTGGGTTGTTTCTAGGCCGAAATTCTGAAGTTGATGGGGGTTAAATTTTAGGGTTGTTGTTGGGATAGATTTTTTGGACACGTAGAGACTACTGAAGTTTGCTGAAACATATTGGAAGGCTGACTTGGTGGAGGAGGAAGGTATTTTGGGTCTAAGGTCTTGGTTTATCTCTACTTTATTTACTAGTGGAAGAGTTTGATTGGGTTTTTCTCCATAGAGGGGTTTAAGCCCTGACTGAGTGCCTACATCTAGTTTCATTGATCTGCATGTTTTTTTTTTGATGATTTCTTGATGAAACAAAGATAAAAGAAGAACGTATGAAAGTTAATAAGAACACAAATATATCACAAGTAACTATCAACATAAGAAAATCTTTCTACCTTTCCGATTTTATAACAACATTTAAGTCCTAATTTTTGTTTCATCCAAAAATTTTGAGTACAACTTGTTGCAACTACTATGTACTCGACTCAACTATATAAAGAGAGATAGATATTTGTTTTTTGTTGAACCAAGCCACTAAGCTATTTCTACGGAAGAAAGCACCACCAGTTGTTATTTTTTTGTCATCTTTGCTTCCAACTCAATTGGCATCTGTGTATGTTGTTAATGAAATATTTTTACCTTTTGGATACTAAAGACCATAATTCATTGTAGCTCTTAGATATTTTAAATTCTCTTGGTAGTTAAGGGATGAATTTGTTTGGGGATAGATTGATACCTTACAACTAGAACATCATCTTGGATAGTGTCTAGACGAGAGGCTATTAGATATGAAATAATACCAATTATTGACCTATAAATCATTTAATTTACTTTTGGTGACTCATCATCCTTGTTGAGATTGCATCAATTAACAAGGGGTACAATTGAGAGATTGCAAGTTTTCCATTTTGAATTTATTCAACATTTACTTGAAGTATTTTCTCTGCTAAGAAAATATACATTTTTGTGACTGACTAGACTATAGTCGAAGAAAAAATGAGAGCTCTATGAGCATGTACATATTGAATTCATTTTGCACGACTGATGCAAAATTTGGATTGAGTATATATGCATCGCTTCCAAAAATGATTCTGTAAACATAAACAATACTAAATAATAGATTATCATTCTTAGATTTAATATATAGATTATTGTCTGCTACTCTTTTGAATCCTTGTTGTTGTAGGTACTAGTCTAGTCATGCATACCATGCTCTAGGTGTTTTTTTGATTCCATATAAAGCCTTTTCAACCTAGACACTTCCTTGGGATTTTCTGACAGTTGAAAACATTCAAGTTCTTCTATGTAAATTTCTTCTTCAATCTTACCATTCAAGAAAGTTTATTTTACATCCATTTGATACACTTTGAATATTGTATGACATGTGAATGCAAAAGAAATTTGTATTTATTCCAATCATGATACAACTACAAAAGTATCTTTAAAATATATTCCTTCTACTTGAGAATAGGTTTTGCATACTAGTCTGACCTTGTTTATAACAACTCTCCCATTTCATCCAATTTATTTCAAAAGACTCATTAAGTGCTAATGAAATTTTTATTTATTGGTCTTGAAACCAATTCTAATTTATGAATTTTCTCAATTTGATATAGTTCCTCATGCATGGATTTTATCCAATTCTTGACTTTTCTTCAGGAAAATATTTTGTCTTAATCACAAACAACATTGAAATATGTGCTTGAATGGAATTGTTCATTAATCTTCTTCTAGTTTGAACTCCAAATTATTTGTCACTAATGATCTGGTTTGTAGGATTTTGTTTTTGTACATACCTTGAGGGGGTTTTTGAGTGAGAGAATTCTAACTACTCTTCTTTTTCTTTCCCTTCTGATTCTTTATGTTTATGTTCTTCGTCCTCATTGTTTGTCTAACTAGGTGGATTGATAAATCTTGGTTTCTAGGTTTTGACCGGTAAGTCCTTGTCAACCTTGACATCAATGCAGTCAACTAATTTGCAAATTATTTTATTATAACATCTATATCAGTTACCTTTGTTGGAAGATCCTAAAAATATTCCTTCATTAGCTCTTGTATCAAACTTTCCTAAATTGTCATCGTTATTCTTTAGTAGCACTTATTGCCAATGACTTTGAAGTGCTTTATTGTAGAAGGTTTTTTATTCCATAGTTCATACGAAGTCTTATCAGTGTTTTGTCTAAAACGAGACTTATTTAAAATATGCATTGTTGTATGAATAACTTCAAACCAAAATTATTTTGGTCTATTTATGCCATCCATCATTTCCCTTAACAATTGTTGCACTGATTTATTATGTTTTCCAGCTACACCATTTTGTTGTGGGGTGTCAGTGATGGTGAACTACCTCTTTATGCCATGTGATTAACTTAACCTATTAAAATCATTTTAAGTGAATTCTCCACTTTTGTATGATTTATGCACTTTACTTTCTACCCAATTTTATTCTTAGCTAAGGATTTAAATATTTTAAGCTTCTCGAATGCTTCTGACTTCTCCTTTAAAAATGCTACCCATGTAAGTATGGTATAATCATATATTATCAACATCAATTATATATAACCACATGGAGTATCAGTCCTAGTAGGTCCACATAGATCCATGTGAAAAAGTTGAAGTGGTATAGCAAGTGAATTTTATTTTGTCTTGAAGGGCACTTGTACCTATTTCTCGATTTAACAATATCTGCAGATAGTATTTGATGGCTTGGTAATCCTTGGTAAATCCCTCATGGTTCCTTTTTTGCTAAGTATTTCAATGTGATTAAAATTCAAGTGACCAATTCTCATGTGCCATATCCAACTCTCATCAAGCTTTCCAAGATAATAGTTTTCATTTTCTTCCTAGTGCATGTACACATTATTTGAGATACTTAAAAATTTTGTAATTACATATATTATGCTTTCTAACTTTATCGCACAACCTTTTTATTGAAAGGTAACATAATATCCTTGGTCACACATTTGAATCACACTCAAGAGATTATGCTTAATTCCTTCTACGAAACGAAAATTCTGAGCTTTATCTCTTCCATTTTCCAAACTTACTATTAATTTCCCTTTAGTATTACCTGGTGAATCATTTCCAAAAATACCACTTCTTGTCTTATTTTCATGTGTTAGAATTGTTACCATTGATGGAAAAGGAGAAGTGAGATAGGTCACCAAGAGAGGCATTGTTGTGATGATTGATAGTAAAGATGCAGCTTGTGGCCACCATATGTATGAGAGGAGATCCAACTGAGAATAGTTTGTGAACAACAAGGAGAAAAAAATTGTTGTTGAGTTGTGAGCAACAAGGTATGATTGTTAGAGTTGATGACTTGTATGTGATATATTACAGATTTGATGACTTGTACCACAATGGTAAAGGAACAACAAAGGAGTAGAAAAGTGTTGTTGAGTTGAAGGAGTTATGTTATATGAAAATATATGACGTAAAGGTGATGTGATGTAGATCACATAATATAGGTATGCATGTGAGCAACAAAGTAGAATAAATATTATTATTGGATGCTTATGTTGCATATGTTGCTTGTGGTGCTTGACAAAAGAGTGGCCTAGTTGAGTGATGATGTTGATGATTGATATGAATTGATGCATTGTAAGTGGATTTGTGAGAATTATTTGTAGAGATGTTGCAGAGATTGTTGTGATCCAAGGAAAAGGAAAGGCAAAGACATGATGCAAGGAAAGGAAAAGACACGATGAAATGCTAAGGAAAATGCATGAAGAAGTTATGATGCAAAGGGTGATGGAAAAGGAGCAGCAAGGCAAAGGTGTTGACAACAAAACATAAATATTTCCAACAGAGCAAATGAGAAGCAAAGGGTGATGAAAAAGTGTATGCACACTTGATGTATTATGCTGATATACTATGTTGAGGTTGTTGATGTATGAAGTTGCATAAATTGCAAAGGATATGTTGTTGGCATGCTTGATATGAAAAAATATTGTTGATGCTTAGTAATGCTTGGCGAGTGGAGTATAAATGTTCAATTAAATGGTATTATGTTATATCTATAAAGTTACATGATCTTGGAATTATTTTGGTGTATTTAATCATTACAGGTGGTTGAAAATAATATTGGATGGAGCATTTATTTTTGTTCTTAAGATTCAAAATATAAAAAGGTGTGAAACGAATTGGTGGAATGAAAAGAGACAGGATTGTTCATTTCATATTCTTGTGTGGATTACTAAAAACCAAAAAAATATATTTATAAAAATATGTAATTTTGAAAGGTTTAAATTTTAGATAATGAAAGAATGAGAGCTAAATTGTTCATTAATTTCTTGGTACACATAGAGAGCATATGTGAAGCAGATTTGAGGAGAGGAAGAAGTTGAAATAGAAATGGAGGTATGCAGAGTTATAGACTAGGTAAAACAACATGTTATTTTATGTATGTTTCAAGGGATTGTAATCTCATTTCATGTTGTATATTAATAAAGAATAGGTTGTAGCTTGTTGAGGTAGGATCCTCTTGTGGTTTGAAGCCTACAAAAAATATATGGGAGTTGGAGCTTCCTTGTAAGTTGTAGCTTGCATAAAAATCGAGGTAGAAACCTCTTGTATATTGGAGCATATATAAAATTAGATCTAATAAGGAATTAGAAGCTTGCCTTTGCATCACAAAAATAACAAAGTCATGGTTTTCTCCATTTATGGGTTTCCACTTATTTATGGTGTTCATGTGTGGTGCTTTTATGCACTGATGTGATGTTTTGGTTCACATATTTCTTGTTGTTCACATATTAATTTGTTGTTCATAATGTATTAAATATCTCATTTAATAAATTAAAATAAAAGAAATTTAAGGTCCATGAATGTACTAAACTGATTCACCCCATCCCACCGCCCCACCCCCCTCAATTTAGTCAAGTTTTCATCAATTGGTATCATAACAGGTTCCTTATGTGGAATCATAGCATCTGGAAGGTATATCTAGTTGAGTGATGGACTACAAACGTGTACCTATAACAAAAAACTTTCATGAATGGAGAGATAAGGTAAAAAATAACTCTTTATAGCTTATGGACCTGGTGTATGGAAGCTTGTATGTGATAGATACAATGAATATAATTCTCCTTATACACAAGAACAACAGTGGGAAGATCAGGAAAAATGTGCAATATTGTATAACAATATTGATAATAAGGATCTTGAAACAATTATAGAACTTAAATCCACAAAATGAATTTAGGATAGATTGCAACCCATGCATGAAGGATATGATAGTTGCAGTAGTATAGAAGAAAAAGAGGAAGAATAAAAATGATTCTCAAAAGGAAAGTATTTAGTTAAATGAGACCTCTATATGTGTGAATATACTTGACTCTCAAGAAGAAAATATAGATGAACATCAAGCTAGGCTTGACTCAACATTTTCTAAAATAGACATACCTACCAAAGAAAGCAGAGACCATAAGAAATTGTTACAAATATGTGATGAAAGAGAGCACGGGTACAAGGAAGAATTTTTTATCCTGAAGACAAAACTTGAAGAGGAAAGGAGAAAGGTTTACAATGTGAAATATTAGAGGATGAGATTGTCTCAGCTAGAAGTGAACTAGATGATAAGGACAAATTCTATAGAAGGCTAGAAGAGAAGATTGTATCAATGATGAACTCAAAAGAGAAGAGTAGTACTTCAAAGGATACAATCAAATAATATAAAAAAAATCATAGAATATACGTACAATAAGTCGGTAGAATCATGATTAAAAACAAATGCAAGAAACATAATCAAGGTAAGTTGAGAAAATTTGGAAAATATCAAAGGAGATTCTTTGCTCCCTTGAAAAATATCAGATGTTTTTCTTGCCATGAACTTGGACATGTAGCAATAGAATTGATACATGTGGATATCGGTGGCCACCCACATATTTCACTTGGACCCCCAACACTGTTTCCTTTTCAGTTTCCTAATTTCTAGCACAACTTACTATTTTGGCAGTTTTTTATTTTTTATAGTTTTTTTGGTCCTGAAATTTTGGAGTTGTTTTGAGGCCCATAAACGAAAATTTTCAGGGAAATTGGAAAACATGAGGCTGAAAGTTGTTTTCCTCATATATAAATTTATAATAGGCTATCATGCACTCTAAACGAAGATTGCATGTCAAAGTTGTGCCCATGAGAAGTTGGCGTTCCAACTAACCTCATCAAGGCTCACAAAATTTTGACTCTTCATCTCCTAGGGTTAGGTTTTTGGATGTTTATGGGTTTAAATTATTTCTTGAAGATAAAGAGGCCCGATAGCTTAATTTTAACTCAGTTTAGAAGACATGTAGTTGTCACATCTCTTCTCAGAGATAATATACCATCGCACAAGTTTTTTTTTTAAATTTCTGCATGTAAATAATTTTCAGCAGTTGCTATTTATTAATTGAAGTTGTGTTTTTCTATTTCTATGTGTATTTTTTAAATCTGTATTTCATTTTTTTCCTTCATAAATTCGTATCAGTGGTATCATAATGGTCTACTCTTTTTTTGTTTTTTTGTGCATGTCCCCAATAAGGTCGGAGTTAATTTTCAACAACTAAGGTCAAATTCCATATTGGAAAACTCATATGATTAAGATAATAAGTTAATTAGATTCATATTTTCGAGAGGATCAAAATTGACCTATAGATTGTCCCAGTCGGTTAAATGGAAGTTAAGTTATGAATTATTTCATTATTTCGTGGGTCGGCCTCACCACATGTTAATTTGGTCAAAGCCCCAAGTGGCCCCTCACATAGTTATAAATCGAAGCGACCCCTATAGTTATAAATCGAAGCGACCCCTAGTTCATTTGCACACATCTGTTCATGAGATCTTATTCATATTATTTTGGTTTTTGGTCGTATTTATGTTTTTGGCTCGCACAAGTACGTCATGAGAGGCTCACGTAGTAGATCGGGATCACATACATAGGCACATTTCAAATCTGGGTCTTTTGGGCCAAAGTTGTGGGCAAGAAAGTTTGAGGTAGCCGCTTTACTGAGGTAAAGATGTGGGCTAGGCTTGTTTAGTTTGCAGCTCAACTGGTAAATTCGCTAGTAGGAAGGCTTCATGGAGCGCCTAGGGTTCTAGGGTGTTTAGACCCTTAGCCCCGGGCACAAAACACTGAGGTAGAGGCTCATAGCCCTAAAGATGTGGGTTGAGCATGTTAAGGCCGCGGCTTAGATAATTACTAGGCATATCTGATTTGGTTCACATTTATTTTCTTGCGCAATGTCATCACTCATTCTTCACGCAGTCATAGTCACATCAAAACAACCATTGACAGTATTTTGGATCCAGGTATAAATCTAGGAAGTTGAGATCACTTGGTATTGGTGATACATTGGATTCATGTTTTTCTATTGTAGATCTGAAAATCTATAGATCTAATCTAATTTTTTCAGCTGCAAATTATGTATTGGCCTCATTGTACTCTTTACTGAAATATTTAAGAAGACAATTTAGAGAAGAAGAAGATTTGAAAGGGTTTCTCATATAGTGGCATTTTTCGCTGGTCTTGGACCAATATCTATGTCTCATGGTTGTGATATTGTCTTCTCTATCGTTGCATGTATTTTTCTATCTTCAGTTACAATTTATGGTTATTTGTATTGCATAGATTTGAATATAAAGTTAATAAAAATCTAATTTGGGATTAAATGACTGATACAACATAGAACAATATTGAAAAATTAACATGGTATGAGAGATAAGGTGAAGGACAAGCCCAAGAGAAGACAAGTAGTGAATCCTACATTATCAGAGAGCATATCTACAAGTTGATCAAAGAACATATCTACAAGTCTATCAGAAAGCATATCTACATGCCAAGTCGAGATGTCTTCCTCTACCTTCAAGGAGCATGAGAAACTAGATGATGCTTCTAACTTTGATGCATGGAGTGTCAGATTAGAGATCATTTCTGACAACAATGATGTGCTGGAATACATTCAAGGAAACATGCTCGAGCCTTTAGAAGATACATCCACCACCATCAAGAACATGTACAAGAAAGGTGAGTCCAAAGCAAATAAATATTTGCTGATGGGTTACAATATCACTTACTTTCTTGTGTTGGGAATTTGAAGAAGTCTAAAGATATGTATGAAAAGAGAACTAACATGTATGAGGTTAACCATTTGAATGAGATTATTAAATTAAAATACCAACTTAAGGAAGTGAATATGAACAAAGTTGAAAATGTTCAGTCTTACATCATGAGGATCTCTCATATTAAATATCAACTGCAGAGGGTTGGAGAGAATGTGCCCAACAACGAGTTGGTTATCATGAATCTTAGAGGTTTCCCGCCTGTTTGGGAAACCTTCATTATGACTATCAACAACAATAACATTCTTCCATGATTTAATGAAATTGTTGGGAAGATGACTCAGGAAGAATACAGAATGATAGCAAGAGGGGGGATTGAGAAACATGAAGAAGGAGAGTCTGCTACTTATGTTTCCAATAACAAAAGAAAGAGATCCAAAGTATTCTCATCTAGAAGATCTCCTTATGAAAACTTAAAAAGAAGAATTGGCATATCACTTGCTCGCATTGAATGCTACAACTTCCACAAGAAAGGTCACTATGAGTGATTATCCAGAGAAGATAAAGAAGCCACGATACAACAACAAAAGCAACAACTATGATAAAATAAGGAAAGAAAATCAAAGGTACAACTGTGACAAAAAGTATGAGAGGAGAAGAAGAGATTCATCAATCGATCGTGAAGAAGATCGTCCATTTCAAAATAGGTAAATATCTTCCAAGTATGAAAGTAATATTGTGGATAAAAATGAATATATTCTTATTTCTACACTTACTATTTCTTCCCACCGGATTCATGGGATAGTTGGTTAGTTGATAGTGGGGACACTCATCACTTTTATAGTTATAAGGAAGTCCTCTCTAATCTAGTAGAGAGGGATACTAAGTTAAGGATAATTCTTGGAGATAAATCCACTCATCATGTAAAAGGATTTGGGTTGGTTAAATTTCAGCTAAACACTAGGGAATCAATATTGTTAAATGACTTCATGTATGTGCCGAGACTTATGAATAATTTTATTTCTATATCCGCATTAGAAGATGAAGGGATGAGGGTTGCCTTCATCAATGGAAAGGTCATAACTTGGCCTTCTGATTCACATATGAAAGATGCATTCACATTAGGGCTGATATCTTAGGGACTCTACAAGGTCACAGAAAGGCCACTCTTTGCATTGGAACATAACACCAATCATCTCAGTGAATTATGGCACTGCAAGCTGGCTATACACTATGATGTTATTCTAAAATTGAAGAGACTGGTATCAAGTATTCTGGATGTACAAGCTCAACATGAAGGATTTTGTCTTGGTTGCGCTAGTGTAAAGAAAACAAGGGGACCATTCCCCTCAAGTAAGAAAAAGACATATGAAATCCTCCATCTCATCCATTCATACATATGTGGTTTGATGCCTGTGCAGTCTCTTTTTGGCCATCTCTATTACCTCACACTCATCGATGATTACTCCAGAAATACATGGTTATATTGCATCAAGAAAAAGGTTGAATCCTTTGAAAATTTTCAGGAACTCAAAGCTTTGATTGAAAATCAAAGAAGGAAAAGGATCAAAGTGTTCAGATACGACAATGGAGGAGTGTACATGTCAAGAGAATTCACAAAATTCTGCAAGAAGGAAGGGATCAAGAAGTAACTATTGTAGCTTATACACCTAAATAGAATGGCATAGCTAAAAGAAAGAACCGATCGATATTGGAAGTTACTCGTGCTATGCTTCATGATCAGAAGGTACCTGAGTTTCTATGGGCTGAAGAAACCAATGTGTTGTATATGTTTAAAACTGAGTAACTCATCAAGCGTTGAGGAATAAGACTCTAAAATAAATATTCACAGGTAACAAGCCATACATCAATCATCTTCAGATATTTGGATGCCCTGTATTCTTTCATGTGCCTGAGGAAAAAAGGAATAGGCTGGAAGCTACAGGTAGAAAAGGTATATTTATGGGTTACTGTGAAAAATCTAAGGCTTACAGACTATACATTTTCTGAAGAGCTTCCCGGATTATCCACAGTATCAAGGACACTGAGCTAGCTCTTCCTACCCTATTCGATCTCTCAGGGTGAGGAATTGAGATGAAGGGATCCTAGGATTGAGGATATTTGGACAATATGGAACTTTCCTATCTATTACCCAGGGTTGATAATGTTTCTCCCCTATATTCATCGGGTCGAAGAATGTTTCTCCCCTATCTAGTATTTGTAGAGTATACCCTAGTTGGAATCATACCCACAAGAAGGGCTTTTCAAGAATACCACTCCTCATGTGGCCAACGAGTTGAGAGTGTACTTGGGGTGTAAAACCCAAGTGGATTATGATGCAGGTGTTCTACCACTTGACTGGTGAGAGTCATTGATGGGAAGATCGGTAGGCGACAGGATGAGGTTGAGATTTTCTCCCCTTTTGTGATTCCAGGTTGAGACTAAGCTCCCCGATGAGATTCCAAGGGAGAAGATGTGCTCCCATGTTAGATGCGTTATATTGTTGCTAGATGTAGGTGGAAGTTATTTCTCCCTGGTTTTTTTTCTTCTAGATTCAAGAAAGTTTCAATAGATTGAGTTGAGTCATGATGACACCTTGATGCAGAGATCTACAAGCAGAGATTGTAAAGTGGAATTCTTCCTAGTTGAGAGGGGGTGTTAATTTTTGAAACTAGGGTCAAATTCCACATTTGACATATCATATGATTAAGAAAATAAGTTAATTAGATTCGTCTTTTCGAGAGGATCAAAATCAACCTATAGATTGTCCCAATCAGTTAAGTGGAAGCTAAGTTATGAGTTATTCTATTATTTTATCGGTCGACCTAACCACATTTTGATTTGGTCAAAGCCCCAAGCGGTCCCTGACAAAGTTATAAATAGAAGCGACCCCAAGTTAATTTGCACACATTCGTTCATGAGATCTTCTTCATGCTGTTTTGGTTTTTGGTCGTATTTTCTGTTTCTTGCTCACACAGGTATGTAACGAGAGGCTCGTGCAATGGATGAGGATCACAGACAAAGGCACATTTCAAATTTGGGTCTTTTGGGCCGAAGCTATGGGCAGGAAAGGCTGAGGTAGCGGATCTTCTGAGGTAAAGCCGCGAGCTAGTATTGTTGAGGTCATGACTCAGCTGGTAAAGTCACTAGTAGGAAGGTTTTAGGGCGCGGCTAGGGTTCTAGGGTATTCAGACTGTCAGTCGCAGGCACAGAACGTTGAGGTAGTGGCTCAGAGCCCTAAAGCCGTGACTCGAAGAATTATTGGGAATATCTGATTTGGTTCACAGTCAATTACTTGCGCATCGTCATCACTCATCCGTCATGTTAGCACTAATATTTTCATCCCACCCATCCCGCCTTATTTTACTTTTCTTTCACCTCATCTCCGTCATTATCATTGACCTCGCTTAGTTTTTTACTATTTTCACCTTTTTCTCCAATATCCAAACATTTCATTTCATTAGTTAACTTATCCAAGTTGTTACTCCAAACCCAAACTTCATTTACTATATAGCCTAAACTATATTTAAAACCCATAGTTTAGTGCTTTGAATCCCATTTAAACCCAAAACCCACATACATAACCTTTCGAGAATTATTACTTTATAAAACCACTTATATTAAAGTCCAAAATTTTAATGTTATAGCTCCGCCCACCCATCAAACAACCGTGTTATATAACGTTATACCATAAACCTTACCACATTATATATTACATATCATATATATAACAAAACGTCGCTTAAAACCTTTGGTAGGACCCCTTACCTTTATCACATATCGGCAATCACATGCTCCATTACCGTTGGTTATCGCTCTGAAACATTGATGCGATATTAAGTGGGACCCTTCCACCGTGTCACCTCCTCCTCCATCGCCTTTTCGCATACTGGACATCGCAAAAAATCGTTACAACATTCGTGTGCTATCGCTCCAAAACGCCGATGAAATATTACATGGGACCCTTACCTTCCTACTGCCACGTCACTCCCATTGCATATCACATATATTAGTGCCAAACATTCATTGCTATCCATCTCCAAATGCGATTTGTGATCGCTGATAACCCAGATCCCCCACTTGTGATATGAAATAAGCCCCCTCCACCGATATGTGATAAGCTTTGACCCTAAGTTGTGAAAGCCTTTGACTTTGCGATTTGTGATATCGCAAATCACAAATCAAAATTCTTACCCCATGTTTCTCATATTAACAAATATTCCTGATTTTCGATTTGTGATTGGCCCACCATTACCTTCTCACGTCACTCTCCTTTTAACATATCACAAATTCTATGTGCCAAGACCATTGTTGTCCACTCCAGCTCTTGCGATTGTGATATTATTCTCTGCCTTGTATTTAACACTTCCGCCATTCCACCGCTATACTCCACTAACCTCTGCTCCACGCCTTTATTTACCAAATCTATCCAAAAGGTTTGTTAATATAGAATTCATTTGGGAACTGCCAATCTAATGATCTGTGCTAAATCTATCTAAAAGTTTTTTCGCCAGTTCAAAGGGTTTATTTCTATTTTTAAAAAGAAAAGCAGTTTTCATTATTTACAAAAAGAAAAAATATTTTCTGCTAAAATAATTCCACATGTTATCATATTAAAAATGTTGATTCAGCTCAATGGTCAGCATAATAAAATAGATTATCAGCATTTATCCCTGTTCTCAAGGTGCAGATCTGCAGGGATATTTCTCCAAATTCTTCCAGATCATGAATTCGAATACTTGGGCAAGCAGTTCAATTTATTTTAAGAAAATAAACAGTTTTATGTTCCTGGAGGTTAGGAAGTAGCTTTGTTGTTAGAAATAATTATGGATTTGAGATTTGCCTCATATTCTGTAAATTTTTCTATAATTTGCAGAAATCCAATGTGGGAATGGTTGGAAGTTGGAATCAGTTTGATGTTTGCTATTTGATCAAGGAAACTTTATACTCAGTCTAGGCAAGCTAATAAAGAGGAGTTGTAGTTACATTTATGGGATACTTGTGGTATTGAATGTCTATCATAGTTTCTTCTTTAGTATCATATGTTTGAAAGTATTGTGTTCATGTTCACTTTCATTTCTATGTTATGATATTTTACAAGTTAGAAATTCCAAATACATGTTTGCACATGCTCTGTTTTGGGTATCTGATCATATTTTTTTTTCTTCTTCTATCTAAGAAAAATACATCTTCTATGTTATTCTTAGCCTTCGTACAAATTCAACACCATTCCATAACAATTCTCTTTAAGTGATAAACATTGTACCTACCTTTCCCCATTGATCCCTACAACCCTAATTCATTTTTCTTGACCTAATTCCTTTATCCAGTGATTTCCCCAACCAAAAAATTTCAAAACAACCCCCTACACTCTATATCTAGCATAAAAACCCTAATTTCTCTAGCCCTCCTGGTTGTGACCCTTTTGGAGAGAGCCCTCTCCAACTTGATAGGGCTAGCTATCAGGTCAAAAGATTGGTTTTTGGTTACCTCTGTTGGGATTCCTTCCTCAACCTTGGGAATATGGTGGAGTGATAACATCTTGGTGCCATTTCCGGGGACGTGAAAAGACAAATATTCCCTAGGAAAAAATGACAAAGATTTAGATTTAATTTTTGATGGTGAAAAATAGTTGGACACATATGAAGGCTGAACCATTCACTTGGTGACTCCATTGACTGAAAGATCTAGAAAATCAACACTTCATGGTGACTCCACTACATGAAGATTAGTATATTCAAGAATTTTCAAGATGCAAACTGTTGCAAGAAGGTGTGCTCCCATGAGTTGGGATCACATTCCAGGTTTCCCAAATAAAATGCCAAAGGTAGATTGGCAAAGGAATTTTCTTATGTTTAAAGATGATGAAATGAATGATGTTGCTTTACATCTCGTTAAATTTCACATGCATACACGCAAGTTGAAGGTTAAATTTCTTGAAGATTGTCTTTTAAAGATGTTCATGGCTTCTCTTGAAGGAAAAGCACGATCTTGATATGAAGTTTTTCCACTTGCCAGTATTTTTTCTCTTAAAGTTTTCCATTAAATATTTTATTAAGAATACAAAGAGTCCTACCCTTCTTTGTCTTTGTTTAATAATTTTTGTGATCAATTTGGGGTTTTCATTTAAAACCTAGAGGATTCTTATGATGATAATGAGTTCATGGATGAAGATATCTTGGAGGCTTTGCATGATAATCATTTTCATCACCAAAAAGAGAAAGTGTTTTCTCTCATGGAAGAAAAGGATGATATATATTGTCTTGATGTACATAAAGACTTCCCACAGGAAAAAATTCTTGCAGCAGTACAACAAGTTGATCAACCAAAGATTAAAGAAGATATTCAACATCCTCATGAATCTTTAGGAGAGAAAGAAGACAATGACTGTGTTATCAAAAGAAAACAAAAAGTGCTTTCTCCTCTGTCTGAAGATGAGATAGATCAACTCTTGAAAATTCATATTATAGTCCAAGCTAAAGCAGGTTTGCCGTGTTCACATCGTCAAGAAAGTGTTGGTAAAACTTCTTCCATTTTTTAAAACGAAAATCTAAGTTTAAATGAGGACAATGCTGTAACTAGATTTATAGATCATCATGAAGAAAGACTATCTCCTTTTTCAATGTTCAATTTGATGAAGTTTCTCTTGAACCTGATTTTCATAAGTACGATAAATCTAAAGATAATTTCGATTAGGAGCTTGATGAAAATATACAGGAAATTGTTGTCAGTAAACCAATTTATGACGATGATTCCCTGCAAGGAGATCAGCTAGCAGATACTATTTCTTTCATGAATATGATAGGACTGTCATGTTTGATAATTTTGAAGAATGTTCCTTGTTTAAGGATGAATTAGACTATGAAATTGAGGAGTATGAACCAGAGAGAGACAAAATGCTAGAGATTAAGTCAGAATTTCTCATGCTTAAGGAATTTTCAGCCAACACTCAGATAACAGAAGGTGATACTTCCCTATGCCTTCCTATCGATAAAAAACCAAGTGTTCTTTCAGATCAGAATGAAGGGAGTACTTGTATTTTTGATGCTAGATCTCAAGATAATGCAATGCTTCAGGATTTTCAATATCCCTTCAATAGTATTTTGCAATCATTGCAGAAGATGAATGTTGTCTCGTTTGTTAGCATAAGTATTGGTTTCAGTTTTTATCATGAGTTGCCTACATGTACATCATTCTGCCTGCTCGAGGAAAGTGAGAGTAGAACTTTAGCAAGTAGTCATATCCTGGATTGGTTGCATTGGAAGGATCATTTCACCTAATCAACAATTGTGCAGCAGATTAGAGTAGTTTGGTATCATTTTAGTTGATTTTATTTTATTTTCAGCAAGTGTTTGACAGAATTCATCAAGGTTTGAAGCCTGAGGTGAAGGCCCTAAGGCTTTGATGATCTATTAGTGTGGGTTGAAGTTTGCAGTGTGTTTTCAGTTTTAGTTTTAGTTTTAGTCTACAGATTGGAATCCATTTCCCAATGGATAAGGCACTGATCTAAAAATTCAAATATTTGCGGTTCTAGACACCTCCTTCGGAGCTATCTTCCCCAGTTGGAGTTGATGTTAGCACTGGTATTTTCATACCACCCATCCCACCTTATTTTACTCTGCTTTCACCTCATCTCCATCATTATCATTGACCTCGCTTCGTTTTTTACTATTTTCACCTTTTTCTCCAATATCCAGACATTTCATTTCATTAGTTAACTTATCCAAGTTGTCACCCCAAACCCAAACTTCATTTACTATATAGCCTAAAATATATTTAAAACCCATATTTTAGCGATTTGAATCCCATTTAAACCCCAAAACCCACATACATAACCTTTTGGGACTTATTACTTTATAAACCCACTTATATTAAAGTCCGAAATTTTAATGTTATAGCTCCATGCACCCATCGAACAACCATGTTATATAACGCTATACCATAAACCTTACCGCATTATATATTACATATCATATATATAACAAACCGCCGCTTAAAACCTTTGGTAGGATCCCTTACCTTTATTGCATATTGGTAATCGCATGCTCCGTTACCATTGGTTATCACTCCAAAATGTTGATACGATATTAAGTGGGACACTTCTGTCGTGTCACCTCCTCCTTCATCACCTTTTTGCATATCGACCATCGCAAAAAATTGTTACAACATTCATGTGCTATCGCTCCAAAATGCCGATGCGATATTACGTGGGACCCTTACCTACCTACCAACATGCCACTCCCATTGCATATCGCATATCTTACTGCAAAAAATTCATCGCTATCTATCTCCAAATGTGATTTGTGATCGCCAATAACCCTAATCCCCCGGTTGCGATATGAAATAAGCCCCCTCCGCCGATCTGCGATAAGCTTTCACCCCGAGTTGCGAAAGCCTTTGACTTTGTGATTTGTAATATCACAAATCGCAAATCACATTTCTTACCCCATGTTTCTCATATTAACAAATATGCCCAATTTGTGATTTGCGATTGACCCACCATTACCTACTCACGTCACCTGCCTTTTCACATATCGAAAATTCTATATGCCAAGACCATTGTTTTTCGCTCCAGCTCTTGCGATTGTGATATTCTTATCTACATTGTATTTAATACTTCCACCATTCCACCGTATACTCGACTAACCTCTGCTCCATGCCTTTATTTACCAAATCTATCCAAAGGTTTGTTAATATAGCGTTCAGTTTGGAGCCTCCAATCTAATGATCCATGCTAGATCTATCCAAAAGGTTTTTCGCCAATTTAAAGGGATTCTTGCTATTTTTAAAAAGAAAAGTAGTTTTCATTATTTACAAAAAGAAAAAGGATTTTCTGTTAAAATAATTCCACCTGTTATAATATTAAAAACGTTGATTCAGATCAATAGTCAGCATAATAAAACATATTATCAACATTTATCCTTGTTCTCAAGGTGCAGATCCGCAAGGGAGATTTCTCCAAATTCTTCCAGATCATGAATTTGAAGACTTATGCAAGCAGTTCAATTTATTTTAAGCAAAAAAATTGTTTTATGTTCATAGAGGTTAGGAATTAGCTTTGTTGTTAGGAATAATTCTGGATATAAGATTTTCCTCGGATTTTGTAAATTTTTCTATAAATTGTAGAAATCCAATGTGGGAATGGTTGGAAGTTGAAATTATTTTGATGTTTTCTAGTTGATCAAGGAAACTTTGTACTCAGTTTGGGCAAGCTAATAAAGAGGAGTTGCATCTACATTTATGGGATGCTTGTGTTGTCCAGGTAAATCCCCTCTGCGGACAGAGGCAATCCCTCTAGCCATAGGGTGGGTCTAGCAACTACGGGAACATACTAACTTCTGCCTCCCTAGATTGTAAATGAAATTCAGAGCAAGGAAGATGACCTACCTCGTTCTGATGCTATGTTGTCTTCTTCCGTCGAAGCTTCTTGATTCTTTTCTCTCCTCAAGCTCGACACACGCTGCTACCAACATTCGATTACCTGTACAGACAGTCAAGACAACACGATAAGCGTAATACCATGAAAAACATAAAAACAACTATAGCCTATCTAACTGGTCAAGGAATGATAGAAATCTAATTATAAATGTAAACAAGAGTGGAAGATAAACATCAGATGAATTTTATTATGATAAACACTAGGGGAGTTCACAACCAAGCCTTGATGTTGAGGCTCTCCTTCAGTAGGTTTGTATCCAAGCACGTTTGCCACACCCTCATGAACAAAGGTCCAAGATCTCACTATGTTCTCAACACACACAAACAATCACACTCTACACTATTCTCCCGAAGCTATGGTTGCTTCTTCTCTATGCTAACTTTTTCAGCTACCTGTTCAACTAGAACATGTTCAACTAGCACATCAATGGAAGATGGCTATATTTATAGAGGAGAGGAGGAGGTTGGGATCCCTACAATAGTGGAAGGGAGGCCTTATCCCTTGGGAGGTTTCCCCATAAGGTGGAAAAAAGAGGCCAAAGGAGGAAAGCCGTGGTTATTCAGTTGAACCACTCCCTATGACTCATCCATGGAGTTGTTGTGATCGAAACTTCACCTCTATTTTTAAAAAAATTTCCATAAACAGATTAGCAAGGGTGCTTAACTGGGACAGAGTGCCAACTGGCGTGGGCTCAGTGTTAAATTCCCAGGTCGGCACGAGAGTGTAATTGGCTACTCGCACCAAGGCAAAAACAGGTGTTTTTAGTGGTCTGCTTAGGAAATGGTCAATAGAGGGAATGTTTTCCTTATGGAAAGGGATGAAATGATGGTATTTGCAAGGCATGCCACTTCTTATTGGTCACAGAAATGACCCTCCAATGTGTGAGATGGGGATTGCAGGGACAGTGACAAATTACTGTGTAACAGATGCCCCCTAAAGTATAAAGTCCGAACGTGAGTGAGGGGTGAAATGCTTTACAAGTATGTGCAAGGAACCAGATGCTGCTGTCAGGAGACCTGCAAATAAAGCATATATACATAACTAAAATATCTGTTGAAAATACATGAATCCATGGTATAGGCGCAACTATCCA
The DNA here is from genome assembly GCA_034641835.2 of Pinus albicaulis. NCBI lineage: Eukaryota > Viridiplantae > Streptophyta > Pinopsida > Pinales > Pinaceae > Pinus > Pinus albicaulis. The sequence continues at coordinate 866,047,159 of CM076579.1, forward strand.
TCAAGAAGAGGATCATGTGCATGGATCCTCAGCATGGACGCAGCCATCCGAACAAAGGGATCATATAAAATATATCCACGGTATGGGCGCAACCATCCATATAGAGAGGATCAAAACAAGAGAACCCATGGTATGGTCGCAGCCATCCGTCTAAAGAATCATGTATATAATCATGAATGACTCATCACTCCTAGCAAGCTGGACTTTTGTGATTGAAGCCCAGGGTCTTGCACTCCAACACCACCCAATAAAAATACAAATTCCAACATGTGAATAGACGTGTTGAAGTCGAGCATGCTATAAAATCACTTGATTACTGATCAATGATGTGAAACGTTAACAAGTGCAAGAGAAACCACCAATAATGACAATGGCTCTCAAGGTACTACTAGTACAATCCAAGGAATGTGAACGGTGATCTGAAGTTGAACACCCGTGAAATCACCCAATCGAAGGCCAATGATGTGAACCTATCTTTGAATGCGAAGAACTTGCCATTAGGGCATGCAAGCTCTAAGGTGCCAGAAAGGAGTCTCTAGATCAACTTCCTGGATAATGAGCTGAAGTCGACAGGAAGTGATCCGTCGAAGGAGGGTCATAATAAATCCCACATAATCGGCACAAAAAGAAGAAGGTAATATGAGTGAAAATCAAGACTGAAACAAAGGATCAAGGAATGTAAAAACTACAGAAGGATTTTCTCTTGAACATATCAACGACACGACTATGGAATTTGGCAGTATTTGACTCAGATAGGATCAAAGGTCATGTTGAAAAAATTGGTAACCGAATGAGAGGCAAACAGATTTCCCAAACCCATGGAGGCAAAGTGACAGAGTGAAGATATCCCAACCCGACACGAATTGCAGACAAGTGTCATGTTAAAGAGTGAAATATTGTCGACACAACTGATGAATAACTTCCATTTTCCCCCACCATTTCTGGTGAGTACCTCTTTATTTTTACACAAGCTTGAAGGGGATACCATATGCTTGTCATATAAGTTTTTCCTTCGGAAAATTCCATCCTAGTACATTTTACGAGCCCTAGGAAGGAGGAACTTGAGTAATGTCATAACGACGGAGTCTGATGTCATCAGTTTTTAACAAGTCTGACAAAGGAAGAACTCGACATATTTTCATGTTTAGAGAGTTTTAAAAGAAGGCAGAAAAGAAAACTCCAGCAGTCCCTTTTCGTAGGTAGTCTCACAAATCCGAAAAGATAGAAAATTGTCTGAGAAAACCTCTTAGTCGCGATATGCTAAGGTATTCATTTTTTGTAAATAATCCATCCCAGCCTGAAAAAGGGGTAAACCTATATTGGGTAGATATCATTTCGCAGCCATTTGACGAGTTCAAAATGACAAGAATCTCGACAATCTTTTCAATTTTAGAAAGTCAGAAAAGAGCTGAAAGGTGACTCCTGCTGGAGGAACGAGTGGTATAAAAGGTAGCAACTGGTTCCGGTGATGGTGGAACTACTCAGAACAAGATAAAGGTCAAGAGGCTAGCTAAAAACACCACTCATTGCAGCGGTTCCTCAGGAATGGGTAAAACAACCAAGTGAAGGTGTATGATCGGCCAAGCAGATAGTGACGATGGAGTGAGAAAACCAAGGCTCATCTGGCAAAAACAGGCTGATAAGATTGCAATCACGAGAGGTAAAATGGGAATGGTTTCATTTTTACACAAGCTTGAAATCAGGAAACTCTGCTTGAAGTTGGTTTTATTTTTACACAAGCTTGAAACAAAGATAAACTATGCTTGAAACCGGTTTCATTTTTACACAAGCTTGAAACGGAAACAAACTATGCTTGAAAGTTTGCATGCCCCCAGCATGGTGACTCAATTCGAGGTACATTCCCCCCAAGCTTCAGTCCATATGAAAGGCAGATGGAGTGAAGGGTCAAATTAAGAGATCAAGAGAAAGACTCGACTGGGATTTTACGAGATCTTATCAAAGACTTGAATTTAACGGGAACATGTTTCATTGTTTTAACGAGGTTGACACATTAAAAGAACTATCCTCATGACATCTTGTTTCATTTTTTAGGGAGCTTGACACAAGGAAACAAACTGTGCTCTGAATACCTTGTTTCATTTTTTAAGGAGCTTGACACAAGAAAACAAACTATGCTCGGACAACCTCATCATGTTGAATAAGAAGTCATGGCTTCCAAGCGGTTCTCATTCGATGGGAGAACAACATCTCGGAAATCAGGACCCAATTCCCACAGCACACGATGCACAACGACACTATCATTGAATGCAAGCATGGGACATGTAGCCACATAATTAACCTGTGGCGGGAAAGATACAACTGGAGGATAAAGACCTAGAAGGGACGATGGTGGACCAGATGTCACGTCAAGACAAAAGAATGAAAGTTGGTCAATGGTCATGATCCAACCTTTGTGTGGAAAATAGATGACACGAAAGAGGGAAGAGAAAAATGCCCCCATGACACAAGTATAGTCGCGCCCCAAGAGTAAATTGAAATCCAAGGGGCTTGGAACAACCATCACGTCTATATCGACAGTTTTTCTTCCCAAAGTAACAGGCAACTTTGGAAGGATCCCTAATAGTTGACTGGTTTCTCTATTAAAAGCCAACATATTTTGAGTAACAGGCATAAGCGGTGGAGAACCAAAATCTTTCCAAGTAGTGCAAGATCAAATACTAATAGACGTGCCTTCATCTATAATGGTGCTAGGTACGACCAGATCAAAGGTCTGTACTGTTATCTCAAAAGGCACATAAGAAGGAAGGTGGTATCCTGCAAATCAACTCCAATCGAAGGAAGCGACCAAACTACTCGGAGGGGGTACCATCGAACTGAGATGGCCTTACCCTAGTGTTACCGGAGCAAGAGAAGCATCCTTCGAAACTTCCATCACGGGAGTAGGAGGAGCAGCTTCTTGAACTACGGGGACAAAATAATCTTTCTCCAAGTCCGAAGAATCTGAAGAAACAAGAGGAACGTGAGGGGGATGAGATCCTGTCTTGACAGAAAAGACCTGATGAACCATATACGGGATCAAGTCGACCAATTCCACATCCAATGGTAGTTACTAGTCAGGAACAGATTCATGAATTTGAATTTTCGGGGGAGCGGGATCAACCAAGGATGACTCTTGACCGATCATGGAATCAACTAGCGGAGGACTCAAAGAAAGTTTCTGGTAACCAGCTGGAAGGCATGGTGAAAAAATAGTAGAGTTGTCCAACACTCCCTTGGCTTCATCCATGTATGGAAAAAGGTGAATGGGATGATGCACTTCACACAAATTACAGGGATTGGTAATATTACCCTATTTCTTATGAGTCTTATCAGCACTAGTCGAATGTGTGCTACCAATATGACTTCCGGAAGCCAAAGGCAACGGCGGACGACCGTCGGACCATACTTCAAGTACCTTGGGAATGCTAGGGTAGTCTCGAAGAAGGTGGTCACCTTTTCACAACATGCAAGGGAATTTGAATTTCCATGGAAGCTTAGATGGTTTATCGATGGATGGTTTCTTAGGTGCAATAGCCGCAGAGCTAGCCTCTCCTTTATCTGACTTCTTCTTCTTCATCTTATTCTTCTTCTTCTTAGCCACCTGGTTACTAGAATATAGACTTTCACCAGGCGAAGTAGAAGAGGAGGACAAAGAAATAGGCGAAGAAGGGGAGAGGTCCACTTTAGAATCGACATGATGTTGTTCAGGTGGAGGAGATGGTCGAACAACGATCGGGGCATTCGGGATCACCGAGGTTGAAAATAACCACACAAGAAAACCAACAGTTAACCCTGGAAGGGACAATGTCACCATATAAGGAGCACCAACATTCCAAAAACCAGGAAAAGGACCATGATTCCCTTTAAAGGGGATTCCTTGGTTGGTAAACTTTGGAAATGTTGCCATTGGAAACAACCTTAAAACAAAACACTAAGGAAGATAACTTTTACCAGGAATATTTCGTGGGCAGTTAATATTTTAATACATTTAAACAAAACTCTGCAGTTTCATATTATAAGAGTTGAGAAACAGGAAAAAGGTGACTCTATCACTTTCATGTTGAAACGAGCGTGAAAGGACAAGTGCTCGATGATCTTTTCAAATTTAAGGAGTCAATAAAGATCGAAAATGACTGCTCAGGTAGTTTAGGTAGAAGGGTGTACCAGGTTTCCGTGAACTACCATATACACCTTGGTAATAAAATGAAAGAAGAATCAACCAAGGACTTGATGTATGTGCAGGTAGTCTCCCCGAATGCTGTGTTCGGTGTATCCCGATTACAAGGCGGCAGACTTGGCTTCCTACGGATAAAAGGATTGCAACCTAGAGGGGTCTTCCTTTATATACTCGACGCAAGTCCTTACTAGCACTGTCTGAAACCAGATGGCGAATGACAACTACTAGGTTTTAAGATGTTGGAACACGTCTCTAGCCTAGACAACTAAAAATGTTTTGTTAGGTTTCAATACTTCCTTAGGTTAATTAAATAAGTTTTAAAGTTGATCTTGAATTATGTCTCGGTTTCAGGGCCCTACCGCTGTCATCTGAATCTTCTATATGCAACTATATGAGAAAAGAAATCTTTCAATTCGATGAACGTTATCTAGTTAAGGGAAGAGTCTCAAACAATGATGCAAAAAAAAATCAATACTGAAAACGAAACTTTTTCCAAACTAGATGACTTTCACTATCCAAAAGTAATCTAAAACATTCAATGATGCGAATTATGCAATGTAATCTATATAAAATCCTCTTTTTTGAAAACTATGCAATTTTAATCTATGCACAATTTCCTTTTTCTTTTCAAAGAATAAGAATGCACTCAATGCATTTTTCGATGAAATGAGAATCTACTTAATGCATGCTTTTAATGAAAGAGAATTCACTCAATGCAATTTTAGATTTCAATCATTAAACAATGTAATCTAAGTTCAATGATAAATCTCAACAAATACTCTTCAATGCAATGTGATCTAATGCATTTTAACGAAAATAAAACTCTGAGACGAAAAATAAATGAATGCAAATTTTCTTAATGAAGGATGAATGGAAAAGGGATGCAAACAAACACTAAGAATGCAATTGTTGTTTTAAACACTTTTTAAACGAAATTCCTCAAAAGGCTACAAGACATATGAGGTCAAGCACAAAAAGGACTTCCAAAGCATGAGCTCAAAACAAGGCATTCATTCCCTTTTACATCAAGCAATCATAGAAAGAAGACTTTTGAGTTGAACAATGAAAAATGTAATCTATGCTCACAAGTGAAAAAGTAGAGGAGAGAACGTGTAAATCAAATAGAGAAAAAAACCAGAAGGGAAAGACACATTGGTGAAGGATTTAGGGAAAAAACCTCAATTTTTCATACACCCTGAAATTGGCACGACTTTGGTGGGTGAAACTAGCACCAACTGGCGCGACTTGCTCACTGACAACTAGTGCCAATGGCCAATTGGTGCGGGTTGCTGACAACTAGCGCCAATCGGCGCTACTGTCAGAAAAATAAAAGAACCAATGCTTGAACAGGAAAAAACAAATAATTTCTTCCATCCAAGACCAGACTCACCACTTCAAGCAAAAACTAAAAGATTGTAATTGATGAAAAACATAGGAACAAACAAGGAAATGGTCGTTCGACTAAATCCGTCGAATGACTAAGACCTCAAAGAGTGACAAACTCAAAAGAAACTCCCCAGCAGAGTTGCCAATTTTTTGTCTAGGTAAATCCCCTCTGTGAACATAAGCGATCCCTCTAGCCCTAGGGTGGGTCTAGCAACTACGGGAACATACTAAATTCTACCTCCCTAGATTGTAAATGAAATTCAGAGCAAGGAAGATGACCTACCTCATTCTGATGCTATGTTGTCTTCTTTCGTCGAAGCTTCTTGATTCGTCGCTCTCCTCAAGCTCGACACACGCTGCTACCAACGTTCGATTACCTGTACAGACAGTCAAGGAAACACGACAAGCGTAAAACCGTGACAAACATAAAAACAATTACAACCTATCTAACGGATCAAGGAATGCTAGAAATCTCATTATAAATGTAAATAAGAGTAGAAGATAAACATCAGATGCATTTTATTATGATAAAGACAAGGGGAGTTCACAACCAAGCCTTGATGCTGAGGATCTCCTTCGCAGGTCTGTATCCAAGCACGTTTTCCACACCCTCATGAACAAAGGTCGAAGATCTCACTATGTTCTCAACACACACAAACAATCACACTCTTCACTATTCTCCCGAAGCTATGATTGCTTCTTCTCTATGCTAACTTTTTCAGCTATCTGTTCAACTAGAACATGTTCAACTAGCACATCAATGGAAGATGGCTATATTTATAGAGGAGAGGAGGAGGTTTGGATCCCTACAATAGTGGAAGGGAGGCATTATCCCTTGGGAGGTTTCCCCATAAGATGGAAACAAGAGGCCAAAGGAGGAAAGCCATGGTTATTCAGTTGAACCACTCCCTATGACTCATCCACGAAGTTGTTGTGATCGAAACTTCGCCTCTATTTTTAAAAAAAATTCCATAAACAGATTGGTGCGGTTGCTTAACTGGGACAAAGTGCCAACTGGCACAGGATCAGTGTTAAATTCCCAGGTCGGTGCGGGAGTGTAACTGGCTACTTGCGTCAAGGCAAAAACAAGTGTTTTTAGTGGTCTTCTCAGGAAATGGTCAACAGAGGGAATGTTGTCCTTATGGCAAGGGATGCAATGATGGTATTTGCAAGGCATGATATTGCTTATTGGTCACAAAAATGACCCTCCAATGTGTGAGATGGGGATTACAGGGACAATGACAAATTACTGTGTAACAACTTGTGGTATTGAATGTCTATCATAGTTTCTTCTTCAGTATCATATGTTTGAAAGTATTATTTTCATGTTCACTTTCATTTCTATGTTATCTTTTACAAGTTATAAATTCAGAATACATGTTTGCACATGCCTTGTTTTGGGTAACTGATCATATTATGTTCATCTTCTTTCTTCTAAGAAAAATACATCTTCTATGCTTTTCTTAGCCTTCTTACATCTTCAACACCATTCCACAACAATTCTCTTCAAGTGATAATCATTGTACCTACCTTGTCCCATTGATCCCTGCAACCCTAATTCATTTTCCCTGACCTAGATTTCCTTGACCTAATTCTTTTATCTAGTGATTTCCCCAACCAAAACATTTCAAAACAACCCCCTGCACTCTATATCTTGCCTAAAAACCCCAATTTCTCCAGCCCTCCTAGTTGTGACCCTTTTGGAGAGAGCCCTCTCCGACTTGATAGGGCTATCTATCAGGTCAAAATATTGGCTTGTGGTTACCTCTGTTGGGATTCCTTCGTCAGCCTTGGGAATCTGGTGGAGTGATAACATGTCACACAATCACATTCACATTAGACCAATCATTGATAGTATTATGGATCCAGATCTAGATATGGGAAACTAAGATCACTTGGTATTGGTGATACATTGGATTTATGTTTTTCTATTATAGATCTTCAAATATATAGATCTAATTTGGTTTTTTCAGCTAAAAAATTATGTATTGGGCTCATTTTACTCTCTACTAAAATCTTTTGAGGACAATCTATATAAGAAGAATATTTTAAGGGGTTTCACCCATAGTGAGCATTTTCCTTGGTCTTGGACCAATCTCTATGTCTCATGGTTGTGATATTGTCTTCTCTATCATTGCATGTATCTTCAGTTATAGTTTAAGGTTATTTATATTGCATATATATTAATATATTGTTAATGAAAATCTAATTTGGGCTTAAGTAACTGATACAACATAGAACAATATTGAAAAACTAATAGTTTGGGTATAAGGAATTAGGACTTGAACTGGTTTAACCCTTGCAAGACCAAGCTCACCGACCCAGACAACCTCCCATGGTGGAATAAAATAAAAATGACGGAGTAGGAGATCCTTTCAAATTGTTTCTCAAAGAACCCCTCAAGTGACCAAGGAACGAGATGATGGATAATTTTTCCCAAATCCTTTGACATGCATCAGTGGGAAAAGCATCTTCATCCAATAGTAACTTCGAAGGTGCCACTGCATTTAAGGTACAAGTTAAATTTTACATTTATATATTTGAAGGATAGATAGATGCAAATTCTCTAGGTAAATGGTTAAATTTTCTGGAAGGATATTTTTTGGTCCATAATTTTTTCGATAGGGAAACGATTACTTTTTCACTCTTTAAAGGCACCCCCATGTCAAGGACTAGTGGGAAACTTACTATGAGAAGAGGGATGAGGAGGGACCCTCACTAATTTTAGTTGTGCCCTCTTGGAATTCTTTCCGAGATGTCATCAAGGAACAATATTATCCTATCAAGAGCTATAAATATAAGTACATCAAATAAACCAAGCTATGACAGGAAATGGACTAATAAGTTCCAAATTTCATGAATATTTTTCATACCCTATGTGTTGGGTATGTGTTAAATTCTATCCATGACTGGCGAAAAAAGTTTTATGGGCTTTTTGCGCATGTTTTGGGCATGATGGTTTTCTTCCCATGGTAATATTTAGATCCAATCAAGGGAAATAAAATTATGTTCTAATCCAGGGTTACTAGATTGGGGTTTATGAATGCTTCATCATGTATATATATGTATTGTAACATTGAAAGGAATATCATGAAAAATCAATTTGGTAATCCTGGGTTGGGATCTAGGGGAAAATATCTATGTATATATGTTTTATGTTCTTGGAATTGTATATTTTTTCATTTTATGAATTCATTTGCATGTAATTTATGTACAGGGTTAAAACCTATATTTGTTATCATAGTAGTTTCGGCTTCAACGGGATGCCTTTGCTACTGAGGGGTTTTTCTCAGGCCTGTGGTAGATCTCGTTAAGTGGGAAATCTGTGGTATCGATTCTTACGATGAAAGAAGATGGCAAACAGTGGAAAGATAAAGATCGAGAAATTTAATTGTCATATTTTTCAGTTATGGAAACTTAAGATGGAGGATCTGTTGGTGGATCGATATCAGTCGATTTTTGTAGATCCGGAAAAGCCACCAACATTAATATTGACAAAATACTAGGCGAAGTTAGATCAGAAGGAAAAGAGCACAATACGATTGTGTCTCTCAGATTTAGTATTTTTTAATGTATCAGGGGAGGCTACGAAAAAGGATTTGTGGGACAAGTTATGGAATTTGTACCAAAAGTCTTTGGTGAGCGTGGTTGTTTCGACGGAAAAAAAATTGTATAACCTGAGGATGAAATATGGAGACTCAGTGAAAGAGCATCTGAACGCCTTTAATACTATGGTAGACCAGTTTTTATCTATTGATATAAAAATTTCACACGAAGATAATTGCATCAATTTTTTGTGTTCACTACCAGATTCATGGGATAGTATGGTTGTTGCTATAGGTAAAATACAACTACCTTGAAGTTTGATGAAATAGTCTCGTCCTTGTTGTCGGAAGAGATGACAAAAAAGTATGGAGAAATAGAATGGAGATACATTGTTTATAAGAGGATGGTCCCAGAATAGAAACAAAAATAAGTCCTCAAGTGGGAGATCTAAATCTAGAGGGAGATCTAAATCTCCATGAAAAACTGTAAAGGTATGCTGGAAATGTGGAAAAGGACACTACAAAATGGATTGTAGATCTAAATCTTTTGAGAAAGGAAAGGGATATGATGTTGCTCCTTCTGCATAGGTGAAAACCACATTAGATGAAGGTGGGGATGTGTACTTTGTTTCTTTTTAAAGTACACATGTATATCATGGGGCATGGTCGATTGAATTAGGTGCATCCTTTCTCTTCACTGCCCATGGGGGGGTTATGCGAGTACGAGAAATGTGATGGTGGTGATGTCTTCTTAGGGGATGACAGGAAGGAAAAAATCATTAGATGTATAAAATTCAACACTTCCTAGTGTTCTGCATATTTCTGCATTGGCCAAAAAATTGATTTTTGTAAGAAAGATGGATGATGCAGGTGTAAAAAAAGTGTTTGATAAAGATACCTGCAAGATGGTTCAGGCAGCACTAGTATTGATTCAAGGAATTAGGATGAGAAATTTGTATAAGCTTTTTTGTAACAGTATTAGTGATGGGTGAAACAATTTTGTGGCTCATGAAAGTGAAGCAGAAAATATAGTGGTCCTTGGAGAAAAGACCATGCTATGGCATCAAAGTCCTGGACATGTTGGAGAGAAGGGCCTTTGAATACTGCATTGTAATAGTATGGTAGAAGGTATTTCTAATTTCTCCATGGATTTCGATTTCTGTGAACATTGGGTATATGGGAATCAGAATTGGGTGAGTTTCCCCTCAAGTGCTAAGAGGGCGAAAGGGATATTAGAGCTTGTGCATAGTAATGTGTTTGGACTTGTGTCAGTTCCATCACTGGGTAAGTTTTTGTATTATGTCTCATTTATAGATGGATTCTCAAGGAATACATAGATATATTTCCTCAGGAAGAAGTTTGAAGTCTTTGAAAGTTTCAAACAATTTAAGGCCCTAGTGAAAAATCAGAGAGGGAAGAAGGTCAAGGTGTTGAGGACAGATAATGGTGGATAGTTCTGCAAGAAGGAGTTTGAAGAGTTATGTAAGAAGTGTGGTATAACATGCATAATAGTACTCTGTACACACCTTAAACAAATGGAGTTGCAAAAATAATAAACAAGGTGTTTATGGAAAAGGCAAGAAGCATGTTCAATGGCATTGGATCATGGTAGGAATTTTGGGCAGAGGTAGTAGATATTGGATGTTACCTAAATAACATATCACCTTCATTAGTGTTGGAGGATAAGACTCCACATAAGGTATGGATTGGTAAGAAACCGTCTCTCTCACATCTGAGGATATTTGGTTGTGATGCATACGCACATGTTCCAAATGTGAAAATAACCAAGTTGGATAGTAAATACTTAAGGTGCATATTTATTGGGTATAATTATGGTTTAAAAGGTTATATAAGATTTGGAACCCCCAAAAAAAAGGATGGTTGTGTACAACAGATATGTGGTGTTTAGAGAGGTACATAATCTTATTAAACATGAAGTCCTACCAAGGAACCTCAAAAGATAGAGTTTGAACTAAAGGAGGAAGAATCAGACTCTATAACAGAACATGAATCAGAAGAGGGAGAGCCACATACTTCTATTTTGAGAAGATCGATTCGAGATAGAAGGTATCTAGAGAGGTATAGTCCATATTATTTCTATTCAAATTTTGTTTTATGTTTTATTGATGATGATCCCAGAACTGTCAGGGTGGCAATGGATTTAGAGGATGGAAAAATCTGGAAGGAGGCCATGGGTGAAGAAATGACATATTTGGACAAAAACGAGTCTTGGGATCTGGTGGAGTTATTGGTTGGAAGGAAACCCTTTGGAATAAAATGGGTGTTTAATAAGAATATGAATGCAAAAGGAAAGGTGGATAAATCAAAATCTCGATTGGTAGAAACAGGTTATTCCCAAGTGTTGGGAATTAATTTTGGTGATATTTTTCTCTTGTTTCCAAGTTATCTTATATTAGATTACTTTTATGTTTTGTTGCTGCTTTTGATTTTGAGGTAGAATATATGGATGTGAAGACAACATTTCTTCACGGGAATCTAGAAGAAGAGATATACATGAAGCAACCTGAAGGATTTTCAATGAATGGTAAGAAAGAGGCATTGTACGAGTTAAAGTCTTAGTATATATAGGTTAGTAGTATTAAGGATGGTATAAAATTATATATATATATATATATATATATATATATATATATATATATATATATATATATATATATATATATATATATATATATATATATAGGCACAGATCAGAAGATATTGTATTTTAATGGTCTGTTATCCTCTTCTTATGGTCTTGTATGTGGATGATATGTTGTTGATTGGAAATGACAAAGATATTGTCCAGGATTTGAAGACCCAATTGTCCTCCAAATTAGACATGAAGGATCTTGGTGCTGCAAACTATATTTTGGGCATGGAAATTAAATGAGATTAGACAAAGAGGAAGCTCTAGTTAAAACAAAGGAAGTATGTTGAGACAATATTGCAGAGGTTTTATACTCAGGATAGTAAACCGGTAAAATTTCCTATTCCTGTAGGTGTAAAGTTATCTTTTAAACAATGACCCAAGACACAAGAAGAGGAAGAGGAAATGTCCTGTGTTCCATATTTGAGTGAAGTTGGCAACCTGATGTATGCAATGCTTTGTACCAGACCAGACATTGCACATGCAGTGCGAGTATTAAGCAGGTTTACGTCAAAATCAGGGAAGGAGAATTGGACATGAGTGAAATAGGTTTTCTGGTATTTGCGTGGCACTAGTGATCATGTTTTGTGCTACCAAGGAAGACCATGATTGAACAGAGTTTTGGACATATGTGGCTTTGTTGACACAAACTAGGATAGAGATATAGATTAGATAATAACTATAAGTTGGTATGTGTTTAACCTATTTGGAGGAGAAATCATCTGAATGAGCAAGAGGAAGTTTGTAGTGGCACTTTCAACTACATGGGATAAATACATAGCATCCACCCATGCAAGCAAGGAATCATTTTGGTTGCATAGATTGTGTTCAAGTATGGGGTTGGTACAATGAGCTATAAGGACATATTGTGACATCCAAAGTGAAATTTTATTGGCAAAGAACCCTGCTTATCATTTAAATACAAAGGACATTGATGTTCAGTATCACTTTGTGAGATATATGGTTGAAGACAAAAATGTGTTGCTAGTAAAGGTGGACACTGAAGAATGTTTCAAATGCATTGACAAATTTTGTGAGCATTGAGAATTTTTCTTGGTGTAGAGAAAGAATGGGCATTGCATCCCTGGATCAATTACTATGTACTCTTGCGTCCCCCTATGTGGAAAGTAAACAAAAAATGGGAGAATGTTAGGTATGTGTTATATTCTTTCCATAACTGGCCTCGGAATTATTTCGCACATGGTTTTAGGCATGGTGGTTTTATGCCCATGGTATTTTGTAAATATGGTCAAGGGAACTACGATTATGTTCTAATCTAGGTTTAGTGGATTGGGGTTTATGAATGCTTCGACATGCATATATATTTATTGTAACATCGAGAGGAATATAATAAAAAATAAATCTGGTAGTCCCAGTTTTAGGATCCATGGGAAAATATCTATGTATATTTGTTTTATGTTATCACCATTGTATATTCTTTTTTTGTTTGAATAATTCGTTTGCATGTAATTTGTGTACAGGGTTAAAACCTACATTATGCACGAAGTGTGGTATCAAGGAATCTTAGTGGAATCTAGTATTCAAGTACCATGGCTATCTTCATAAATACATCCAAGAAGAAATGGGGTTCGTGGACGCCCCCTCGCATGGCACAACGTACTAATATGTTGTCAAAATCAAGAAAAAATTTAAACAAAAAAAGTGAGACTTTGGGTCTGCGAATCTGAAGTAGGGAAAACACACCTCCAAAACGTAGAAAAAAGGGAAAATCCAAGGTGGAATGACCTTGGACAACCCATCAAAGCCACAAGAAATGAATAGCACCATTTATTTGAAGGACACAGGAAAGTGGTGTGAGTTCCACAAGATCGCCACCCACAACACAAATGACTTTCACACCAAGCAGTCACTGGTAGCCGAGATAAAAGCTTCAGAGTTAGATGAATGTTTTGAATTTGAGCTGAAACTCGGTAAGGGGAATGAAAAAGGGAAGCATATTATTGATACAGAACCTAGTTCCACTGTTTCCACCACCAAGGTCCAAAAAATTGAGCTAGAAGATCTATAGGAGGGGGAGCGTCTTTTCCACCCATAGATGTAGGTGAAGGGTTCTTGTTGCAATTTATTGTAAATAATGGGAGCCAAAAGAAACTCATCTTAGTAGATGTTTTTAAGTGGTTGGAAATTTTTACCACACCTCACTAGTAGCCATACACCATCATGTGGCTCCATCAAGGACGAGATAGTTGTGTCAGCCATAAGTGTCACCTTCCCTACAACATCGAGCCCTTCGCGGATGAGATATTGTGTGATGTTGCTTCTCTTGAATTTTGTGATGTTTTATTAGGCTAGACCATAATGTTGTGTATGAGTCTAGATCTCACACTATTAATATTACTTTAGGAATAAAACTATATATGATACCGAAGGCAGCCCTGCCTACCACCATTTTTATGATCTCTGCTAAGCAATGCATTAAGACCATATTGCAGGCCGGGAAATTTGTTTTCTTTATAATTTGCTCTCAAATTAAGGGGAAGATCATGGCCGCATCCATGGCCCCCAAAAAGGGTTCCTCCATGCAGAAGAATCAAGTTGATAAGGTTGTGGAAGATTAAATGGACATATTCTCCTCACCCACATGGGTACCTTTGCACTGTCAGGTCAAGCATTCAATCACATTGAATCCTAGAGCACCTCTACCCAATGGTCCAATATACTGCCTCTTTGTAATAGCCCCTAGTTGATTTTCCATGTAAATAAAATAGAAACAAATTCATGGGACATGTATTCCAAGTTGAATGATGGGAAAACATTATAGTGCGCATCACTTGAGGTTTAATAAAAAATATTGAAATTGGTAAAGGCATTGGAAAATTAAAAGAGGCAATAATTGACATTTAATTATGAGAAATGCAGGAAAATAGGAGAAAAGGAAGGTGAAGATACACAAATATGCATGCAAGGGAAATTAGAGAGAAAATGAAGGAAAATGAAAGAAAAAGGAGACACAAATGATAAAAAGGTATTAGAGAAACAATTCACAGTTTTTTGGTCAGTTTTTGGTTTTGGATCAATTTCAGAGAGAGAGAGATCCAAGAAAAGAGAGAAAACAGGTAAGAAAAGGGAAATCAAAGGAAAGCAAGGGAGCACAAGAAGAAATTTGGATCAATAGCTACAACATATTACATGATAGGTAATAGGTTGCATGCCTTGATTCCTTGTTTTGATTTCAATGCATGGTGAATGCATGTGGTTCCTTGATTATTTGTTGTCATTGGCATGGATATTTTCCTAGAGTAACAATGGTTTCAACCTTGCCTTTCCATTTCTTGTATATCCATGATGTAGTGGGTTCTCTATCTATATTTTTTATTGGTTCTCTGGTTCCCTAGTGGTTGTGGGTTGGGATAGAATATCTGGAGTTGGGTTCACTAGATTTGTGGATTGAGATGGGAGATCTCTAGAGCCCTATAATAGCTTGAGTTCTCTTAAGGATGTGGGTTGAGATAGAATCCTTGTAGCCCTGGAAAACTTGGGAAGAGACCAATCTCGTTGGTATCAATGGTTTCTAGACTGGTTAGGTGAAATCATTGTGGTTGAGGGTTAACATTTTTTGACCTATGGAAGCCCTAGTTGGTTCTATTTTGGTTTAACCCATATGATCTAACATTCATGCTTGGACTATGGTGTTGGGGTTATTGGCTGAAAGAAATACTTTTGTTCAATCAATTTATGGTCAAGTGGTACATGGAATTCCCCGACTTGGTTGGATTTGGCATGTTTTAATATGAGTTATTTTTCCATTATTATCTATGATCACTTGTATTGATCATTGTGTTGATTTTATGGATGATTTCCATGGATTATATTATGGTTATAAATTGGTTATATGCTTGGTTAGGTGATTTTCTCTTACCATGTATCCCATTCATGATTTGATAAGTTATTGAATGATCAATGAATGCATGGGCTAACAAGTGTTGTTGCAGCTAGCTTGAGAGGGAATTGAACCTTCTAAATGATTCTCTGATGAATAAAAGAAAATCATGATTAGATATGCATTCATGAAATGTAACTACTATGTTTACTACATATTTGATGAAATTTCTATCATGAGACTAGCATTTTTTGAGTGAGTTCTAGCTTTTGCATTCATTATTTACACTTGTTAGCATATTAGACCTTATTGTGGAGAGTTTTGGGCATTTATGGGAAGTGACCTATAGGCCATCCCTGAACAAGTGGCATAGATATCACAACTGTAGGAACTAAACAAGGATATCTTAGTCATAACCACATGCATTAAGGCTTATGGGTGCGGTTGTAGCCTCCCAATGGCATGCACAATGTGTTATGGGTGTGATTGGGGTGTCAATCTTGTGAAAATGAGTTCCATATTAGGGATTGAATACTCGGGGTGGTTGTCAGGATGTTGAGTGATATAGTGTCCCTTAGGGTTTGTAGTAAGTGTTCTGATTGAAGGCTTTTTGTCGCTACAACAAACACCCTCCAAAAATTTTCTCATACTTGAACTTTGGAGCCTACCATAGATCTTGTGATAGGTCGTTCCATAGTCACTTCTTGATCAACTGATGATTTTTGAGCTCCCTCTTGGATTGGAAGTGTTGAAGTCACTTTCACACACATGCTCAGTCCGTAATAAGTTCATGAGCTCATTCTTCTATGAAAGCTAGGACAAGCATAACATGTTCCATCAGGACTATGCGTGTGTGATTTCCAATCCATGTCGACAGTCAGTGTGCACTGACAACAAAAATTTCTCACATTCTAGCTGCATTCATACTTCCATTTTGGTGAGTTTTTGAAACTCTCACTTTCGCACACATTTGTTTTTGCGAGTGTCATTTTCATGTTTTTGGATGTCATTTTCATGTTTCTCCCAATGTCATCCATATATTGCAAGAGACGTTCACACTTTAGAAATTGGCGTCTTTTCACATGTTAGCTATTGCACAATGTCTGAATTACTATTCTGGTGTTTTCAAGGGGTTATATTTGTGTGAATGAGTTGGTATAACCATGTAAATATTATTCACACTCCTTCCCAAAGTTTTAAGCATTGTCACACAAGTGTCGTCATGGTCGTCACAAAGTGTATCTTTCGTATCACACTTGTTGTAAAGTCATAACAAGGTTGTCCCATTGAGAGAAATATGTTGTCAACATGTCTGAGTGATCTACATTGTTGTGTCATCAAAAGTGTTTCAAGTGTGCGATCATAGTCAATTCATATCACTGTTCACATCAGTCTCTTCAGTCCCACACTTTGCAAATTTTCAAAAGCTCCCTAGCAACTTAGCCTCATCTAACCTTCCTCGACTGTGAACTGTGCATTTCCAACCCTAAATCTACATCCTTGTCCTTTGACACTAGATAATGTGAAATTCCTACTTTCCAGTACTGAACACTTCACAATTTCAGTGCTCAAGCCCGACCTTGCCTCCCATAAATACGAAATTCATATTCATATCCTAGCCTCAATTGCACACTAAGAAATCTCTATCCTCACGCTCATCCCTTGAGCTCCTAAGTTACACAAATGGACAATGGCCTAACCTCCTCTGCCTCCTAGAACTGCGCAATTTTTCCATGAAGTGAAATACCTCGCAGCTGAGTTCACTGAGTCAAGAAGTTGCGCAGTTTGTCTCCCCAGTCCTCTCTAAACCGTGCACTACGTAGTCTCAAGGGTCAAGCCTCATCCTTGAGATCTTGAACTACGAAACTGTGCAATCACCTAGGCTCATAGTCCCTCTAGAAATGCGTAATTGGATGAAGCAGTGAAAAATACCTCACCCTATCACCCTGAGATCTAAAATTGTGCAATATTCTTCCTCATTCTAGCTTGAATTGCGCATTGTACAGTCTCAAAGCCCAAGCTCCACCCTTAACTATTTTACTGCCTGAGCTGCACAACTGTGCATTCACTAGGCCTCTCCCTTTTCCTATCACCTAGTTTTGGCTAAGTCAGTGGATCATCCTGCACCATCTTAGACTATGCGTTTATCATACTGAAGTCACCTTGTCATGAGTGAATTGCAGATGCAGGAAATTTATCATGCTATTAAAAGAGGATGAAGAAGGAGATGGAGAAGGAGGACAAACTAGAAGACACACATGGATCTGAAAAGGTAATATGACCAACAAGCGAGAATATGAAGGAACACTAGCGTATAATAGAAGATGAAGATTAAGATCACATGGAAGACTCCTCATATTCAAGTCATAAGGAGGAGGAAGAAGAGGATATGTATCATATTTTCCAAGAGACACAAAGAAAGAAGCAACAAGAAGGATAACTTGTCACTATCACATCATATTGCATTATATGTCACTAGTGTCATGTCATGCCCTATCACAATTCATCATATGCCACATCATTATTGTGGATCATGTAAATTGTATTCAAATGTACTGTAAACTGGAAGTCCAAAGGACACATATGGAATATAAAGAGTCATGTAAGTTAAAAAGTCATAAGAAGTCAAAAATTCATGAGGGTAGTCAAAGAGTCACAAGGAGGGTGAAGCACCCCCCCTTGGTTATATATACACCCTCATTGTATGAGCAAAGGAATTTTCACCTTGGCTCCTCCCACAAGGAATTATAGAGATAATCTAGTTCTTTTGAGGAGCAAGGAGTGGCTCCAATGCTCCACTACTAGAGCTAGTGGTGTTAATTGTATACATGTCTCTTCGAACTTTTACTTAATATCATAAGACCTATGGGCCAACACATTCTTCATGCATGGATTATGGATATTTGTAAGACTATTATGTGAATGTTTGTAATTCATGTTTGCTTTCATCTGTGCCAAATTAGTTGAACTATTTCAATTATTTTGGTGCTTATGATATTGAGAATGTGTTGTAATTTCTATTATCATTGTCGCATCCCTGTGGAATATTCCTATGGATATTAGACAAACCTTCCTTTTCATATTGGTTTCAATGATCCTTGAATCTCTATAGACTATTCCAATTGATGTTGTGCAGACCCTTCTTGTTCATGTGTGTCTCTACTAGGGTGGTACTACTATCTCTCTCTTAGAGGTTCACTTTTCCTCCCCTCCGCAGTTAAAGGAATTTGACACACATGTGATCGAACACTCACTAGGCACACCCCATTTATTTTCAAAGGCACATTTGCACTCCTCTCTCTTGATGGCAGTTAGAGCCAAGGGATATCTATAAGAATAGATGGAAATTAGGTGGATATTCCAGATGGGGATCCTACTCCAAATGGTGTGATTTCTAATTGGGACTTCACATCAGGGAGAACCCTTGGTTGATGGATTTACAACACCGTCAACAATGGCACTAGAAGGAGGTCCATATGACAAGCTAAGCCTATTGAGTCTATTTTGAATCTTCTATCATACATTACTCATCCTCAAATATTTCTCCTAGGTGTTTCTTTATTTTTTCCTTTTATAAATTTTCAATCCCCGATGAACCTGTATGTCACTTGTCTCAGTTAAATTTTTATGGTGAGGGCGGAACATCCATAACTCAACACATTTCTGATTTTATTTAATTTTTTGAATCTTACGAAATCAATGATGATGAATTTTCTTTTGTTCTTTTCTTCCTCACCCTTGAGGGTCGTGTTAATTGATGGTGCCATACCTTTCCACCTGCTTCCATTCATTCCCTTCTTCATTTCCTCATAGAGCTTCATCAAGCCTTTGATAAGTATAATCATCACAATTTTTGTAAAAGAATCAATCTCTTAAGAATGAAGCCTAATGAATCAGTTGAGGATTTTTATTATTGATTCCTTCACCTTTGCTATGAAATTCTTGAAGAAGATAT
This sequence comes from Pinus albicaulis, assembly GCA_034641835.2. Taxonomy (NCBI): domain Eukaryota; kingdom Viridiplantae; phylum Streptophyta; class Pinopsida; order Pinales; family Pinaceae; genus Pinus; species Pinus albicaulis. The sequence continues at coordinate 866,066,713 of CM076579.1, forward strand.
GAATTGGGATTTCTTGAAACAAGATTTTGAGTGCTTTGTTATTATCTCTTTACACGGTGAACCTAAACCCCCTGATTTTCCTACTTGCCCAACTCTTGTGAATCATGAGACACCTCTAATTTCAGAGGAGGAATTCACTATTCCTTTTGTTGTTTGTCCTCCTTTTCTAGTTTTGATGAGGGTGCTTCCATGCAATGATGATACAGTTGAAAAATATGCAAATTAAATTCATAATCCATCTTCTCATTCTTCTTCTTCTTTTAAGGATTCAGATATAATGGAGAAAATTCCATATTGGCTCATGGAACCTACTGTGAAGACTAAATCCTCCATTCCATAAGATGAAATTGTTATTCGTAACTCTAGTATCAAATTTTATTTGGATTTTTGTTATCCTCTATCATCTACATGCCATGGCTATTTGTACCATGATTCGCTTGAGCATTCTGTTCCACCTATTTTTTTTCACACTCTTTTGATTTTCAAGCTATTGGTCCAAATTGCGATCACATACAAGGAAGTTACATTAAACAGGTAGAGGAGTAGGAAGGTGAAGGTGCTTTCAATATTTCTTCTATTTTCCAAACTCTTCCATGTGAAGATGATGTGCTTCCATTCTTGGATGATTTTAAATCTACTAATCTCAGTAGTGAATCAAATGCAATCAATTATTTCAATCAATCTACATTCTTGGGGAACAATCCTTCTGATGAAAATTATCATGTTGATATATGTGATGTCGAATTCCCAAGTGCATCACCTGATCTTTCAGTTTCTCATGAATATTTTAATTTAGATCTAGAATCTAATTCAATCAAAGAATATTTTATTATTTAGGCTTCCTTTTCATCTCACTATCCCTTGTATTTTTCTATTTGTGATGCATCTACTTGTGACGAAGATACTCCATGCTCTTTAGGTTCTCCATCCGATGAGTTATCTTCTCTATTGACACAAGGCAGTGAGATTATCCATGATGAAAATGAAAACAATAAAATCATTGAGTACGCCTTCCATCCCCCATCATATCTTCTCTTGTATGAAGACAACTCTCCAAATCGGCTTTCTCATGAAATTTATCCAATTACACATATTCAGATTTGCGATCAGATGAATATTTCAACTTGAGTAATTTGGTTGTGGAAGTTGGAAAATATGGTAAAATAAATGATAAATATGGATGTCATCCGATGAGAAGTGGACTTATTGAAAATAATGGTAGCGACTATCCTCAAACCATGCATGATCTGGTTCAAGCTTCAAAATGCGATTTTACAATCTTGGAAAGTTTCAGGACCTTCCACAGAGTTGAGGCACTTCAAATTTCGTTGATGGTTATGTCAAGATCTCGTGACTCTGGTAAGCCCCCTGAACTAAGTCAGGTCTGGTTTCTCTCACACAATACTTCTCTTTGCATGGTTTCACTCGATGTAAATCTATTTCTGAAATATGTTTGGTAGTTAAGATGTAATATTTTAAAATTTTGAGATTTTTCTTCTAATCGGATTCAAGATTATTTTTCAGTTCATTCAACTTCATGCAAATATCTCGCATCAAACTCGATTTTGGAATGTGTATCTCTCATAGAGTCATGTAATTGGGAAGTTGATCATTCCAAATACCATGTTTGGCTGAACGAATAATATCTATCATATTTTTTCCATGATGAGTAACTCTTGGATTTCCTTGTGAATATCGTATCGTGAATCTTGTTCGTCATTGCACCTGAAATCCTCTTGAATTCAAATGAATGCATGAGTTATTGTGCTAATCAAATTCTTCTTCATTCACTACATATTGACTGGTTTCATGTGTTTATTGTGCTAGAATTCCTTCTCACTTCTTTCGATGGTTACACTGCTAGTGTAGTGTGTTACCAGTTACAAAGAAACAGTTTGTCACATTCATCACATGAGGAAGATGATTCTATTATTCATAGAATTTGAGAAATTGTTCAAATTGATATATCTTATTTTATTACAAACTAAGAATATGGTTCTTTAATCAGCTCATCTGATCATTATTCTTTCCTTGATGACTGTCATTTGTTTTATCATTTTCTCACTAGTACATCCAATGAAAGTTGTTTTAAATCCTTTGATCTTCATCGTTTAACATCTAACTATTCAGATTTTTGTAGAGCAGTTGAGGAACTTCAACCTTCGTTGATGCTTATTTAAGGTACTCACTGTCTCGACATGACTTTTGAATTTGATCAGATCCATTTTCCCTCACAAATTTGTCATCATAATCCTATTCTTCTAATTGAAATTCAACTTTTCAAATATTCAGGATTTCCAAGAGGATTGTCATGAATTGTACGATCCAATCTGTTATCACCAAATTGTGTCTTGTTGGGCTACTTCAATGGTAAACTTGGAGTAACTATTTCAGACCACTTTTGACTGAGTATTAGCCTCTTCAGCCTGAGAGGGCTCTCTCAACTTATCAAAGGATTTTCTCAATTAGGTCTTAAAATAGATGGCTAACTATGTGAGCATTTTATTGTATGTGATTGCAGGTGAAAAATGAGGAAGGGTCAACTACCATTGGGCTCATGGAGTCAGTAAAAGGAAATCAATGATAAGCATTCCTACTTATGGAAGCTGAGGCTTTTTCTGTTTCAATGATAGAACAACACTAACACATGAGAATAATAAGTAACTCAATGCTAAAAGGAAGTCAGAGCATGTATTACATTAATTCTGAGCAATTTAACATCAATACTATTGTAAGTAAGATATAAAAGAAACACATAAAGCCATTGAAACATGTCAAGAATCTTAGGTGAAGCAAGAAATAGTCATTGTCTTTCTATTACTGATATGTGTAAGGTCCCACCTTACCTACCATAATTATTATAGAGAAATATTATATTAAATCAAAATGTGATATATATATATATATATATTTTTTAATTTTTATTTATTTATTTATTATTATTATTCTTTATTTATTTATTTTTTATTTTTATTATTATTATTTTTATATATAGGATAATTTAAATTATATAGATTTGGCATCTCATAATTTAGGAATTCATATGTGAGCTCATATTGCAACAAATTACTTACTGCAATTTTGAATTTTCAGCAAGACCCTTTAACTCAATGAGTTATTATGCTAGAAATACCTTGATTGCAAATCTTAAATTAACTTAAGCCTTTTGTTTTATGGACGGTTCATAAACGTAATTAGATGCAACCATTGAACATTATGAAAACCAATTTACAAGCATGAAATGTACAGCCATTGAGGCATTTCGTCAAACACTTACAACCATTATCTCTTTAAGGTGTTTTCACAATAATTAGCTAACATGAATTCAAAGTTGCATGACTTTTTTTTTTTTTTTGTAAGTAGTGCCAATAATTGAACTTAAGATATTAGTAGACTATCAGCCATATTCATTGTTGAATCTATACCAATGAATATAAATATTTAGAAATTTCAAACATAGCTCACAATGTTGTAAGGTATAGCCATTGAGGAATTTTGACAAATAGTTGGCAGTCATAAAACAAGTTGCCATATGGTTATTTAAATTTTCAAATTATTAACCATTCATACTTTAAAAACAATTTCCAAGTGGTTAGCCTAAATCAGATTCATCACTATAAATTATCAGGGAGTTCTAATATAAAAAGAACCAAACAGCAAGACCAACAACAGGCGGTTCTACATGTAACAACAAATCTGCAAAACAGAGCAGATTTGGGAATGGATGTCCAAAACCTTGAATTTTGGAATCAAACTTGGGGTGAAATGGCCTATTGGTATGGATACCCCCTGAAGTGGATCTGAATCGCAACAGGGACGCCCAGAAATGCGATTCTTTAAAACAACAAAATTTATAGCCTAAATGTTTCATTTATGACTTTTGTCAAACATATGGAATGAAAACTTACAGCTACACCTCTACATGAGGAAAAACAACCCAGAGTCATGCTACTAATATATGCTCATTGAAATCACACATTTCTAAATCCACCATATGAGTTCCTGAAACATTTTACCACCCACAAGCTAATTCATTTGACATGAGTGACAAGCTTTTTGTACCAATTGCTACAATTTAACAAACACATGGAAGCCCTGAATGCTACAGCCATTAAGGCTTTCTATCAAAATTCTGATAGTACTATTACAACAACTTGAATAACAAAACATTGAAGAATATGAAACATAAGCCATAACTAAAATTTATCTCCAACTTACCTCAAGCATTTGATCTTCCAAACTATACTTTAGTTGCCATTATTTTTGCATTTTCTTTTAAGGGTTGATCCTGTAATTCCTCCAAGCATATTTTGGGTACATTTCTATTTTCTTACTTCTGCAAGTTAGCACTTATTCGTGCATAAATAAATTTATAACATTACTCATTCATAGATTTTTTCAAACACTTTGCAAACTATCCTAAAACCATTTATAAAATATGCATCTATTAATTACTTGAAACAGAACCATAAATCATGAAATACTTATCCAAGTCCTTTGGAATTTATTTATTGAAATTACCTTCAACAATATTTGGCTTTCCTTTCTCAAATGCTACAATACCAAGATTAGTACCATAAACTATACCAATAATAACTCCAATATTGAGATCTAAACATCCATACATATAGATTGATCTAGTCTTCATTTTTAACTAATCAATAATATTTTTGATAACATAAGCCTAAACCAAAATTAGATGCTTACAACAATTTAAATGTCTACCTTTTATTTTATGCTAAATCTATACTATAATTTTAGGACAATGGAAATTATACCTGAAGAGATATTCAGCTCCAATCGTTGAGAATATGATCCACCTTCGATCCCTTAACCAACTCATTTGAACCATCCGGTTTTCCACCCAACCATATCCAAGGAGAACTCCTCCCCCTGGAACCCCCGAGCTGTAAAAGCTCACAAACAGTACCCAAAATACAGCAGTAGAGAGAGAGATGCAAGGAAAACTAAGGAAGATAGTTTTCACTTCCTGTAAATACCACTCATGTTCAACCTCAATAGATACTTAGTAGATTAGTAAGAAATTCAGATTTTTGTTTTGGAAGTAATTGGATACTCTCCATATCTTTCCCTCTCACAATATTCCTCAAGTCTCTTCCACTCTTGGCATTACCTCTTTCCCCAAATGAGAATACATGAGACTCATATATAGGATGAGCAAAAAATTCTTGTCATAAAGGAGGAGTAATATGCATGCATTGTATTCCTTTAAGAGGAGTGTAACTTATGCCATTAAGGAGAGGTATGCATGCCTTATTTAAGGAGAGGTATGCATGCCTTATTTAAGGAGAGTGTAACATATGCATTAAAGTGAGTGTAAGAGGAATATTTTATGACACATATTTAATGAGTGTAAGAATATTTTATGACATATATTTAATGAGTGTAAGAGGAATATGCCATTCCTTGATGAGTGCACAAAAGAGAGTGTAATGAAATATTTAAAATAGAGAGAGTTACATAGAGCCATGAGAGTCATGAAGGAGAGAGATGTGAAGTGATTGAGGAGATATAATTTCCTTTTAATAATAATATCATAGTCTCATAAAAGATAATAATAATATTAATAATATTAATAATATTGAGGATTAAGTTGAGATTGAACTATTACAATTGATTAATCATAATTTAAGTGATTTTCCTTGAAGTATACTTGTTTACCCATTGATTGGAGGTGATTTACTATTTTTGGAAAGTCATACTTGAAATGGTAGACATGACTCTCTATTTTTAGAAAGTCACTCCAAAATTGTTAGGAATTAGATTATTAAGGAAATTCATCTACAAGTTGCCGATGAGTGGTATTTTTCTTCCGGATAATAGGGATTCCACACCCCTATTGTATGCATCTTCATGCCTTAGTAGATTGAGGACTCCGCGCCCTGATCTACTCTAAAGATCCAAGATTCCACACCTTGATCTTTTTAAATATTCAGGACTCCGCGCCCCAAACATTTCCTTATATATTCAAGACTCCACGTCTTTATATTTCATGGATTTAGGACTCCGCATCCTAATCCTTTTATCATATATCCAAGACTCCACGTCTTTATATTTCATGGATTTAGGACTCCGCGCCCTAATTTCTATGGCTTCTCATCTATTCTTCTTTGAAACTCCGCGTTTCACCTTAAGGTACTAATTGTGAGCTTTTACCCATCTGATGGTTCGTTGGTAAGGTCTTCTTCCAGGACCTGCACACATCACAATCTCATTGATCAAATAAATCAAATGAATTTCATAATTAACTTATTCAAATTTTACCAAATATTGTGCATGACTTCCACAGTCATTTTGGTTTTGGAGAAATGACTTTTGCAGTCATTCATAACTTGAGCATCCCTGTTGGCAATAACCAAGTCCCCTGCCACATCATGCTTAGTACGAGATTATGCACATATAATCATACAAATCATGTATCATCCATAAATCATAATTAACCATATGTTCCACATAACTATGATTGTCCATGGATCTGTGTCTCAATTCTAAATCACCATTCACATTGTACACCTATGTCCAAAATAGGATACCAAATGAGAAAACATCGCTAATATTCTCTTAACCAAAATCAATCATTGTGCACGCAACCATAGATATTATCATAAGCACACAACAACCAAGTGACCCAAACCAGGTCATAGCATATAAGAATGTACATAAGTCTTTCATACATAATATTATATCAAAATCACCATCTCTAAGTGTCATCAAAGATATATCACTAATAAGGGACACTACAATATGAAGGAAATTTACAACAGTAGTTGTGTCAAAATCATTCTCCAACCCTTTGATATTCGATGTTATGTCTATAAAGAGAATTTATTTATTGCCAATGATCTGCCCATCTGGATAGATCCTCGAACTATAGATTTGAAACCTAACATAACTGAAAACTATTTTCTTGGAGTAGAAAAATGCAGCTAACCTTTAAAAAGTCACATTCCTAATAGGAATCAACTTCATATTTATTACATTCAGTTTCTTCAACAGTAAAAAGTTACATGATAAGTATCACATGTTCGAGAAACATTCACCACCACTAACATATTTAAAGTACCCCCTAGATTTAGGAAACACAGTCCTACTTTTCAGGAATAGATAAATTCCACTTTAGTCTTGGTATTCATGTTGAGCTGGATGAGTGACACTCATATCGAGTAGTGAGTCTATGGTGGGATGGCCCACTGATAGGTTGGATGTCTCCAGATGGTTGAATAATATTCTAAGTGTTGTTTGAACCTCCAAAAATCTTCCAAAAACCTTTCACTACAAAACAAAGCAGTTTAGGCAGTTTCGTAGCATGGTTTCATAGCAAATGAATTTTTGCCTTTTCATCCATCTCCATGCCACATTTGCTGGTCAAAATTTTTTTTATGCCAAAATATCTAAAAACAAGCAACCTCCCTCCTTAATCCTTCACAAAATTGATTTTTAAAGAAAAAGATAATATTTAGAAATTTCGTAGTGTATTTTGGCCTTCAAGCCTAGAGCACGCTCCAAAACTGCCTAATAAAACAGAATTTGCAGATTTTGTGATTTTCTTCGAAGTTTGATCTTTTGAGACAAAATTTAGGTTTCTTTGCAAGCCATGAACCTCATCAAAAAATTTCAACTCAATTCTTTAGTATTTAGGAGTTTCATCTTCATTTACAATAGGTTGACCTACAGGTTCTTCGACCACTTTCATCCTCAGCCCTTTCTTCTTCAACTCAACTTGAATCATGTCCAACTGCCCCTGAAGGTCTTCCACTTGATCCTTTAATGATCTGTTTTCAGTTTGCAAGTGTAATTTGATCTTCTTGGTATGTTTGACCACTAGTCTTAATGGCTGAGTCCTTTTCAGCAATATTTTGGCATTGTCCATATATTTTGAAGCACTTGAGATTTTAATGTCCCATATTTTCATCATCTGGTCATATTCAACCCTTTCAGACTTGTGCTTCTCTACCTCTAACTTCAACTCAAATATTTCTTTATCTTCTTCCTTCAGTTGTTCTTTAAGGAGTTCTATTTATGATTTTTCAATTATCTTCTCTTTTCCCTTTCTCTGCCTGATGACAACTTCTTCTTCTGCCGCTGGAGATAAATCTATGATGCTCACTGGCTGCACAGCTTCACTAATTTTCTATGTCCTTTTCTCTCCATGGCCTTCTTTTCAAACCGGGTCATTAGCTTCCTTGGCTGAAATATAGAGCCAACATCTTCTCCTGCAAAATCTAATTTCTTGGAAGTCTTACATTTCTTCAATTTCCTTCCATTACCTTCAATATCTTTTGCTTACACTTTTGGGGATTCTTCAATATCAATTGCACGAAGGATATCTTCCAAATTCCCTTTGGCCAATGTATGGCTTCTAGTTATCCTCTTACTGCCTTTTTTTCTAATCATATGTTTCTGTTTTGCAGGTGCTGACTGAGGGGTGTCAGTTTCTTGTAGAGGTTCTACTCCTATATCCATTGGTTTTGCAGGGGATTGTCTTCTTTCTTCTTCAACTTCTTCTTTTACAGCTGGTGATGTAGTAGTTCTAGGTTTTAAGATTTTCTTTGGAGTGACTACATCTATTTCATATCCACGCATAAACAGAAAAGAAGTCCAATCTCTATTTAACCTTCTCAATTATTCCAACACTAACAACTTTATCAAACCATGGTGAAACAAAGATGTCTCATTGCTTTCTGATTTAACTTGAACTCTATCTGATATCCTTCCTAAACTCTTGTATAAAAAGAAAGTTAAGTCGAGTGATTTCTTACCTACAAAGTGCAGAAGGAGTCTGATGTGGTAAGAGTAAACAAAGTGGAATCTTCCCTTGCAGGTGAAATATTTTTGGATCACCAGCAATATTTTTGCATAATTTTCCTCCATATAACTCCTGGGAATGCCATTAGTCAAATCAACTCCTATGTTCTCTTTCTTGAGAAACTCCTCACAAATCTGCATTGTAAATTTTGTGCCTTTAAACCATTATTCACCACCTCTAGCTTGTGATATGCTCTCTGGTGTTACTGTGAGATTAAAAATCCCAACCTTTGATGTTGTCCCTGTAAAATTAGTGGCAAAGTCCTTTGAAACCTGTGCATGGAAACTCTGCAACTTCTAGCAGAATTGTAGGCAACCCGTCCTCCTGAAAACTTCCATAGCAGTAGGGTATTTATTTATCAATTTCAAATCCATGGGTTCATATCTAAGACAATGACCACCCTTGTTCATTTTCCTTTTTGAAGCTATGGATGCATTATAGTCTTCGTTTCCTTGCTTGTTGGTGACACCTCCAGAATTTGAATTCGACAGCAACCTTCTTGGAGTGATGAAGCAACTCTCCAGGAATTGATTCACATGCAAGGATAAACAACAATATGACAAAAGGTGGGTTTGGGGTAAGGTTTTAAAGGTTAATTGACAACTTGGGTTTTAATAATTACACATGCAACCAAAAAGAATCATGATTATAGCAAATATGGCTATGCATGTTTGAAAATCATCCTAACAACCTTGAAATACCTTACCCTTTACTCATCTTATCATAAACTGAAACCTCACAGTGCTCTGACAACTTTGGCTGGAAAAACGCAGCTTTGTAGTGAAGACAGTTTGGCTGCTGACAGATTCGCTATGGAACTGTTAGGCAATTTCATAGTGAAATCTGTTGATTTCATTTGTAATTCGCTACGAGATTTTGAAAAACTGACATGTGTGAAATTTTTAGATTAAATGAATGGGAATGAAAAATGATATGATGTGAGATTGATTTGACTGAAGTGGCATGGATGGAGGTGAGCTTTAAAGTTAGGGTAGACTTCATAAAAATGCAAAAAATTTCAGAAATCTCAAAAATTGACTTAGGGGACCTCATAAATTTTGTGAATGACCTGCATGAACCTATCAAGAAAATTTTTACAGCTAAATGAGTGATAACACAGTCGTTGAATGGTTGGAACAGTCCTACCGGGTAAGCTCCATTGTAAATAACAAGTGGAAATATTTCCTCACACTTGTTAAGAAGTTCGATGCATATGGAGACACATCTGTGAGAATATTCTGAGGTTTGTCTGATTATTCTTTTCGTTAGAGAGTTAAGAATGTAAATTAGATGAAAGTAGTGGTTGTGACACAATGTTTTGTCCACAAGAAATACCTTCAAATTTAAGTGCAAGTTACTCAAGTTTTTATCTTTTCTACTAAACATTACTTTATATATGTTTTATTTTTTCATATCTTTGTGGATGTAGGTCGGGAACAACTACAATGGCTTCACTATAAATTTCATTATATGTGACCCTGACCTTCTAGTTGTTAGGATAGGAGTAGGATTAGCTACATCCTAGTTTTCCCTCTCTTGCACTCATCACGTGCTTGCTATCTTTAGTATCTCTTGTCTTTTCTTACTTTTCTCTTGTATTGTGCTTTGGTTTAGCTTCTTTTTCCTGTGCTTTGGTTTTGATTTCTTGTTATGTTGTATCTTTTCCTTTTGCTCCATTAATAAGGCCTTCCATGAAGATTCTCTGTTGGCTCAGAAGTAAATGTGTTAAAATAGAAAAGGACTTTGTAACACTACAACAATTGGCTAACTCTCTATCCTTCTTCCTTGTTTAGGTTATATCTTTTAGTCAATGATGTTTTGATGGAAAATGTAATCCTTGTATTAAGAAAGCCTTGTGTCGAACCATGATCTCCATTTCTATTCTGGAAACCTCATGCCTACTCTCGAGTTTTTATGTTTCAATGTTTTCAAGTTGATCCAATCAAGTAGACAAGGACAAGGGGAAATATAAAAGAGAAAAAATATATATAAGAGGTATTATATATTATTCTCTGAAGGGACAACCTCTCCTGCTCTCAATAAGTCAGGATCCCTCTTCCACCCATAAGTAAATAATTTTCGATGCATAGTCCTCTTTAAATAAAAAAATAAAGGTGAAATAAGAGAAAGGCTTCCTATGCAGAGAGGTGAAGCAAGAAACTCTGTCGAGGTACTATCGACGCTCACTGGAAGCAGAGAAATGTTTGTGTCCCTGAAGTGACTCTTTCAAGGTATTGTCTAGGCCTACTGGCAGTGGAGAAAACCTAGAGATGAAAAAATATACTCTGTAAATCTAAATCTCGTGAACTTAATTACCTTATCCTGATTCAAAAAATTGTGTGATCGTTGATCTTATGTTTGTTTTCAAACGAGTAAAGGAATAAAGGGGACTATTTTTTTTCACAAGGTAAGTGGGGAAGCCACAATAATCTAAACGATGAATCAGTACTCTTGGAAGAACTAGACGTTGAACGAAAAAATTTAACAAGGCAAAGAAGTTGGAGTTCTACCTGTGTTCGCTAATCTTGTCGCTGCAAAAAACACCCTCCAAAATTTTTCTCATACTCGAATTTTGGAGCCTACCATGGATTTTGTGATCGGTCATTCCATAGTCACTTCTTCATCAGCTGAGTCTTTTTTAGCTCCCTCTTGGACTAGAAGTTTTGAAATCACTTACACACACATGGTCAGTCTGCAATAAGTTCATGAGTGTATTCTTCTATGCAAGCTTAGACAGGCATAACACATTCTATCAGGACTTTGTATGTGCGATGTCAAATCCATGTCGATAGTCAGTGCACACTAACAATGACAGTTTCTCACATTCTAGTTGTGTTCGTACTTCCATTTTGGTGAGTTTTGAAAATTGTCGCTTTCATGCACCTTTTTTTTTGCGAGTGTCGTTTCCATGTTTTCGGTTGTCTCTTTCACTTGAATTTACTCTAATTAGTGTCAATTTCATGTATCATTTCTCTAGCATGTGTTTTTTTCATTGTCATCCATATATTTCAACAGTCGTTCACACTTTAGCAATTGGTATATTTTCACATGTTAGTTGTTGCAAAATGTATGCATTATTGTTATGTTGTTTTCAAGGTGTTATATTTGCATGAATGATTTGGTCTATCTATGTAAATATTAGTCACACTCATCCCCAAAGTTTTAGGCACGGTTGCATAAGTGTCATCACGGTCATTGCAAATTGTATCTTTGGTGTCACATTTGTCGTGAAGTCATCACAAGGTTTTCGCATTGAGGTAAATATGTTGTCAACATGTCCAGATAATCTACGTTTTTGTGTCTTCAAAAGTGTTTCAAGTGTATGATCACAATCAAGTGATGTCATTGTTCACATCAGTCTCTTTGATCCCACACTTAACCAATTTTCAGAAGTTCCCCAACAACTTAGCCTCATTTGACCTTCCTCAACTCCGCACTACACAATTCTAACCCTAAAGTTGCATCCTTATCCTTTGACACTGCACAATGTGCAGTTCCTTATTTATGGTATTGCACACTTCATAATTTTAGTGCTCAAGCCTGAACTTTCCTCCTAGAACTCCACAATTAATCTTCCCAGCCTGACCTCGATTGCGCACTACGCAATCGCTATCCTCAAGCTCATCCATTGAGCTACTAATTTGCACAAATTCACAATATACTAGCCTCCTATGACTTCGAGAACTACGCCATTTTTCCAAGCAATGCGAAATTCTGCAACTCAGCTCATTGAGTCAAGAAGTTTCGTAGTTTGTATCCCCATTCCTATCTAAACTGCATACTATGCAGTCTTAAGGGTCAAGCCTCATCCTTGATTTCTTGAACTACGTTATTGTGCAATCACTTGGGCTCATATTCCCTCAAGATATGCATAATTGGATGAAGCAGTGCAAAATCCCTCAGTCTGTCACCCTGAGCTCTAAAACTGCGCAATATTTTTCCTCAATCCAACTTGAACTACACATTGCATAGTGTCAGAGCCAAAGCTCCACCCTTTATGTCCTGAGCTACACAACTGTGCATTCACTGAGCCTCTCCCTTAAGCACCATCTTAGAATAGGGGTTTATTATATTGATGTCATCTTGTCATGAGTCAATTGCAGATGTAGGAACTTTATCATGTTATGACCAGATGATGAAGAAGGAGATGGAGAAGGAAGGCATGTTAGAAGACACACATGGAGCTATAAAGATAAGATGATCAGTAGGTGAGAAGATGAAGGAACACTAACCTATAATAGAAGATGAAGATGAAGACCACATGGAAGATTCCTCAACTTAAATTCATAAGGAGGAGGAAGAAGAGGACATGTATCATATTTTCAAGGAGACACAAAGAAAGAAGCATCAAGAAGGAAAACTTGGCACCATCACATCATCATGCAGTCCATGTCACCAATTTCATGTCATGTCCTATTGCAAATCATCATATTCCACATCATTATTGTGGATCATGTAATTTGTATTCAAATTTATTGTAAAGTGGAAGTCCGAATGACACACATCGAACATGAAGAGTCGTGTAATTTGAAAAATCATTGGAAGTCAAAAATTCATAAGGGTAGTCAAAGAGTCACAAGGAGGTTAAATCATCAACCCTTACTTATATATACACCCTCATTATATAAGAAAAGGAATTTTCACCTTGGCTTCTCCCACAAGGCATTAGAGAGATAAGCTAGTTATTTTGAGGAGAAAGGAGCGGCTCTAATTCTCCACTACTAGAGCTAGTGGTGTTCATTGTATACATGTGTCTTGGACATTTTACTTAATATTATAATCCCTATGGGCTAGTAGGTTCTTCATGCATGTATTATGGATATTTGTAAGAATATTATGTGAATGTTTGTAAAGCGTGTTTTCTTCCATATGTGCTAAATTAGTTGAGTTATTTCGGTAATTTGGTGATTATCATATTGAGAACGTGTTGTAATTTCTATTATTGTTGTTGCATCCTTGTGGAATATTCTTCTGGATATTGGACAAACCTTCCTTGTCATATTGGTTTCAATGACTGTCGCATCTCTGTGGACTATTTCGCTTTATGTTGTACAAATCCTTCTTGTTCATGTGTGTCTCTACTAGGGTGGTACTACTACCTCTCTCTTAGAGGCTCGCTTTTCCTCCCCTCCACAGTGAAAGAAATTTGACACGCATGTGATCGAACTCTCACCAGGCACACCCCCCTTTCTTTTCAAAGGCGCATTTTAACTCCTCTCTCTTGATGATTGATAGAGCCCAAGCATATCTATAATAAAACATGACAACCAAGCCAACATTTCAGACGAGGTTCCTAATCAAAATAGTGTGAGGAATAATTAGGACTTCACATCGAGGATACTCCTTGGTTGATGGATTTCCATCACCATTAAGAAGGCCTCACTTCCATAACTGGAACTTGGAGGTGAGGTCATGTCAATATAGTTGCACTCAACTCATATTTACCCTGGAGAACTTCTAAAAGCGGGTAAATGTGGGAGGATCAGGTGGTTGCAAGGTGTTATCCAAGAAGTTGCATTCCCTACAACCTTTCCTTTGATACTTGGTTTATAGATTGGTATCAGAGTGAGGTTGCAACACTAGACCTCGGGGTAGATGTGATTGTTATGCATGCATGCCAATTGTATATGTGTCTATTATGCATGCATTGTTGTGGTTATGGTTTTCATGTAGGATGTTAGTATCAAAATTTTGTGTCAACATGCATGATGTTAATATGTTGATGTCATTATATATATATCATGCTAATATGAATTGATTTGTGTAGATGTGATAGCCTCCCCTAAGATACATTGAGGTATTATTTTGACTATGTCTTCTATTTGGTTTATCTAACATGGTATGTTTGCAGGAAATAAATATTAGAGATGAAGAGCATAATGGTACATTACATTTTGCATGAATTGCCTTACAGACCTGATGTGAATTCTATGGAATGGGAAAGGCTAGTTGGGTAGCAAGGAAAAGAGAACTATCCTAATATAGAAGATACAATGAGGAGTCTCAGGTTAGAGACTCAAAGTTGCAAGGAAAATAATAATAGGTTTATTGAGGCACAAGAAAGACTTGCAAGGGCTTGGGAAAAACAAGCACAGGTCAATGTAGTGATTCTTCAAAGGCTTTCATATTTTTAGAAGGAGGGACAAATGGGGATCATTCATGGAGATAGGAAGGAGGAAAATACCAATCGGGCATATGGTATTAGGTCTTATAGGAGACACATGATGGACAAATTTGATATAGTTAGAGGTGGAAAATATTTGGATACACCAAAAGGAAGGTTGGTACTTATGGATTATATTCTAGCTCTAGTTCCAAAAGACATCATCACCATTATCACCATCATCCTTATAGGAGGAGTGAGAAGAAATATTTTCTCAAAATTTTCAAGAAAGCCAAGCCTTCTACACTTGATGGAGATATGAATAAATCGAGAGATGCAGAAGCATGGTTGCTTGGGATGAATAATTTCTATATATTGCATAATTACTCAGAGGACATGAAAGACAAGATAACTCCCTTCAGTCTCAAAGGAAAAGAAAATATCGGGTGGGAATATGTGAATCATGTTAGAGGCATTAGAGAAGAGGAGTTAAATTGGGATGAGTTTGAGAGACTTTTTAAGAAGAAGTACCTATTTAAAATATATTAAGATGATAGGGATAAGGAATTCCATGAGTTTAACATGGGTTCTATGATGGATGATTAGTACATGAGAAAATTCCTAGAGTTTTTGAGGTATGTTCAATATTTTAAGGATGAGAAATCAAATATCCAAAGGTTCATCAATGGGTTATCAGCAATATTCAAAGACCAGATTGAATTTGATGAGCCTCAGACAATGGAGGAAGCCATCAGAAAAATTGTTATGATAAGTAAAAATGGAAGCCTAAGTTCAAGCATGTTTGGAAAGAGAAGGAAAAGACTAAAGGAAAGTGGCCTTAGAAGCGAGGAAGACCTCAAGATATAAGTGACAAGGAAAATTTCACACCTTATAATAAGTTCAATGCAGTTTAGAGAGGACATGGGTCTTAGATCGAGGATAAGAATAGGGGAAGTGGAATAAATCCCTTGAGATGTTGGACTTGTGGTGGAGAGAATAATGGGAGTGAGTTCCCATCGCACCATGGTGGTATGCCTCATATTTATAGTGCTCAGTAGGCACAAACAACTCGAGATGATGTTAAGAATATTCCTTGGATTTATGCAGCAATGGATAACATGTAGGTAGATCATCAGGAATCCATTATTGATATGGAAGGTAATATTTGTGATCAATTTGTTTCTATTTTGATTGATCCTATATCAAATTATACTTATATCAGTCCTAACTTGGTGGATAAGTGTTGCTTGAGTAAAGAAGTGCATGTAAAATCTTGGTTGGTGTAGTTGGCTATAGGGGCCAAGAGAAGAGTTCATCATTGGGTGAGATATTGTGCATTTTAGATGAATGCTATGTGTACATCAATAAATCTAAATGTGCTTCTTTTGGGTTCATATAGTATGATTTTGGGCATGGTTTGGCTATTCATTCAAAGGACCAAGGTGGATTGATATGACAAGGCTATTGAGTACCTCGATGATGATGGGGAATGGATAATAGTGTAGGAAAAGAAGAATCCTACATTAGTTAGAATGGTTACAACTATGCAAGAAAAAAAAAATCACAGGAAAGGGTGTTTATTTTTTGCAGTTCATATTTCCAGTGAAAAAGGGAAGGATGTTGAGGATGATGAAGTCCTAAACATGTATCATGTTTTGCAACAGTTTTAGTATGTGTTTCCTGTAGAGTTTCCAAAGTTTCCCACTCATTGAGAGGTGGAATTTTCCACTGAGTTGATGTTAGGAGCAACACCAACATCTAAGGCACCTTACAGTATGAGCACTTCAAAGTTGGGGGAATTGAAGTTGCAACTTAAAGAAATTATTAATAAGAGATACATAAGGCCATCTGTGTTGCCTTGGGGTGCACCATTATTGTTTGTAAGGAAGAAGGATCATACTCTCAAATTGTGCATTGATTATAGGGAGTTGAAAAAAGTGACTATTGAGAACAAGTATACATTGCTGCAAATTGATGATTTGTTTGATCGCCTGAAGGGAGCTACAATGTTTTCAAAGATTGATTTGAGATAGGGATATCATCAGGCGCTCATCAAAGAAGAAGATATCTACAAGATTTCACTCTGCATGAGGTACGTGCATTATGAGTTTGTGGTATTTCCTTTTGGTCTTACTAATTCTCTTGCCACCTTCATGTGGTTGATGAACAATGTGTTGTGTCCTTATCTAGATAATTTTGTGATATTATTTTTTGATGACATATTATTATATTCAAAGAATGAGGAAGAGCATGTAGAAAACATGACAGTGTTGATATTTTTGAGAGAGCATCAGTTGTATGTCAAGCTCAACAAGTGTAGTTTATTTCAGTCTCACATTCATTACTTGGGACACGTTGTTTCCAAGGAAGGGATAAGAGTGGACCCAAAAAATACTAAAGATATCGTTGAGTCGCCAACTCCTAGGAGTGTGGATTAGGTCAGATCATTCATGGGACTAATAGGTTATTATACGAGTTTCTTCAAGAAATACTCAAATATTAGCTATCCTATTACATATTTTCGTATAAAAGGGAAGAAGTTTGAATGGACCGAGGAGTGTGCAACTAGTTTTGATCAGTTGAAGCATTTTCTTACAAAGGCTCCAGTTTTGAAGATTTCAGATCATAATGAGTTTTTGGTTTGTACAAATTCCTATAAGGAAATACTTGTTGGAGTCCTGATGTAGGAAGGACAGACGATTTCCTATGAATCAAGGAAGCTAAATGAGCATGAGAAGAACTATATGACTCATGATCTTGAGTTGGAAGCTAGCATTCATGCATTGAAGATGTGGAGAAATTATCTCCTTGGAAAGAGGTTTGTCTTGATGAGTGATTATAGTGAGATGAGGTACTTATTTGACCAACTAAATCTCAATGCCAGAAAATCTAGATGGTTTCCTACCCCGAGTGAGTTTGAATTTGAGACCAAGTATATTAAGTGTAAGGAGAAAAAAGTTGCGGATTCTCTCAGTAAGAGAGTGCAGGTGAATCATATTTCAGTTTTAAGATATTATGGGATATAGTTAAAGGAATAGATCTTACACACAGGGAAACATGATGAGAAGTACCAACATCTAAAGAAGATATTGCAGTAAGGTGAAGATGATAGAGATGAGGAGCATCACCTCATAGCAGATGGCTTGGTCAAATTTAGGAAAAATATTTATGTAACAGATAGTAGTGAGTTGAAGAAGCTTATCTTGAGGGATTTTTACGTAAAGCCATATTCAAGTCACCTACGATATTAGAATAATTTGACAGTTGTTAAGAATTTATATCATTGGTCGAACTTTAAGAAAGAGGTGGCCGAGTTTGTTGCACTATGTTTGGACTATCATCAGGTGAAAGGATAATGTAAGCATCTAGCTGGTTCATTGTAGCCTACTTTGATTCCATAATGGAAATGGAATTTCATTTCCATGGAATTCATTAGAGTTTTTTTGAGGACACTGAGGAAACATGATTCCATCATGGTTGTGGTTGATAGGTTGAGAAAGATATCCCACTTCATTGTAGTGAAGTCTACTAATTCAACTAGTGAGGTAGATCATATATTCATTAGAGATATAGTGAGATTGTATGGATTTCCAAGGAAGATAATATCATATATAGATGCCAAGTTCACTTCCAAGTTTTTGAAGGAGTTGCTTGCAGACTTGGGGACATAGTTAGCTTTCAGTATGTCGTATCATCCGCAGAATTTTGGACATGCATAAAGAGTAAATAGGGTTCTTGAGGATATCTTGAGGATGTATGTCATGTATCAGTAGAGGAATTGGGAGGATTATCTTTCACTAGTAGAGTTTTCATATAACAGTGGGTCTCAAGACTCCTTGAATATGAATTTTGAGGCTCTTTATGGGTGGATTTTTTATACTCATATCAGTTCGAGTGATCCAGTGAACAGGGTGTTGATTGGACTGGATATGTTGTCTGAGATGGAGCAAGAGATGTATGTCATTAATATGAAATTGAAGATAACTCAAGACAGGCATAAAAAATATGATGATCAACATATATCATTCAAGGATTTTTACGTTGGAGAGCATGTGTACGTGCACATCAAGCCTGAGAGGAGCTCCTTGAAGATTGGGTCATGTTGGGTCATGCGCCAAGCTTGCAAATTGGTATTTTGGGCCTTTTGAGTTCCTTGAGAGGATTGAACCAACGACCTATAGACTTGCATTGCTTCCAATAGTGAATTTCCATGATGTTGTATGTGTTTTATTCCTTACAAGACATGTCTAGGATTTTGATCATGTGATTGATTAGTATGTATTGTAGGTGGAACTAGAGGGAGAGTTCCAGCTAGAGCCACAATGAATATTGTAGTGGAAATAGCTCTTGCTCCAAAATGAACAATTGAGCAGGCTAATGTGCAGTGGAAGCACTTTGGGCCTAATGAAGCTACATGGGAGATTTTTGATCATATGTGGGCTTTGTATCATTATTTATTGGTTGAGTAGATGTGTTTGTTTTATGTGTTTTGGTTTATATATATGCATATGTGTGTTGTAAATATTTCAGTGAGCTATGTTATGAAGTTCCAATAAGAAATATGTTTTAAATATTGCATCAATATGTGTTATAAATATCTAAGAAGTATGGTGGTCATATTTTCTACAGCTGGTCATTGTAAATGTTGCAACAAGTTGTGTTATGAAGCTCCATAATAAATATGATTTACTAGTTATAAGCATCATAGAACACCGATGATGGTGTTCCCCAAAGGGGGAGGCATTTGTAACAATCCTTGGTTGATTTTCCATGTAAATAAAATAAAACCAAGGTCATGTGGCATGTATTCCAAGTTGAATGAAGGGAAAACATTATAATGGGCATCACTTGCGGTTTAATAATGGCTATGGAAATTGGAAAAGGCATTGGAAAAATCAAAGAGGAAAAAGTTGACATTTAATTATGAGAAATAATAAAGGAAAATAAGAGAAAAGGAAGGTGAAGAGACACAAATATTCATGTAAGGGAAGTTAGAGAGAAAATGAAGAAAAATGAAAGAAAAACAAGACATCAATGATAAAAAGGAATCAGAGAAACAATTCTTAGTTTTTTGGTTAGTTTTTGGCTTTGGATCAATTTCAGAGAGAGATAGCTCCAAGAGAAGAGAGAAAGAAAGTAAGAAAATTAAATCAAGGGAGCACAATGAGAAATTTGGATCAATAGCTACAACATGTTTACATTACAGGTAATAGGTTGTATGTCTGGATTCCTTGTTGATATTTGGATGCATGGTACAGGCATTTGGTTCCTTGGTTATTTGTTGTCATTGGCATGGATATTTCCTATATTGAGAGTGGTTTCAACCTTTCCTTTCCATTTATTGAATAACCATGATGTAGTGGGCTCTCTATCTGGAACTTTTATTAGTTCTCAGGTTCCCTAGTGGCTGTGGGTTGGGATAGAATCTCTGGAGATCTAGAACAACTTGGGTTCCTTGGAGGTTGTGGGTTGAGATTGGATATCTATGGAGCCTTGTAACAACTTGGGTTCCCTAGAGGATGTGGGTTGAGATAGAATCCATGGAGCCCTATACAACTTGGGAAAAGACCAGTATGGTTGGTATTAATGATTTTTGGACTGGTTAGGTTAAATCACTATGGTTGAGGGTTAAGGTGGTTTGGCCTCTGTAAGCCTTGGTTTGTTCTGTTTTTTTTTAACCCATATGATCCCACATTCATTCTTGGAATATGGCATGGGGGTGACTGGTTGAAAGAGATATTTTGGTTTAGCCAATCTATGGTCAGATGGTATGTGGAATCCCCTGACTTGGTTAGATTTTTCATATGTTAATATGATTTATTTTTCCATTGTGATATATGAGCACTTATACGGATCATTGTGTTTGTTTTATTGTTGATTATCATGGATTCTATTCTGGTTATATGCTTGGTTAGATGATGTGCTCTTATTATGGATCCCATTCATGGTTTCATAATTTATTGATGTTGGTTGTGGAGCCTGATTATCTTCCTGATTCAGAGGTCTTGTTTCTTTCGGGGGTATATGCCAAAAAGAATTTACACCCCTCCACACAGGGGTCCAGGGGCTAGAAGGCCCATGACTAAAAATGGATGAAATTTTTCCTTGTAAAATAGTGTAATTTCATAGTTAATCTGGGTCATTCATTAGGTAGATGACCTGGCAGTAGAAGTTATGTTAATTTAGGGTTTTTTCCCTAGAAGGAAACCTTCAGTTTATATGAGGGAATTTTATTGTGAGTTTTTATTATTATTCTGAGTGAGAATGAGAGAGGACATTGTGTGAGAGCGAAGAAGAAATTACAACATATATGCTCTAGGTTGTATCTCTTCATTTTGCTGGATAATACCAAAGGAAGGACTGGATGTTTCTCCATGGACGTAGCCCAAATTTAGCAAACCACGTATATTTGTGTCTCTCTCGTTTTATGTGTTTATGTATTTTGTTTCCACAATATTTTTTATATTTCATTACTCTGTTAATTAATTTCTAACAACTGGTATCAAAGTCAAAGATGCATTTGGCTGATAAACTCGCAGGAGAGAAGGGTTCCTGGCTCAAGTGGGAGAAATGGTGGAAGATGGTAGGTTTAGGGTCGAGAAATTTAACGAAAAGAACTACCAGTTGTGGAAAATGTAGATGGAAGATTATTTGCATTAGCAAGATTTGTACCTAACATTGAGTAGAAAATAAAAGAATTTGATGAGCATGACAAATGCAGAAAGGGAGATTATCTACATAATAGAACTAGGAACAATACATTTGTGTCTGGAAGATTCGGTGGCTTTCAAAATTTTAAAGGAAACAAAAAAATTAGCCAAACTATATGAAAAACCCTCAACCTCAAATAAGGTATTTTTTAATAAGTTCCTATTTAAAATGAAGATGTCAGAAGGTGGATTTGTTTCTTATCATTTAAATTAATTTAACACGGTTACCAGTCAATTGAGTTTTGTAGGAGTAAATTTTGATGATGAAGTTAAGGATTTGTTGTTTCTGTGCTCATTTCCAAAAAGTTGGAATGGATTAGTTATGGATATAAGTAACTCTATCTCTGGATTTAGCACTTTAAATTTTGATGATGCTGTCGATACTATCCTTAATGAGGAAATGCGATGGAAAAGATTAGGTGAGACATCAGGTAATTCTTTGAATGCAGATATTGGGGGAAGAAAAATGGAAAGAGGAAGAAGCCCAGGGAATTGCAGTATGTAAAGAAAAGGCATATCCGAATCCATAATAGGGATAGTGTGCTGGAAATGTGGGAAGAAATGACACCTGAAGAAAGACTACAAATCTTGGAAGGGAAAAGAAGGAGGTAGACAACAAGAGGACAATCATGAAGTGAATGTGATAGGTGATGTGTTTCAATTTTATTTGATTCTTTCATTAGATAAAATTATTGATGTCTAGGTGGTAGATTTAGGGGCTTCATTCCATGGCACACCTAATAGGAAAAAATTTCATGACTATGTTCAAGGAGATTTTGGATAGGTTCATTTGGGTGATGATAAACTCTGTAAATTAATTGGAATGGGTAAGTTTTTATAAAACAACAAAATGGAAACCAATGGATATTGAAGGATGTAAGGCATGTCCAAGATCTAAAGAAAAATACAATTTCAACAGAGCAATTAGGTGATGAAGGTTGTGTAACTACATTCAGAGACCAAACCAAGAAGGTCACTAAAGGATCCCTAGTAATAGAAAAAGGAGAAAAGATTGGTACATTGTATTTATGCAATGGTATTTCTAATTATGTTAATTATTTAACCTCCACAAGAGAAAATACGACATTGTGGCATCGTAGGCCCGGACACATGAGTGAGAAAGGTATGCAGATTATTCACTCAACAAATATTTTGCTAAGTTTGAAGCATGCTGATTTAGATTTATATGAGAATTTTGTTTATGGAAAGCAAAAGAGAGTTGATTTATAATAGTTGGGAAAGAAAAAAAGAGTGAACAGTTAGAGCTTGTGCATACATATGTATGGGGACCAGCTCAGGTATAATCTCTTAATGTCTCTCACTATTATGTTAATTTTATTAATGATGCATTTAGGAAAACCCGGATTTATCGTATTTGGAATACATCTAATGTATTTGATACTTTCAAGAAATGGAAAGCTTTGGTTGAGAATGAGATATGAAAGAAGTTGAAGTGTATCAGATAAGACAATGGAGGTGAATAATATAACAAATAGTTTGGAAACTACTGTTCATATCATGGAATTCACAGAGAGAATAAAGTTCTAGGAACACCATAGGAAAATGGTGTGTTAGAAAGGATAAACAGGACAATCATGGAACATGCAAGGTGCATGAGATTGCATGCATGATTTCCCTTAAAATCTTGGGCATATGTTGTAGATATTGTTGTTTATCTGATAAACAGAGGGCCTTCAAGTTCCTTGGATGGCGGTATTCCATAGGAGGCATGGAAAGGAAAAAAGATAAACTACTCATTTTTAAATATTTTCGGTGTTGAAGCTTTTGTTCACATCAATAAAGAAAATAGAACAATGCTTGAGGAAAAATTGTAACTATATTGTATATGGTGTAAATGATTTTTATTATCTCTTATATGATTATGAAAATCACAAAATCATTAGGAGCAGATATATCATATTCAATGAAAAGGTCTTGTATAAGGATCAAATGCACGAAAAGAAATAGGAAAAGGAAAACAAATAATAAATAGTTCTTGATGATATCACAAAAAAAGTAAAGGAGTCTAAAAATCATAATGATCAACATCCATAATAACAACACCAACCACAACAACAACAAACACCTCAAATACATAAAATTGGTGTTAGAAGATCTACCAAGATAAGTAGACCACCTAAACGATACTATCCTTCATTATATTATGTATTGTTGACTGATTATGGTGAACCAGAAAGATATGAAGAATCAATGCAGGTAGAAACCAGGAACAAGGGGGAGCAAGCCATGGAATAAGAGATGGACTCCTTGATGCATAAACAAACTTCGGACTTAGTCAAGTCTCTTGCATGCAAAAAAACATTGCAAAATAAATGGGTTTACAGGTTGAAGGAAGAATATGGAGGTAAACATAGGTATAAGCCTAGACTCGTAGTGAAGTGGCTTGCACAAAATAAAGGTATAGACTTCGATGAAATTTTTTTTTCTTGTTGTTAAAATGACTTCAATTAGAACTATTTTAAGTCTAGTGGCAGCAGAAGATTTTCATATTGAGCAGTTAGATGTAAAGACAACCTTTCTCCATGGGGATTTGGAGGAGGAAATATCTATTCAACAACCACAAGGGTATTAGGTCAAAGGGAAGAATAAATTAGTGTGCAGGTTATAGAAGAGCTTGTATGGCCTAAAATAGGCTCCAAGGTAATGGTATCTAAAATTTGATAGTTTTATGTTTGAACAAGGTTATACTATATGTCATTCGTATCATTGTGTTTTTCTTAAGAAACCAAATGATGGAAAATATATTATATTACTATTTTATGTAGATGTTGTGCTTTTTACAAGGTATAACATGCATGAAATAAATGTGCTTAAAGGAAAATTTGCAAATTCATTTTCAATGAATGATTTGGCTGCTACAAAACAAATTCTTGGTATGAGAATAACTAGAGACAAGAAGAAAAACAAACTAGCATTGTCTCAGAGTGAGTACATAGAAAATGTGTTGGAAATATTTAATATGTAGAATGCAAAACTCGTTAGTACACCTTTGACTAGCTATTTCAAACTAAGTAAGGAAATGTGTCCCCAAACTTGGGAAGAGATGGATTATATGTGTAAAGCTCCATATGCATTAGAATTTGCAAGCTTGATGTATGCAATGGTATGCATAAGGTTCGATATTGCACATGTAGTGGTATTTATAAGAAGGTATATGAATAATCTAGGAAAATAGCATTAGATAGTAGTGAAATGGATTCTGAGAAATTTGAGAGGTGCCACAAATCAAGTATTATGCTTTTCTAGGTTGAACATTTCTCTACATGGATATGTTGATGTAGATATGGTAAGTGATAGAGATAAATGAGTAGAACCATAGGGTATGTGTTTACTGTAGGTGGAACAATTGTTAGTTGGGTTTTAAAATTGTAAAACATTGTTTCACTTTCAACAATAGAAGCAGAGTATGTTGTTGCTACAGAGGCTATTAAATAAATGATTTGGTTACAAAGGTTTATGTATGAATTGGGAAATAAGTAGGAGATGGGAAGGTTATACAGTGAAAACCAAATTTCCATTGACCTTGTAAAGAACTCAACATTTAATTCAAAGACTAAACATATACAACTCAAGTACCATTTCATATGTCCATTGTTGGAAGATGGACAATTGAAGCTGGAAGATATACACATTATAAAAAATCATGTAGATATGTTAGCAAAATTTGTAACCAGGGAGAAACTGAGATTCTTCTCAGTTTAAATTGTTCTTCAATTATGATGATGAATATGAGAAAAAACTAGCTCCAAAGTGGAAGCATTGTCCAAAAACTGAAGCAAAGTTGGACTTGCTATAATCAGTCTCCAAGTGGGAGATTGTTGGGTTTGGAGCCTGATTATATTTCTGATTCAGAGGTTTTGTTTCAGCTGGGTGTATACCTCAGCCAGACTGTACACCCCTCCATGCACAGGTGTGAGGGTGCAGAGGGGACTGTTCCCCCTAGCTGGGGGGTCTAGGGGCTAGCAGGACCTTGGCGGGGGTTTGGGGCCAACACCCTCGAAGCTAAAAATAGATAAAAAATTGCATTGTAAAATTTTGTAATTTTGTAGTCAATCTGGGTCATTCTTTAAGGGAATGATCTAGCGGTAAAAGTTATGTTAATTTAGGGTTTTTTTTCCCTAGAAGGAAACCCTCAGTTTATATGAGGGAATCGTATTGCAATTGTGTATTATTATTCTAAGTGAGAGAGAGAGAGGAGGTTTCATGATATCGAAGAATAAATTATAACAAATATTCTCTAGGTTGTATCTCTTCATTTTGTTGGATAATATAAAAGGAAGGGTTGGTTTTTTCTCCATGGATGTACCCCAAATTGGGTGAACCACACAGATCTATGTCTCTCTTTTTTTATGCATTTCTTTATTTGTGCTTCCACAATATTATGTATATTTATTTTCTCCCTTCATTAATTTATTATAATTGAATGATTGATGAATGCATGGGAAAGAAGTGTTGTTGTAGCTAGTTTGAGAGGGAATTCAGATCACAGTCATAACCTTGTGAATGAAGGCTTATGGGTGTAGTTGTAGCTTTCCAACCACATGCACAGTGTGTTATGGGTGCGGTTCGGGTGTCAAGCTTGTGAAAATGAGTTCCAAA
This sequence comes from Pinus albicaulis, assembly GCA_034641835.2. Classification (NCBI taxonomy): domain Eukaryota; kingdom Viridiplantae; phylum Streptophyta; class Pinopsida; order Pinales; family Pinaceae; genus Pinus; species Pinus albicaulis. Next base: position 866,092,973 of record CM076579.1, read on the forward strand.
TTTGGGATTCATCACCATGGGTGGTTATCAGGCTACTGAGTGATCTAGTGTCCTTGAGGGGTGGTAGTATGTGTTCTGGTTGTAGGCCCCAATTACATAATTAGAATTTGGAGGTTGGCTCATGTCATAGTAACACTCAACACATGTTTAACCTATAGAGCTTGTACACGTAGGTAAATGTGGGAGGGGGTGGTTACACACTCTCTTATGGAAAATGAGGAAATCAAGCAGAAATCCAGGAATTGCTAGAAAAAGGGAACATCCAACCAATTTCCTCACCTTTTGGGAGCCTAATTATACACATATAGAAGAAGGATGGGACCTGGATACTTTGCATTGATTATCAAGCACTGAATAAAATCACTATCAGGAACATGTATCTAATCCCACAGATTGATGACCTTCTTGACCAGCTCAAGGGGGCCAAGTACTTCAACAATATTGGTTTGAATTCTGGCTATCATGAAGTTCCAATATCACCCACAGGTGTATGGAAGACATCCTTCAAATACAAGGAGGGAAATTTTGAGTGGTTGGTCATGCCCTTGAGGTTGAAAAATGCCCGTGCAACTTTTATGAGATCGATGGATGACATATTATGGCCTTTCACCAACTTGTTCATAGTTGTATATTTGGATTAAATCCTCATCTTCAACAAGGGTTAGGCATAACACATACAACATATTTTCCAACCCTTCAAACCATGTAGTAGTACAACCTGTGTGTGATCAGATTTGGATCAAGGACCTAAGTGATAGCTCAAAATTCAAAGTGTTTGGAAGTGTTCCAAACATGAGCGACCGGATAGATATCGTCTTCCTAATTCCGACGCAGCGAACGGTTTGAAAAAATGACACCGTATGAAGAAGTTATCATGATTTGAAAAGCCCAATAAACTACAATTTTTGGCCTTTGACCAAGTTTGACTGGAATTTGGGAAAATTAAAAGGAGAATATTCCTAGAATATTCCTCAAAATATTCCTCTTGGACCAGTAATATTGCGACAAGTGTCTGGATCTTAATTGCAACTGGACTTTACGAAGTTTTATTAGCCAATTGAAGGCTGCCACATGGTAGGCCCAGAGGCTGCCACGTGGCCCAGGAATGGTGTGATAAAATTTTTGGGGAGCCAACTAGAGTCAACCCTGAGACCTTCGAGAGCGCGTGTATAAGCCTTACCTTTCTGGCTATGTGATGGTTCTTAACACATAAGGGATAAAACTTATATTTGAAGTTTATTAAAATCCATGTTTGGGGAGCAGAGGGGCCAGCCCCTTGGGCCAACCCCTCCCCATGTGGCTTGAGCCCATGAACCATGGGCCAAAGCCAAACTACAGTCTCCGTCGGGGTTTTGTGTGTGTTCAAATGATTAACAGCATCCAAACCACAACATTAAAGTTTGTGAAACTTTTTAAAAAACTTGTGACATTAAACATAATCATATGTGCTTTGTCACATGCCTCTATTTATGGTTAAGTGCTAATGGTTTGCACAGTCTGCCAATGGTTATGGTTTTAAGACCGAAAAATTTGTGACATGTGCCATCAACCAACACTTTATGCGCGGTTATTTCGGCAGTTAGGCTAGGGGGAGCACCAATTTTGGCATAAATCCCTATTTTAAATGCGGCTAACTTTAGTTCTCCATTTTTATTGGAGGATTTTTATGGGACACTGGCAAAATGAATTTAGGCTCTATCTTGAGCTAGATTCGACCATTTTTGGGGTGCCAATAGTCAATTTCGACTATCTCAGACATTCTAGACTCATTGGTGAGGGTTTAAAATCCATCATAGGACATTTGACTAAGATTTTGCATCAGAGAAGTTCTAGGGGCCACTAGGGCCACCATGGGCCAGCAGCAGTTTGAGGCTTAGCTAGAGCAGCTAGAGGCCTTTCTCAACAATCCAATAGTCAATTTTGGATGTTTCAAACATTTTGGAACTAATGGTGTGGTTTTTAGAGCCTATAGAGGAATTTTGAAGGCCGATATGCTTCAGAGAAGTTCCAGGGGCCACCAGGGCCAGCAAGTGCCAACATTAGTTTGAGGCCTAGTTAGGGTAGCTAGAGGCCTTATTTAAAAAAAAATAGTCATTTCTGACTATTTTGATACTTTTGAATCCATTGATGGTGTTTTTAGAAGATTTTTAGGACTTCTAGAGGTCAATAAACCACAGAGAAGTTTTCTTTGACCCTAGAGCTAAGGGGTGCTGCCAGGTGTTGGAGGTGAAACTGGAGAAATCAGAGGCCAATTTCTGCAAGTGAATAGTCTATTCTGAATATTTTGGAAATTTTGAATCCAATGAAAGGATATTTAGAGCCATTTGAAGGCTTCTAAAGGTAGAAGATCCACAAAGAATATTTGGGCAGCCTAGGGCCATCAGTTGATGGAGGCCTAGATTGGAGAGCCATTGCTCATTTTGAGTAAATGATCAGTCCATATTGGAGGTATGATATGTGCTGGAAACAGTAGTTGAGGTTTCAGGGATAGAAAAATAATTATGAGGCAGTTAGTGCCACAGAGAAGCTTAGGGAAGCTTAAGGGCACCAACAGAAGGAATAAAGTCTAAGGGGACCTAGATCTTCTTTCAGAGTGATGACAACCATGACAGGGGTATGATGGTATTATAAACCCATTGGTTCAGTTCACATAACCATTGGATTTTATTTTGTAACTTGTAAAAGTATCTTTTCGTCATAATCCCAAAGAGCCAAGTCAAGATGACAAGAGCTTAAGGAGACATAGCCCACAATATTCAGGTGAACTCCTAGATTAAATTTTCTATTATGTGTTGATGTTTATTTGCTACATTATATGGCTATTGTACATGTTTGATATCACCAAAAACAAATGGTCTTCAAGCACTTAGACAGTAAAAAAATTACACCTGTTTCAAGTATAAAATTCCGCAAAAGTCAAGTATAAGCTAGATCTTTTATTTGTTTAACTGTGTGGGAGGTTCTTGAAAAGAATAACAAGTTATCCAACCCATATTCAGATTATGTGGTATCAGAGCATAGTTTCTTGCTTGACAAAGCACAAGTTTTCTTGTTGACTTGAAAGGTATTAGCACTGTTAAGGAATTTGATTGTTTTCAAATTGACTGTTGCTTACAAGTTTGAAGTTTTCTATAGGTGAAGGGAAAGCTACTGATAGTTAAGTCCAGAAGAGGAAAAGAAGGAAGAAGGGCTGAAGGCATTCTCCTTACCCAAAGGACCTCAAGGCGACCCTTGAAGCACAAGAAGGGTTTGTTTGCAAAAATTTTCTTGAAGAAGAGCTTGACTCTACAATCATTTTGTTTTGAAGCTTTGTCAATAGTTTTTGAAAGCTTTGTGAATCATTGATTGAAGCTCTTTAGTTCATTGACATAAGATGAAAACTTCTTCAAGTGAGGTTTCAAAATCATCCTCCTTCACAAGATTCTTCGATGAAGACCTGAAGCGAGACTTCTTTAGGATGAAGGATATGGTGCAAATTCTATATGAAGATAGAAGATAAAGAACTAGAATTCATGAGAAATTGGTTGCTATGAAGGAAGAGAAGGAAGGAATTCTTCAAAGAATGCATGAGATGGAGATGCAGCTCCATCAAGCCCAAGAGGCCTTAACCAAGAACATGTGTGAATCATAGGTAATACACTCATATTTATCTTCAGTTTCCTCTTTAGATAGATGTGCTATTTCATTTGAAAATCACACTAGAGGTATAGGGTCCAAGTTAATGTTTAAAATGGGCTATGAAGGCAAGGGTTTAGGAAAACATGCACAAGGCATGATTGATCCTGTTTTGTTTGAGGAGAGGCCTAATAAATTTGGTCTTGGTTATGTTCAATCTAATGGAAAAAACTCCAAATCCATGAAGGCATGTGAGATAACGTCAAGAAGAAATTTTGTTCCAAGTTCTAAACCACAAACATGTCAAGTTTGTTTTCAAGTTGACTGCCATTTTTTGAAGCCTATGTTGCAGCAAGATGTGTGTAAACATGCAGCTTATGGTGAGCATGAGAGTTCAAACAGCTATCAAGACATGAACACTGATGTTGGTCTTCAAGAGAAAGATGGAACCTCTACAAGTTCATCTCCTCAAGAAGGTAAAAAGAATGGGCATGAAAAGCAGCTTTTGAGGTATAATTCTTCACATAGTCAAGTTGATTATGTTTATGATAAGCATGGAAAATATGCATGCTTGAATGGAAGAAAGTGTTTCTATTCCTATTGTGGTCTATGTAACCATGATGTCTCAAAATGATGAAAGAGGATGAAGGCATACAAGAAACATTTGAAGCAAAGGAAACTTGCAAAGAAGGTGTAAAATACTTGCACACCTTGCCAGAGAAAGGGACATGTTGTTGCCCATTGTTGGACATTGCATCAAACTAATCATCCCAAGCACATGAGGCAAGAGGATAGAAAGACTGGCAAAAATGGAACCAAAGATTCCATCATTAATGTGAGACCAGATGTTTCACATGAAGAATATTTTTAGCAGCAAAAGTCATCGTGGAAGTGGCTTGGTAAGAAGTGGTTTGACTTCTTAACTCAGTAAGACATACATCCATTTGTACATATGCAAATTTCAATTATGTATGCATTTCTGTTGTAATCTCACATTTGTTTGAGCCACCCTGGATCGATGATCAAGGAAGCGATGTTCAACTACCTTCTATAAATTTCTCGACATAAATTTTGTGGGCGATTTCAAGAAAGACAATTCTTTACAAGGGGACAAGAGCATTCAAGAAGGAAAGTTTTGACTACCTTCGAGTTGTGGTTCAAAGGCACTAAGCCATGCAAGAAAAGTGTATGGAGGCTGAAATGTGAGGGTGTTTTACTCTCATCTACTGAGCAGATCAGGTAATCAGTCTTTTTGGGTTCAAAAGATTCCCAATGGGGAGTTGTGATTAGATTTGGATCAAGGACCTAAGTGATAGCTCAAAATTAAAAGTGTTCAGAAGTGTGTTGAACCTAAGAGATCGGATAGATCTCGTATTCCTGATTCTGGCACCGCTAACAGTTCAAAAAACCAACACCGTATGAAGAAGTGATCGCAATTTGAAAAGTCTAGTAAACTACAATTTTTGGCCTTTGACCAAGTTTGACTGGAATTTGGGAAAATTAAAAAGAGAATATTACAGGGAATATTCCTAGAATATTCCTTGGAATATTCCTAGAATATTCCTCAAAATATTCCTCTTGGACCAGTAAGATTGTGACAAGTTTTTGCATCTTATTTGTAGCTAGACTGAACGAAGTTTTATTAGCCAATTGGAGGCTGCCATGTGGCAGACCCGAAGGCCGCCACATGGCCCAAGAATGGTGTGATAAAAATTTTGGGGAGCCGACTGGAGTCAACCCCAAGACCTTCGAGAGTGCATACAGAAGCCTTACCATTTGGGATATGTGATGGTTCTTAACACATAAGGGATAAAACCTATATTTGAAGTTTATTAAAATCTGTGTTTGGGGAACGGAGGGGTTAGCCCCTCCACATGTGGCTTGAGCTCATGAACTATGGGCCAAAGACCAACCAAAGTCTCCCCTGGGGTTTCATGTGTGCTTACATGATTAACGGCAACCAAACCACAACATTAAATTTTATCAAATTTTTAAAAAAACCCGTGACATTAAACACAATCGTATGTGCTTTGTCACATGCCTCTATTTACAGTTAAGTGCTAACGGTTTTCACAGTCCTCCGACGATTATGGTTTTAAGACCGAAAAAATTGTGACATGTGCCATCAACCAGCACTTTATGTGTGGTTATTTCAGCATTTAGGCTGGCGAGCGTGTAAATTTTTGCATAAGTCCCTATTTTAACTGCAGCTAACTTCAGTTCTCCATTTTTAGTGGACGATTTTTAGGGGACACTGGGAAAAATGAGTTTAGGCTCTATCTTGAGCTAGAATCAACCAATTTTGGGGTGAAAATAGTCAATTTCGACTATCTCAGACATTATGGATTCATTGGTGAGGGTTTCAGAGCCATCAGAGGACTTCTAAGTGAGATTTTTCATCAGAGAAGTTCTAGGGGCCACTAGGGCCACCATGGGCCAGGAGCAGTTTGAGGCTTAGCCAGAGTAGCTAGAGGCCTTTCTCAACAATCCAATAGTCAATTTTGGATGTTTCAGAAATTATGGAACTACTGGTGTGGTTTTTAGAGACTATAGAGGACTTTTTAAGGCCTATATGCTTCATATAATTTCCAGTGGCCACTAGGGCCAGCAAGTGCCAACATTAGTTTGAGGCCTAGTCAAGGTAGCTAGAGGCCTTTTTCAGCAAACCAATAGTCATTTCTGAATTTTTTGATACTTATGAATCCATTTATGGAGTTTTCAGAAGCTTTTGAGGACTTATAAAGGTCTATAATCCACAAATAATTTTTCTTTGACCCGAGAGCCAGGGGATGCCACCAGGTGTTGAAGGTGAACCGGAGTAGCCGGAGGCCAATTTCTGCAAGTGAATAGTCTATTCTGACTATTTTTGACATTTTGAATCCAATGAAAGGATTTTTAGAGCCATTTGAAGACTTATAAAGGTCGAAGAGCCACAAGGAAGTTTTGGGCAGCCTAGGGCCATTAGTGGATGGAGGCCTATATTGGGGAGCCAGTGCTCATTTTGAGAAAATGATCAGTCCATATTGAAGGTCTGGTATGTGATAGTGAAATTAGGTGAGGTTTCAGGGGCAGAAAAATAATTCCGAGGGAGTTAGTTCCACAGAGAATCTCAGGGAAGCTTAAGGGCACCGATAGAAGGAATCAAGTGTAAGGGGACCTAGATCTGTTTTTAGAGTGATGACAGCCATGACAGGGGTATGATGGTATTATAAACCCATTGGTTCAGTTCACATAACCATTGGAGTTGATTTTGTAACTTGTAAAATAATATTTTCATCATAATCCCAAAGAGCTAAGTCAAGATGAGAAGAGCTCAAGGGGACGTAGCCCACGATATTCAGGTGAACTCCTAGATTAAATTTGTTGTTATGTGTTGATGTTTATTTGTTTCATTATATGGCTATTGCACATGTTTAATATCAACAAAAAAAAATGGTATTAAAGCACTTAAACGGTAAAAAAAATTACACTTGTTTCAAGTATAAAATTCCACAAAAGTCAAGTATAAGCTAGATCTTTTATTTGTTTAACTGTGTGGGAGGTTCTTGAAAATCATAACAAGTTATCCAACCCATATTTAGATCAATGTGCCAACCTTGAAAAATTTTCCTTTGGCATGAACTAGGTCCAATATCTGGGCTACATCATTGATGATCAAGGTGTGCATGTGGATCCAGCCTTGGGAATCCATCTCCATGGATTATATGTCCGACCTTCCTTCTATAAAGAATTGTAATTATTGTATATTTTTGGTCAATCTATTTTCTAATATTGCTATATTGGCTACTTATAGGAAGAGTATCATAGTGGAGTACATTTCCAAACACTTATTCAAATGAGTATGGGTACATATTGGGATCCTATAGACCATTATATCAGATCTAGACAACATGTTCATGATCACATTCTGTTAATTTTATATCTCAGAGACAAATTACCTTCTTTGGACAACCTTCCTTCTCTAGAGAAGCCCATATTTGCCCTTGGAAGAATTTAATTTGGTCAAGGAAAAACTTTATTTTTAAGAGAAAACCCACAAGTAAAAAAATTTACAGGTCAGCCTAAAGTCATAGTTGGGTCTCCAAAGAAGCATACAAATACACTTCAAGGCAACCTCATTTGGACATCACATGAACACATCTTCTCTCTCTCTTCCCCTCCCACTTGTGATTTTTTCTAACAAGTTTGAAGTAAGGTAGATGAGATCACATGTATGAAGGGAAGAAGGAAATTCTGATTTTTTGTGTTGACTTTGTGATTAGGCAGTCGTTGACCAAGTTTGACTTGCCATTTTTACACACTTTGACTTGTAAAATTTTTAGTTTTGGAGGCCAATTTTTTTTCTGGAGAGATTGAAATTTTCTAGGCAATTTTCTTATGGTTGACTACACGTTTGTTAACTTAATTTTGACTATAGAAATTTAAAGTTTAATCACAAATTTCTCTCTCCTTTGACTAAGCTCTTTTGGGAATTTTTTGACTCGATTTTAACCAGCAAGGAATACCAAATATTTTGGCAATTAACTAAGCTTATTTTACGCATCTTTGACTATTGAATGTTGATAGGCTAGAGAATCTTTGTCTGCCATTGATTGTTGTTGTCTTCGAAAAAAAATTGCAGACTTTGACTTTGGATCAGATTTTACTTTTGGAATCTTCTCTCATTGGATATTGGTTAGTTTATTTGATTGGTCAAAGATGTTTTCATTTGACTCATAGTTGGATTGGAATATTGTATCTCTCTGTTGAACATTTGATGAAAATATAATAGAAGATGAATTTTGAAAGGGTTTCCCCCCCCTAGTGGGGTTTTACCTTGGTTTATAACCAAATATCGTGTCTCTCTTGTTTCATCTTATTGGTTGTATTCTATTTCATTTGAATTATTTTTCTATAGACAAATTCTATTGGTCATTGAAATATTGAATTTATTTTAAAAGTGGTTGATAATTGAAGGAAAATGAATTAAGTGATTGTTTTAAGCATAAAACAATGGAAAATTAACATGGAATCATAGATGATGTGAAGAAAAGCCCAAGGAGACAAGAGACTAGATAAATCAACTTTGGAGAAAGCTAAAGGATCCAATTTGACTTTATCAATATGCTTAACTATTACTTCAATGATACATAGAAGTTGGGTGACTCATCAAATTTTTCCACTTGGAAGATCAAGTTGGAAGTCATATTCAATGATAATGATGCTTTGGAATATGAGAAAGGAAAAGTACCTGAGCCACCATAAAATTTTGGCTTGCTACCACCAAGGAAAACTATAAGATATGCACGAGGGCTTCACTGAGGGAGAAATACCATACAATGTGCATTCATATTGGGGGATATATATTTAGGAAAAAATGGCATAATATATTGAGCATATAATAAGGGATAAAGGGTTTTTATATTGGTAGAGTTTTTTATAAAGGGTTTTTACCTTGGTCTATAACCAAATATCGTGTCTCTCTTGTTTCATCTTATTGGTTGTATTCTATTTCATTTGAATTATTTTTCTATATACAAATGCTATTGGTCATTGAAATATTGAATTTATTTGAAAAGTGGTTGATAATTGAAGGAAAATGAATTAAGTGATTTTTTTAAGCATAAAACAATGGAAAATTAACATGGAATCATAGATGAGGTGAAGAAAAGCCCAAGGAGACAAGAGACTAGATAAATCAACTTTGGAGAAAGATAAAGGATCCAATTTGACTTTATCAAGATGCTTAACTATTACTTCAATGATACATAGAAGTTGGGTGACTCATAAAATTTTTCTACTTGGAAGATCATGTTGGAAGTCATATTCAATGATAATGATGTTTTGGAATATGAGGAAGGAAAAGTACCTAAGCCACCATAAAATTTGGGCTTGCTACCACCACGGAAAACTATAAGAAATGCATGAGGGCTTCACTGGGGGAGAAATACCATACAATGTGCATTCATATTGGGGGATATATATTGAGGAAAAAACGGCATAATATATTGAGCATATAATAATGTTGTGTAACCAGCTCCAAAAATAGAAGAAAGGGGATATCAACGCCTTAGAAATAAGCCACTTCGAGGGGGAAACCTCCAATACATTACATAAATGAACAATTCTTGGATGATACAATTTACAAAACCTCCTTTCTATATATAGGATTCCATGGGGCCATAATGTAATCCTAGTGGGGCCACAATGTAATCCTAGTCAACCTAACAATAATAATTTAAGGGCACAATAATAACAATATGGGGGTTACAGGGGTACAATAATAACAATAAGGGGGTTACACTAACAACAATAAGGGACTATACTAGTAATATAGGGACCTAACATGCCCCTCTCCTTCAAAAAGTGTTGTCCTCAATGCTTGAGTAGCTCTGGGTGCTTCTGTATAAAATTCTCATCCTCCCATGTAGAATCTTCAGTGGGTAAGTTCTTCCACTTGATGAGATACTCTGAAATTGATCGATTCCGTAGCTGTCTAGTTCTTGTTTCCATGACCGCTTCAGGTTCCAATATGATTTTTCCTTCCTCATCAAGTTCTGGAAATATTGTTTGAACTGGAAGATTTTCACCTATAACCTTCTTTAAGCATGAAACATGGAAAACGGGATGTACTCGCGAAGAAGCAGGAAGCTCCAATTTGTATGCCATAGTACCAATCTTTTGCAACACCTTGTAAGGACCATAGTACTTTGGCGATAATTTATCATCCTTCTTAGCTTGCTTGAGGGACATTTGTTTGTATGGTTGTAGCCGTAAAAATACCCAATCTCCTACATCAAAACTTCTCTCGCCACGATGTTGATCTGCCTGTTGTTTCATTCGATTTTGTGCCAAATTCAGGTTATCCTTTAAGAGTTGGAGAACTTCTTGCTGATGCTCGATGTGATCTTCCACTGCTTGAACCTTCGAATTTTCCCTCAAAGATGATGTGATGGACGGTGGATGATATCCATAAAGTGCCATAAATGGGGTCATTTTTGCTGCAGTATGGAAGGAAGTGTTATACCACCATTCAGCGAGAAGTAACCACTTGACCCATTGTGTTTGTTTATCAGATACAAAACAACGAAGATATCCTTCCAAACATTTATTTACTATCTCAGTTTGACCATCAGATTGAGGATGACAAGATGAGCTATGAGCTAATTGAGTACCCAAACAAGAAAATAACTCCGTCCAAAAATTTCCAGTAAAAATGGGATCTCTGTCGCTCACAATAACCCTTGGGCTTCCATGTAGCTTTTGAATTCTGTCCATAAATGTAGTAGCAACTATACTTGCTTTAAATGGATGAGATAATGCACAAAAGTGTGCATACTTGGTAAGTCTATCGACTACCACCATGATGACACTCTTTCCTTCGGACTTAGGTAAACCTGTGATAAAATCCATTGAAATCTCCTCCCAACGTTGACTTGGAATGGATAAAGGTTGTAGAAGTCCCTGGGTCTTAATTGTTTCCACTTTATTCTGCTGGCAAACCAAACATTCTGCCACAAACTTTTGAATATCAGATTTAAGGCCATCCCAAAAAAATTCTTTCTTCACCCTGTGGTAAGTTTTTTAAAATCCTGAGTGTCCTCCTAAAGGAGAAGTGTACAATTCCAAAAGAATCTTTTGTTTTAGTTGGGAATTCTTACAAAGATATAAGCGATCTTTGTACCATAAGGAATCATTTTTCCAACTAAATGTATCAGATGTACTAGGATCTTGCTGCAACTTTTGAATGAGTATCCATACATCTTTGTCCTTCTTCCATTCATCTCGTGCTTCAGTTATCCAATCTGGTTGGATAATAGAAATGGCACAAAGCAATGCTTCCACCTCTTCATTCTTTCTTGAGAGTGCATCTGCAACAACATTAACCTTTCCTTTTTTGTAGATTATTTCAAAGTCATAACCCAACATCTTTGTGACCCATTTTTGCTGCTCTTCTGAAGATAGTCTTTGTTCCAAAAAGTGTTTAAGACTATCATGATCAGTTTTACCTTGAAGTGTCTTCCCATTAGGTAAGTTCACCATTTCTTTAGTGCATGCAGTATTGCTAACATTTCCTTCTCATAAATAGGTTTCTGTAAATACTTTCCTTTGATTGGACGACTTTCAAAAGCAATGGGTCTTCCTTCTTGCATTAAAACCGCACCAATTCCATTTCCTAAGGCATCACATTCCACAATAAAGGTTTTCGTGAAGTCTGGTGTAGCTAAGACCGGTGCTAGGCACATTGCCTCTTTAAGACGTTCAAAGGCCTTAGTTGCTTCAGGAGTCCATGAAAATGCATCTTTCTTCAATAATGTTGTTAGAGGTGCTGCTATTCTCCCATAATTCTTAACAAACTTGCGATAATACCCTGTTAACCCGAGAAATCCTCGCAACCGCTTTATGGTTGTGGGGACTTTCCATTCCTTAATGGCTTTAATTTTGTTAGGGTCTACTTTAACACCCTCGTGAGATACAATATGACCCGGATATTCCACCTCTTGTACTCCAAAGAAACATTTGGATGTTTTTGCATATAATTGTTTCTCTTGCAATAGTTTGAGCACCCTGTCAACATGTTCAACATGATCCTTCCAAGACTGCTATAGATTAGTATATCATCAAAAAATACTAGCACAAATTTTCTAAGGAAGGGTTTGAAAATGGAATTCATCAACCCTTGAAATGTAGAAGGTGCATTGGTAAGGCCAAAAGGCATGATCAAAAATTCATAATGACCCTCATGAGTTTGAAATGTTGTTTTTGGAATATCTTCAGTCTTCATTCTAATTTGATGATATCCTGAACGAAGATCCAACTTGGTAAAATAAATTGCTCCATGTAATTCATCCAATAATTCATCAATCATAAGAATGGGAAATTTATCTTTAATGGTGAGCTTATTGAGCTCCCTATAATCCGGACACATTCGCCATGATCCATCCTTCTTGTGTACCAATACTACAGGAGCAGAGAAAGAACTTTGACTAGGTTGAATTATACCCGCCTCTAACATTTCTGCAATCATACGTTCAATTCACTCTTTTGGACGTAAGGATATCTATAAGGCCTGATGTTTGGAGGAACACTTCCTGGAATCAAATGAATAGCATGATCATGATCACGAATAGGTGGGAGTCCTTTGGGAGTTTCAAACACCTTGGAATGATTGTCCAAGACTCGTTGGAGATCCATAGAAATAGATGATTTTGATGTTGGAACTTCTAGTGAGCATAATTATGCAATTATGCCTCGTTGTTCTTTCTTTAGAAGCTTTGTCATGACATTAGAGCTTATTATCCTTCCTGGCTTCCCTGCAATACCTCGTAATTTGACTTCCTTTCCTTCTGAAAAAAATTTCAAGAAAAGTTCTTGAAAATTAAAAGCTACCGTCCCCAAAGATTGTAACCATTGTACTCCTAGTACAACATCAGCACCTCCCATGGGAATGGAAAGCATTGGACTAGTCAACACATATTCCCCCATGGTTAGCTTGATGTTATGGCATTTTCCAGAGCAATTTATAGTTCCTCCATTTGCAACTATCACTTGACATTCTGGTGCTGGGTATAGGAAACAATTTAATTCCTTGGCTACCTTACAATGAATAAAATTATGGGTGCTACCTGAATCAATCAACACTATTACCCTTTTCTTCTTGATCTGTCCTACTATCTTGAGAGTTTGAGGAGTGGTAATTCCAGCCAGTGCATTACATGATATGTTCGGATTCATTTCTTCCTCTTCTATGGCTGGTTCCTAGTGTATATCCTCTTCTTTTTCATTTTCTTCTTCTTCTTTACAATCTATGTAAAATAATTTCTTTTCAGCACACTTATGACCTTTAGTGTATTTGCTATCACAACTGTAGCAAAGCCCTTTTGCTCTTTTTTCTTCCAATTGTTGTGGTGTCAACCTTGTAGGTTGTGGAAATCTAGGCATAGCAACACTTCCTTCTTTATAGAATTGAGTGGTAGGCTTCCTTGTCGCCACAATTTTACATTCAATTTTTCTTGCCAACCTGAATGCCTTCTCCAATGAATCAGGTTCCAAAACGTGAACTTCATGTTGGATGTTATCCTTTAAAGTACCTATGAAGAGATCAATCTTGTGTTCCTCTGGAATATTAGTTATCCTTATATTCAATTTTTGGAAGTCCTCAATGTGCTCCCCCACTAAACCCTTTTGTTTGAGATTTATCAATTGGCTAAAGAAGGTGTTGCTATTTGTATCCTCATAATGTGCTATCATTTCCTCCGTAAAAATTGACCAGGTGACAATTTTTTTACGGGAGCAAAGCCATCGATACCATACAAATGTATTTTGTTCTAAATGTAAAGTTGCAATGCGTACCTTTTGTGTGTTTTGCACGTTATGGAGATCAAAATATTGCTCCATCTGTAGTATCCATGTTATATGATCCTTTCCATCAAACTTCCTCATATCCATTTTTGGAATATGGTGGTTCTTCCCGCCAACATTAGAGTTTATGAAATCATGATTAACATTTATTTTGTTCTCATCATGAGGTTCTTCTACTATGTTTTCACCATTAGGAAACATTTCTTGTATCAACTTTTTCAAACCTTCCATGTCTGCTTTTAGAACATTCTTCATGTTCTCCATTTTCTCATTGATCTTAGCTTCCATGTCATCCATCTTAGATTCCATGCCAGCCTCCATGCCATCTATCTTAGATTCCATGCCATCTATCTTAGATTCCACGCCTTTCTTCAAACCATCCATCTTATTTTCCACGCCTTTCTTCAAAACTTCCATGTCATTTTTTGTTTCTCTTTGCGAGAGCGAAATTTGTTGCACTTGCTCTTGTAATTTTGATATGTCATGTTGTCATTCTTCGTCTTCATGAGTCATAGTAGAGCTTTACAAAGGCTTAATGGATGTTGAATTATTTTTAGGGGCCATTTTAGAATCAAATACTGATATCTATTCTACAATATGCCCTTGCAATCAATTCAACTTGATTCTTCAAACAAGACTTATGCAATTCGGAAAAAAAAATACACACCTTTTACTTGCTTTTGAGGAGCTCTATATTGAAATTGAATTATCTCTATAATTGCAAAACCTAAATATCTGAAATTCAGCCCTTTAGTAGCCCTATGAATCTTCTTTCCAATTCCATAGTTCTGATATGATTTGGATTCTTCAAGACAAAGTTATGTCCAATCTCCCACAATGACCCAATTTTAGACTGGTTCAGTAGAGCGAACATGTATGACTTGTTGCGTGTCACTGTTTCATCCTTTGGCTCTGAAATTTATAGCGAAGAAAATATAGTCCATGTAATTGTGACCACTTTTTATGTCACTCCAATCCAATGTTGAGAGAGAGAGTTATGAATATTTTCCCACGATCACCTCTTTGAGATGAAATTCAGGAGCCTGAAAAAACACTACCTTCCACAGATCATATCTCTGAAAATTTTGTGAACCAAGCTCTGAAATGTTTTTACAATGCTCCTTAGGATTTCAGCTTCACACCATAAAAATTCCCGCTTCTGAAACTTTGTAGAAAAAACGTTATAGCACAAATGCCACGATGACCTGTTTAGGAGCCTGCAAAAAGACCTAACTTCCACAGATCATATCTCCAAAAATATTGCAAAAAAAGCTCTGAAATGTTTTGACAATGTTCCTCAAGATTTTGGCTTCATGCCCTAACACTTTCATCTTTTGAAACTTTGTAGAAAAAAAGTTATAGCAAAAATTCCACGATGACCTGTTTGGATCAGCAAAACCCTAGAATCCAAAGCTCTGATACCAAATGTTGTGTAACCAGCTCCAAAAATAGAAGAAAAGAAAAGAAAAGAGATATCAACGCCTTATAAATAAGCCACTTCGAGGGAGCAACCTCCAATACATTACATAAATGAACAATTCTTGGATGATACAGTTTACAAAACCTCCTTTCTATATATAGGAGTCCATAGGGCCATAATGTAATCCTAGTGGGCCACAATGTAATTCTAGCCGACCTAACAATAATAATTTAAGGGCACAATAATAACAAAATGGGGGTTACAAGGGTACAATAATAACAATAAGGGGGTTACACTAACAACAATAAGGGACTATACTAGTGATATAGGGACCTAACAAAGATTCTTAACTATTACTTCAATGATACATAGAAGTTGGGTGACTCATCAACTTTTGCTACTTGGAAGATTAGGTTGGAAGTCATATTCAATGATAATGATGTTTTGGAATATGAGGAAGGAAAAGTACCTAAGCCACCATAAAATTTGGGCTTGCTACCACCAAGTAAAACTATAATAAATGCACGAGGGCTTCACTGGGGGAGAAATACCATACAATGTGCATTCATATTGGGGGATATATATTTAGGAAAAAATGGCATAATATATTGAGCATATAATAAGGGATAAAGGGTTTTTATATTGGTAGGTATAAAAAAATGGAACTCAAATTTAATGAAAAAATATAAATAGGTATAAAAATATTAATGAAAAAATGGATATCTACAATATCTAGTGAAATCCAAGGTTTTTTTTTAAATGGGGAAGGTGTACTGGGTTCGTAATGGTAGGGGGTTAAATAATGTGAATTTTTTGAGATATTTTCCAATATGTAGTCCAATTAGGGGTATTGTTTAGTATGCCACGAAAGCACATGATATGTCATAGTTCCATTGAGTGAAGCCCTTGTGAATAAAGGTGAGCTCAAATTCAAGAAAATTCTTATTGATTCTTTAAAAGATCATTTTCTTACTTATGTTGGAAAATTTAAGAATTCTAAGGAAATATACGATAAGTTGGTTGGAATGTATGAGGTCAAAAACTTGAATCGTATCCTCTCCTTGAAGAATCAACTCAAGAACAGGAAAATGAACAAGGGGGAATTTGTGCAATCCTATGTTATGAGGATATCCCAACTCAAGGATCAATTGTGGACTGTTGGAGAGCCCATTTTTGCTAGAGAGATAGTGTTTATCACTCTTCAAGTTCTTCCTCCTATTTAGGAAACCTTCATCACTATTATAAGCAACAATGACACATTTACGACATTTTATGAGTTCGTTGGAAAATGTACTTAAGATGAAACCAAGATGATATCTAGAGGAAGGATTTAAAAGCATGAAGAAGGAGAGCCCTCTGCATTTACTTCTCAAGACAAGAAAATAAAAGGAAGAGGAAGACCATCCAACTCTAGAAATCCTGCTCCATATTCCAAGTTTTCAAATAGAAGATTCAAAAGGGAAGTATTAAGAGTTGAATGTTACAACTGCCACAAGAATGGTCACTATGCCTGATTCTGCTCGAAAAAAAAGAGATGCCCCAAGGTCCAACAGCAATCATGGCTTCAACAACAATAGGTTTAATGATAAAATAAGAGGCGATGATATAAGGAGAGATGATAGAAGAAGAAGAGATGCTCGTAATGATCGTGAAGAAGGTTATTTTCTGCAAAAGAGATCAAGGAACTCAAGGTATGGAAATAATGTTGTTGCCACTCAATCTGAATATATTATTATTCCTGCTCTTTCTAGTTATTCTCCTCTAGATTCGTAAGATAGTTGGTTGGTAGATAGTGGGGCCTATCGATATTTCTTTGGGTATCGTGAATTCCTCTCAAATTTGGTTGAGAGGGAGAGTAATCTAAATATCATTCTTGAATATAACTCCACTTATCTTGTAAGTGTCTCTAGCTCTGTTAAATTTCATTTGGACTCTGGGAAACTCATTCTTCTTCATGATGTGATGTATGTTCCCAGACTAAAGAAGAAATTGGTATTTATTTTTTCCTTAGAAGACAAAGGGATTAGATTTTTCTTCATAAGAGGATAGGTCCTCACTTTTCCTTCAAAATATGTCATGAGGGATGCTTTCACCTTGGCATCTAGAATTGAAGGACTCTATAGATTCGATGGAAGACCATTGTTGTAGGTTTGAGAGTTTTACATAAATTACCTGCAAACAAATTCTTAAAAAATATATATATATACAATGGAGAGAACATAAAAAATATACACAAATATTTTCCCTTGGATCCCAAAACCAAAACTACCAGATTGATTTTTCATTATATTCCTTCCAATTTTACAATACATATCTATATACATGTTGAATCATTCATAAACCCCCAATCCATTAACCTTGAATTATAACATAACCATTGTTCCCTTGATCAGATCTACAAAATACCATGGGAATAAAACTATCATGCCTAAAACCATGTGCAAACCCCATGCACAGTATCATGGGTAGGTGCGCCCACCATATTTGGGTCTGCCCAATTATTATTGGGTCTACATAAAAATAAAATTTCCCAGAAACTTCCCTAGATCCCGTGCAAGGTGGCTACCACCCCACATGTGACCCCCTAGCACAACATACAACATGTGCACCTAATCATGGAAAAAATATAACACATATCCAACATTCTTCCACTTGTTGTTTTATTTCCACATAGGGGGTCATAAGAGAACTTAGTCATTGGTCCAGGGCTGCAATTCCCATTGTTTCTCTACACCAAGAGAACTTCTCTATGCCCACTGACTTTTTCAATGCATCTACAACATTCTTCAAATTGTCCACCTTTTCTAGCAACGCCTTTTTGTCTTCAACCATATCCTTCACAAAAAGATATTGAACATCAATGTGCTTTGTCTTTGAATGATAATTTGGGTTCTTTGCCAAGAAAATTGCACTTTGGAAATCATGGTCTATCCTTATATCTCACTGTACCAACCCCATACTTGAACACAATCTCTGCAACCAAACTGCTTCCTTGCTTGCATGAGTGGCTACCATGTATTCAACCTTTGTAGTTGAAAGGGCCATTATAGATTGTCTCTTGTTCATCCAATTGACTGCTCCTCCAAATAGTTTAAACACACGACCACTTTTATATATTCTCCAATATATATCTCCAACCCATTCTACATCAACAAAGCCACGAATGTCCAAAATTGTGTCCAATCCTAGTCTTCCTTAGTAGCACAAACCATAATCACTAGTGCCATGAAAATATCTGAAAATTCGCCTCACTTCTGTCTAATGTTCCTTCCCTGAGTTTGACATAAACATTCTTAATACACCACTTGATTGTGCAATGTCTGGTCTGGTATATACCATTGCATACATAAGGCTATGGACTACACTTTCATATTGAACACGAGACATGTCCTCTTCCTCTTATTTTTCAACAGATAACTTTACACCTACAGGAATAAAAACCTTCACAGGTTTTCTATCCTTCATATTAAACCATTGCAATATTATCTCAACATACTTCCTCTGATTTAACCATATTTTCCTCTTTGGCGAATCTCATTTAATTTCCATGCCCAAAATATAGTTTGTAGCACCAAGATATTTCATGTTGAATTTAGAGGACAATTGGGTCTTCAAATCCTGGATGATTTCTTTGTCTTTTCCAATCAACAACATATCATCCAAATAAAAGACCCAATAAATAATACGTCCACCAATTATTTTAAAATACACAAAATGATACGTTTTTCTCTTTAGGAAGCCAAGTCCCCATATATATGTATCAAATTTGTGATACCACATCCTTGGTGATTGCTTCAACCCATACAAAGACTTTTTTAACCTGCATACCAGTTCTTTCTTACCCTTCACCAAAAATCCTTCAGGTTACTTCATGCATTAGGGTAATTTTGAGGTCTAAAATGGGCCTCCTAAGGAAATTATAAAATAATAGTGGAAATAATAAATAAGATTAGATTACATCATCAAATTTTAGAGGAAAAAAATAAAAAAAATATTTTTTCAACTCGTATTTTCAACTTATCTCCTTATGGGTTTACTCAAATTTCGAGCGGTAAGACTCCTTGGATGAAAAATTTGATTCCTTGTCCAAGGAGTACCCATGTTGCATACTTTCGATGAAACCTACTACATGAAAAATGAGAAATACATGAAAAACTTTATTGCAATCACATTTTTTCATGTAGCATGGTCCATCAAAAGTATACAACACGAGTACTCCTTGGATGTAGAATTAAATTTTGCATCCAATGAGTACTCTCACTCGAAATTTGAGTAAAACCTTAGGGAGATAAGTTAAAAATATGAGTTGAAAACACAGTTTTATTATTTTATTATTTTTTAATATTTTTACTTTTTTACTCCAAAAATGGTGAATCATCCCCCATGGTTGACATCATCATCTTGAATCCTATTGGTTCTTATAAATTTTATTTTGGTTGTACATTTTTCTTAAGAGGCCCATTTTAGACCTCAAAATTCCCCTAATGTAGATCTCTTCTTTCATATCCCCATGAAGAAACATTTTATTCGCATCCATTTGTTCTACCTCAAACTCAAAATAAGCTACAAGAAATAAAATTAATCTGATAGAAGCTACTTTGGCAACAGGAGAAAAAATATCAGCAAAAGCAATTCCCGACACCAAGGAATAACCATTTTCTACCAACCAAGCTTTGTATTTCTCCACCTTTCCTTCTGCATTCATCTTCCTTTTAAACACCCATTTGTTGCCAATGGGTTTCCTTCCAATTGAAAACTCCACCAAATCCCAATGCTCATTTTTTTCTAAATATGCCATTTCTTCAACCATGGCCTCCTTGCATAGTTTTACATCCTTTGAATCCACTACCTCCCTGACAATTATGGGATTATCATGAGTAATAGATAAAGCTAAATTTGAATAGAAAGTAGATGGACTATACCTCTCTAACTTCCTTCTCTCTCGAATTGATCTTCTCAAAGCTGGAGTGTGTGGCTCTTCCTCTTCTAATTCTTGTTCTGTTGTAGTGTCTGATTCTTCCTTCTTCGGTTCAAACTCTATCTTTTTAGTTTACTTTGGTAGGACCATGTTTAATAAAAATTTTCGCCTCTTTAAACACCACATCTTGGTTATACACAACCCTTTTTTCTAGGTTTCAAATCTTGTAACCTTTTAAGCCATCCTTATACCCAATGATGATTCATCTTTCAGATTTACTATCCAGTTTGGTTATTTTCTCCTTTGGAACATGTACATATGCATCAATACCAAAACCTTGAGATGTGAGAGAGAGGGTTTAATACCAGTCCATACCTTATGTGGAGTCTTATCCTCCAATGCTAATGAATGTGATTTGTTAAACAGGTAACACGCAGTATCCACTGCCTCTGCCCAGAATTGATATCCGAACCCAACACCACTGAGCATGCTTCTTTCCTTTTCAATCAATGTCCTATTCATTCTTTCTACAAATCCATTTTTTTAAAGAGTGTATGGAGTAGTATTCTGTCGTGCTATGCCACACTTCTTACAGAACTCTTCAAATTCATTCTTGCATAACTCTCCACTATTATCTGTCCTCGACACATTGATCTTATTCTTTGTCTGATTTTCCACCAGAGCCTTAAATTCTTTAAACCTGTCAAGGAATCTAGATTTATTCCCGAGGAAATGTATCCATATATTTCTATAGAAGTCATCTATAAATGAGATATAGTACACAGACTTCCCTAGTGATATAACTGACATAGGTCCAAACACATCAGGCTATAATATCCCTTTTTCCTTCTTAGCACTAGAGGGGAAAATCATCCAATTTTTCTTCCCATATACAATTTTTTCATAGAAATTTAAATCCAACCTAGAAATTGGGCATACCTTCTACCATACCATTACCATGCAATATTTGAGGGCCCTTCTCTCCAATATGTCCAAGTATTTGATGCCACAACATAGCCTTCTCTCAGGAGACCACTAGATTTTCTGCTCCACTTTCGCGAACCACAGAACTGTTGCACCCGTCAATAATAGTGCTACCAAAAATCTTGTACAAAGTTCCAATATGAACTCCCCACATCAATACCAGAGCTCCTCGAACCATCTTTTAGGTATATTTATCGAACACTATTTTTACACCCACATCATCCATTTAATTACAAAAATTAAATTTCTAGATAATGCAGGAATATGTAGAACACTAGGAAGTGTTCTAATCCTTCCACCTTGCAACTTCAACTTGAATTTTCCACGTCCTATAATTCTAGCATTTCTTTAATCCCCTAGGAATACATTTCCACCATCATATTTCTTGTACTCACAAAACCACTCCCAATGGCGAGTGAAGTGAAAGGGTGCACTTTAGTCAATCAACTATGGCTCATGATCTACGTGTGTACTTGAAGAAGAAGCCAAGTACGCATCCCCACCTACATCTGAGGTGTTTTGGCCTCTAGAAAAGGAGCATCATAAGATCATTTTGTTTATCAGGAGCTTTATATTTACAATCCTTTTTTTAGTGCCCTTATTTTACGCATTTCTAGCATACCTTCACAAGTTATTCTAGAGATTTAGATCTCCCACTTGAGGAATTATTTCTATTTTTGTTTTGGGTTCGTACTCATATAGACAAGGCATATCCATTCTAGCTCTCCATATTTTTTCATCTCATCTCCTCTGACAACAAGGATGTGACTATTTCATCAAACTTCAAGGTAGTTGTATTGCTGCCTATGGAAACAACTAGACTATCCCATGAATCCGGTAGAGAAAAATACAAAATGATGCACTTATATTCATCTGAAATTTTAATATCAATGGATAAAAACTAGCTTACCACGGTATTACAGGACTTCAGATGCTTTGTCATTGAGTCTCCATCCTTCATCTTAAGGATATACAACTTTTTCCGCAGGAGCAGTTTGTGCACTAGAGACTTAGATTTATAAAAATTCCCTAACTTGTCCCACAAGGCCTTTGTCATAGCTTCCCATGATACAATCAACAATACTGAATCTGAGAGACATAATTGTATTGTGCTCTTCACCTTCTGATCTAAATTTTCCCAGTATTATGCCGAAATTCATGGTTGTGTTGTACCTGGATCTGCAACAATCCACTGATCTTGGTCCACTAATATATCCTCCATCTTGAGCTTCCGCAACTCAAAACCATGACCATTAAATTTCTTGATCTCTACCTTTCCACTGTTCTCCATATTCTTTCATTGCAAGAATTGATCTCATAGATCCCCCACTGAACAGGGTCTACCACAGGCCCGAGAAAAACCCTAAGAAACAAAGGCGTCCACTTGAAGTCGAAACTACTTTGATACCAACTGTAGGTTTTAACCCTGTACATAAATTACCTGCAAATGAATTATATATATATATATATATATATATATATATATATATATATATATATATATATATACATGCCGAAGCATTCATAAACCCCCAATCCATTAACCTTGGATTTGAACATAACCACAATTCCCATGACTGGATCGAAAAAATACCATGGGCATAAAACCATCATGCCCAAAACAATGTGCAAACCCCATGCAAAAAAATATGGGTAGGTACGCCCACCATATTTGGGTCTTCCTCCCATCCTTGGGCCCACCCAACTATTAGCAGAAAGAATATAACACATACCTAAGAAATACGATAAATGATAAATGATAGTAATCATCAAAGTGAGTTATTGCACCTTAGGTTTTCACATCTCCACTATAAAGCCTTGCCCAAAGTCAGGATGATAGTTTCTGGAATTCCTGATGTTTAATATAATC
Source organism: Pinus albicaulis (assembly GCA_034641835.2). NCBI lineage: Eukaryota > Viridiplantae > Streptophyta > Pinopsida > Pinales > Pinaceae > Pinus > Pinus albicaulis. Next base: position 866,116,121 of record CM076579.1, read on the forward strand.
ACAATGGAGTATGTCTAGGCTGTGCCAGTGGAAAGAACTCCAAGGGACCATTCCCCTCTAGCAAAATCATCAACTCATCCATTCTGACCTATGCGGACCCATGTCTGTGCACTCCCTTGGTGGCTACCTCTACTATATAGCCATTATTGATGAATTCTACCGGAAAACATGGATATTCTATTTGAAGAAAAAGGACATATCATTTCACATATTAAAGGACTTCAAGGTGTTGATAGAGACTCAAACAGGGAAGAGAATACATTTTTTCAGGTTCGATAATGGTGGAGAATATACTTCCAATGAGTTCGTTGACTTTTTAAATAAGGCTGGAATCATGAAAGAGACTATCGTACCTTATAATCCAAAGCATAATGGTGTGGATGAAATAAATAATAGGTCCATTATGGAAGCTTTCTAAGCTATGTTTCATGATCAAGATCTACCAAAGCTCCTTTGGGGAGAATCCACTAATACAATAATTTATGTTCAAAACAAGACTCCTCATCAAGCCCTAGGTGAAAAATACTCTCGAAGATGTTTTTATAGGTATCAAGCATGATGTTGGTAATTCGAGAATCTCTAGTTTCCCCATGTACTTTCATGTGCCAAAGAAAAAGAGGAACAAGCTGAAAGCCACCAGAAATAAAGGTACATTTTTTGGATATTGTGAAAATTATAAATCCTTTAGAATATATGTTTCTGGTCAAAGGAAAATCGATTTTAGGAGAGATGTAACTTTAAATGAAGATGTTTCCCTTGGAAAAGAAAGGGACGTTCCTCCAACTCCTCCTATTGAGAAGAAGGATGCTGACATAATCCTTTAGAATATATGTGCTTGGTCAAAGGAAAATCGATTTTAGCAAGGATGTAACTTTCAATGAAGATGTTACCCTTGGAAAAGTAAGGAAACTTCCTCCACCTCCTCTTATTGAAAAGAAGGATGATGACATGGACCTACTAAAATTTCCTTCTGTGTCAAAATATGAAAATGATATTTTTAATGATCCCATGGAACCTATGGACCCCTTAGATCCTCCTCCATGCAATCCCCCTGCCAAGAACTAACCATTATGGATTTGTTATACTTTACAAGATGTTGGACAACATGTCACTGCTAAGGGAACTTTTAGAGAAAGTAATAAGCCATGCCAGTACCAAGGATATGTTGTGGCTATGAGCTACTTCATTCAGGTTGGACCTTCCACTTTTGAAGAAGCAGTGAAAGAGAAGTTTTGGAAGGATTCCATGGCCGAAGAATATGAAGAATGATGTGTAGGATGTTGTTCTAAGACCCAAAGCAAAGTCTGTTGTGACTTCAAAGTGGCTATACAAGATAAAGCATGGAGCTAATGGAATTATTGAGAAATATAAAGTGTGGTTCGTGGCTAGAAGTTTCTCCTAGAAAGAGGGAGAAGACTATGAGGATATATTTCCACCAGTTTCCCATTATACCACTATTAGATATTTTTTTTATTTTCTACTTGTAAAGGATGGACCCTTCACTAGATGGATGCGAAGACTGCATTTCTTCATAGCATACTACAGGAAGAAGTATTTGTTGAGAAAATTTTTTAATTTTATATTCAAGATAGGAAGACTCACATTTGTGGGTTGAAGAAGGCACCTTATGGTTTGAAGCAAGCCTCTAGATCTTGGTATGCCTATATTTATAGTTACCTCGTGAAGCTTGGATTCACAAGAAGCAATGTTGTCCCAAACATCTACTGCAAATTGGTCCAAGGTATGCCTCTCATTTTGGTTTTAGATGTTGACGATTTATTTTTAACAGGTAGTGAGTCTCTGATGCTCAAGTATAAGAGGGATCTGGCCTCTGAATTTGAAATGAAATATCTTGGTTTGATGCATTACTTATTGGGATTAGAAGTGTGGAAAAATCCTGGAGATATTTTACTTTCTCAAGGAAAATATTTTGTGAAATTGTTGGAAATATTTGAAATGCTAGAGTGAAATTCCTTGGCCACACCAATGGAGATGAACTTCAAGAAATATGTTGTTGGAATTGACTTGGAAAATCCTTCTTAGTATCAAAAATTGATTGGGGCATTGATGTTCCTCATAAGAACCCATCCAAACATATGTGTTGCAGTTAATACTTTGAGTCAATTCATGACTTAACCTCTACATGCACACTGGGTTGTTGTCAAGCATGTGATGAGATATTTGCATGGGATAATCAACCTTGGTTTGAGATATACTACTTGTGATGTGAGATCTCATGGTTACGTTGATGTTGATTGGGTTAGAAATGTTATTGATAGGAAAAACACATCGGCGTGTTGTTTTAGTTTGGGTTCCTCCATGATATCTTGGTTGAGTAGGGAGTAAGAGTCCACATTTTTTAGGACTACCAAGGTAGAATATATTATTGTTAACATGGCTGAATACGAGACAATATGGTTGAGGAAGATATTTGGAGAGATGTTTGAGCAGGTCTTGGATACGATAGAAATATATTGCGATAACAAGAGTGGGATCCAATTAGCATAGAGTCATGTGTTTCATGAAAATTCCAAGCATATTGAGATCATGTACCACTATATATGAGACATGGTGAGGAGAGGAGCTATGAGACTCCATCATATTTTAACCAATAAGAAGATAGTATACATACTGACCAAGGCTTTACAGGAAGTTCTTGGTCTTTAGAAAATAACTTGGAGTGATGAGGGTGAGCCTCCTGGGAGGAAATGAAGCTATGATCTTCCCCCCCTATTTGAGCTCCCAGGGAGAGGAATTAATCTAGATAGATCCTAGGGTTGAGGGAACTCTAGAAAATAGGATAGTTGTGATCCTTACCTCATGATACGTAGTATCCTACCTATTGTATCACAATAGGATAATTGAGATCCTTACCACATGGTTAGTATCATCATGCCTGTTGTCATCTTTGGGACTTGAAAAAGTATATCCTAGTTGGCGTCCTACCCACAAGTTAGGCTTGTTGGGATTTCCACCCATCTAGCCAATGGGTGAGGAGACTTGGGATAGTTGTGATCCTTACCATTCATGGTAATTAGTATCCTGCCAAAGTAATGGGATGCAGATGTTCTACCACTGACTCTTTAGGGTCTAGTTGTGAAGATTAACGGACAATAGGATAGATGTGATCCTTACCTCTTATGGTAAGTAGTGTCCCTCCTATTGCCATTGGATAGAGGATGGTAGCTTGATCTCCCCTATGATGATTCTTCTTATTTAGATTCAAGAGTGTTCAATAGATGAGCATATATGAGAAAAGATAAAAAAATCACTTGATTGCGATGATATTCATGATGTAGTCGAAATGTTTTCCCTAACCGAACATGGAGTGTTAATTTGGAAGCTTAGGGACAAAATTCCTCCTGTTCCCTTGGAATAATTTAATTTGGTCAAGGAAAACTATTAATTTTAATAGAAAATCCACAAGTATAAAAAAGTACATGTCATCCTAAAGTCATAATTGGGTCTCCAAAGAAAAATATAAATACACTTCAAGGCAACCTCATTTGGACATCACATCACATCAACACATATTCTCTCTCTGTCTGTCCTCTTTTGATTGGTTCATGTTAGTATGAAGAATGTAGCTAAGCTCACACGAGCTAAGAGAAGAAGGGCATTCTAATTTTCTATGTTGGCTTTGTGATTTGACAGTCGTTGACCAAGTTTGACTTGGCGTTTTTACACACTTTGACTTGTAAAATTTTGATTTTTGGAGGATGAATTTTTATACGGAGAGATTAAAATTTTCTAGGAAGTTTGACTAGGGTTGAATACAGGTATGTTGACTAAATCTTGACTGTAGAAATATGATGTTTGACCAGAAATTTCTCTCTCCTTTAACCAAGCTCTTTTGGGATTGTTTTAACTTGATTTTGACCATCAATGAAGGTCCAATATTTTGACTATTGACCAAGTTGATTCAGAGCATATTTGATTTTTGAATGTTGACTGGTTAGAGAACCTTTGACTATTGTTGACTGTTATTGACTTTGACTAAAAATTGTAGACTTTGACTTTGGTCAAATTTAACTTTTAGTTTCATCTCTCATTGGACATTGGTTAGTTGATTTGATTTGTCAAAGTTGTTGTCCTTTGACTCATAGTTGGATTGGAATATTTTATCTCTTTTCTAAACATTTGATGACAATCTAATAGAAGAATAATTTTGAAAGGGTTTTCCCCCTTGTAGGGTTTTTCCCTGGTCTTTGAACAAATCTTGTGTCTCTCTTATTTCATCTTCTTGGTTGTATTCTATTGCATTCGAAGTATTTTTCTATCTACAATTGTTATTGGTCATTGGAAGATTGAATTTATTTGAAAAGTGATTGCTAATTTAGGAAAAAATGAATGAAATGATTGATATAAACATAGAATAATGGAAAATAAACCCATTCTGAATGAACCTCTGGTCATTGTTGGACACCAATATCACCAAGTCGACTGCATTCCATCCCTAGACTAATGGCCAGAAAGAGGTCGTCAACATAATGGCATTGCACATACTACACATATACAACTCCAAGCATCCACGTACATGGGATGAGAGTCTTCTATATGTGAAACACAACTATAATATAGCTTTTCATAGCTTGTATTGCCACACCCCCTTGCATGTGGGCATGGGATTTCAACCATTATGTCTGATTGATATTTTCTATGCATCTTGCGACTACAACGGTAGAATATGCAAATGTACAATATGAAACTGATAAAGCCACTATTTATTGAATGCATCTAGAACATCTTCCAGCAGGTTCATGATATCTTGGATAAAGCTAATGTGAATTATAAAAAATTTCATGATCAACATAGGGTGCCACATAAGTTTCAAGTGTGCAACAAGGCATGGTTGCATCTACAAAAGGAATTCCTTCATGTAGCCAACCATAAGCTTTGACCACTTCGATATAGGCCTTACACCATCATCAAGGCTATGATTGAAAATGATTTCAAGGTAAGTATCCCTTTTTTCCTTGCCCTGCACCCTGTATTCAATGTGCATTTCCTTTGGCCATATTTTTCACCATTGTTGGACACATCAGAAATTGCTGAGCAACTGACACCAACAGAGCTCAATCTAGATTGCATAAAATAGGACACATATTAAAAACACTCACTAACATAGGATTAAATTATATTGGCTTGTCAAAGCTTGCTAGCTCCTACATGAAGGAAAGTGGCTCACTAGGGACCAAATTCAGCAGATATTTCCCCATCTCATGGAGGCCCTCAATGCAATGGGGACCATTGCCTCCTAAGGGGACAATACTGATCTAGGTGGATTTGGTGGCCACCTGCCTATTTCACTTGGACCCCAAACATTTTTTCCTTTTAGTTTCCTAATTTCCAACATAGTTTCCTATTTCTATAGTTTTCTATTTTTGGCAATTTTTCGGGTCGTAAACTTTTGGATCTGTTTTGAGGCCCTAAACAATGTTTCTTGGGGAAAAGAGTAAATGTAAGGCCTCTGATATATTTATACAGTTGAAAGTTATTTTCCTTCGATAGACCTTTCTAATGAGATATCGTGCCTAATATCATATGCAAAAATTGCAACATCGAGAAGTTGACATTCCAACTAACCCCTACAAGACCCACAAGCTTTTGCTTCATCTCTTAGGGTTAGGGTTTTGGATTTTAGGGGATTTCCATTATTTATTGATGATAAAAATACTTGAGAGCCTCATTGTAACTCAATTAAGAAGGAATGTAGCCATCACATCTCTTCTCAGAGATAAGATACCATTGCTCGAGCTACTTTGTTTCCTTTTTGCATTTAAACAATTTTCAATAGTTGTTATTTACTAATTGAAGTTATTTTTTGTTGTATCTCTATGTTTTTTTTTTTAATATGTATTTCATTTCATTCATTCATAAATCTAGATCAAGAATGTAATAACAATAAAATCAACACCAATTAGCAAAAGATGCAACAAACAAAAAGGCTCCCTTAAGCCAGCAAAGAAAGAAGATATTCATCCACTAGGTACAAAAATCATTTCTATGGTTACTGTTATTTATGCAATGTATTTGGACATAAAGCCATTGAATGAAAACTGTATGCAAAAAAAAGAACAGGAGCTCAAGAATAAACACACCATTTTCTTTATTTCTTAGAGACACAAGATGTTATGTGTGTGATAATCTTGGCCATAAAGCCAAGGATTGCAAGTAGTCAAATACTCTAAAGAATTCTAGATAAATGATGGAAGTCAATCAAAGTAGACTAAACCCTCAATTGCAAAGGAAATGAATACAATAGAAGGCACCCACTAAAGTGTGGAAGAGGAAGAAAAAGGAGCATCCAATGACTTCAATGAAAAAATGAAGTAATCATGGTCCCATGGCGAGCTGTTGATGAAGGAAAAGAAAAAATATTGTTAATATCAATTTTAAAGGAGTAGTAGTCATGAAACATGCAACACCTTGTTGGGTATGTTTTATATTCTTTCCATGATTAGTCGCATGTGTGAGGGGGTTACAGGGGGGCCGACGGTCTCCCCTATACATTGTGTTTGGCACAATAGGGGGGGGCAGTAGCCCCCCCTATTCGAGGTCCAGGACAGTGCCTCGGCAAAAAAAAAATTGGACCCTATTTTTCGGTGAGCGGACCCGCCCATGGTTTTGGGGCATGATGGTTTTCGCCCCTGGTATTTTGTAGATCCGGTTAAGGGAACTATGGTTATGTTCTAATCTAGGGTTAATGGATTGGGGTTTATGAATGCTTCGACATGTATATATATGTGTTGTAACACTAAAATGAATATAATGAAAAATAAAATTGGTAGTCCCAATTTGGGATCCAGGGGAAAATCTATGTGTATATCTGTTTTATGTTTTATTCTCTTGCTATTGTTTATTTTTTGTTTTTAAGATTCATTTGAAGATAATTTCTATACAGGGTTAAAACCTGCATTTGGTATTAGAGTTGTTTCGGCTTTAAGGGGATGCCTTTACCGTTGAGCGGTTTTTTTCTCGGGCTTGTGGAAGAGCTTGTTCAGTGGGAGATCTGCGGGATTGATTCTTGCGGTGAAAGAATATGGCGAGTAGTGGAAAGATAGATATCGAGAAATTTAATGGTCAAAGTTTTGAGTTGTGGAAGCTCAATATGGAGGATCTGCTGGTGAATAAAGATCAGTAGATCACGGTAGCTCCGAGTACTAAACCAACAGCAATGTTAGATGAAGACTAGAAGAAGTTGGATCGAAAGGAAAAGAGCACAATACGGTTGTGTGTCTTAGATTAATTATTTTTGAATGTATCTAGGGAAGCTACGACGAAGAATTTATGGAGACTCAGTGAAAGAGCATTTGAACTCCTTCAATCCTGTGGTAAGTCAGTTTTTATCTGTTCATATTAAAATCTTAGATGAATATAAGTGCATCATTTTGTTGTGTTCTTTACCAGATTCGTGGGACAATCTAGTTATTGCAATAGGTAGCAATACAACTACCTTAAAATTTGATGACATTGTCTCAGCCTTGTTGTCGGAAGACATGAGACAGAGAAATATCGAGGGCCAAAATGGAGATGCCTTATCTGTATTAGGAAGGTCCCAGAATAGAAAAAATAATAAGGTTTCGAGTGGGAGATCTAAATCTCCAAGAAAGTTTGTAAAGGTGTGCTGGAAATGCAGAAAGGAAGGGCACTACAAAAAAGACTACAGATCTCAAGCTCCTGAGAAAGGAAAGGGTCTGATGATTCTCCTTCTGTAGAGGCAAAAACCACCTCAGATGAAGGTGGGGATGCGTATTTGTCTTCTTCTTCAAATACACATGTAGATCATGAGGCACAGTTAATTGACACAGGTGCATCCTTTCACTTCACTCCCCATAGGGAGTGGTTCTGCGAGTATGTGAAATATGATGGTGGTGATGTCTTCTTAGGGGATGATAGGAAGGCCATAATCATCGGAAGTGGAAAAGTCAAGTTGAAGCTGCAAGGTGGAAGGATTAGAACACTTCTTGGTGTTCTACATATTCCTGCATTGGCCAGAAATCTGATTTCTATAAGTAAGATGGATGATGCAGGTGTAAAAACAGTTTTCAAGGAAGATACCTACAAGATGGTTTGGGGAGCACTGGTATTACTGCGAGGAGTTCAGATTGGAACTTTGTACAAGCTTCAAGGTAGCACTATTATTGATGGGTGCAACAGTTCTGTGGTTCCTAAAAGTGGAGCGGAAAGCCTAGCAGTCTCCGGAGAAAAGACCTTGCTATGGAATCAATATTGGAGAGAAGTGCCTTCAGATACTGCATGGAAATGGTATGGTAGAAGGTATGTCTAATTTCTTTTTGGATTTTGATTTTTGTGAACATTGTGTATATGTGAAGCATAATTGGGTGAGTTTTCCTTCTAGTGATAAGAGGGTGAACATGATATTAGAGCTTGTGCACAGTGATGTGTTTGGACCTGTGTCGGTTCCATCATTGGGAAAATATATGTACTATGTCTCATTCATAGATGACTTCTCAAGGAATACAATGATATATTTCTTGAGGAAGAAATCTGAAGTCTTTAACATGTTTAAAGAATTTAACGCTCTAGTGGAAAACTAGACAGAGAAGAAGATAAAAGTGTTGAGGAAAGATAATGGTGGAGAGTTTTGCAAGAAGGAATTTGAAGAATTTTGTAAGAAGTGTGGTATAGCACGACAGAAGACTAATCCATACACACCTCAACAAAATGGAGTTGCAGAAAGAATGAACATAACACTGATGGAAAAGGCAAGAAGCATGATCAGTGGTACCGAGTTAGGACATAAATTTTGGACAGAACCAGTGGAGACTACATGTTACCTGGTTAACAGATCACCTTCATCAGCGTTGGAGGATAAGACTCCACATGAGGTATGGACTGGTAAGAAACCCTTTGTTTCACATATGAGGGTATTTGGATTTGATGCATATGTACATGTACCAAAGGAGAAAAGGACCAAGTTGGATAATAAATCTGAAAGGTGCATCTTTATTGGGTATAAGGATGGTTTAAAAGGTTACAAGATTTGGAACCCAGAAACAAGGAAGGTAGTGTACATTCGAGATGTGGTGTTTAGAGAGGTGAAATATGTTGTTAAACATGAATTCCTACTGAAGGAACTTGAGAATATAGAGTTTGAGCTAAAGGAGGATGAATCGGACTCTACAACAGAAGAATATTCAGAAGAGGAAGAGCCACAAACTCCAGCTGTGAAAATATCAGTTCGGGAAAGAAGGCATCCATAAAGGTATAATCCATCTGATTTCTTTCAAATTTTACTTTAACTATAACTGATGATGATCCCAAAAATTTGAGGGAGGCAATAGATTCAGAGGATGGAAAAATATGGAAGGAGGCCATGGTTTATGAAATGGCACCCTTGCACAAAACTAAGGCATGGAATCTGGTGTAGTTGTCAGCTGGAAGGAAGCCAATCGGGAGAATATGGGTATTTAAGAAGAAGTTGAATGTAGAAGGCAAGGTGGAGAAATACAAAGCTCGATTGGTAGCAAAAGGTTATTCCCAGGTGCCGGGAATTGACTTTGGTGATATTTTTTCTCCTGTTGCCAAGGTTACTTCTATTAGATTACTTTTATCTATTCCCGCTGCCTTTGATTTTGAGGTAGAATAGATGGATGTGAAGAAAACATTTATTCATGGGGATCTCGAAGAGGATATCTACACGAAGCAACCTGAAGGCTTTATGGTGAATGGTAAGAAAGAACTGGTATGTAGGTTAAAAAAGTCTCTCTATGGGTTAAAATAGTCACCAAGTATGTGGTATCAGAAATTTGATTCCTATATATGGGGACTTGGCTTCACCAGAAGCAAAGAGGATCACTCTGTATATTTTAAATTAATTGGTGACCATGCTATTTATTTGGTCTTGTATGTGGATGATATGTTGCTGATTGGAAATGACAAAGAAATTATCTAGGATTTGAAGACCCAATTGTTCTTCAAATTCGACATGAAGGATCTTGGTGCTGCAAACTAGATTTTGGGCATGGAAATTAAGAGATATCGGGCAAAGAGGAAGCTCTAGTTAAAACAGAGGAAGTATGTCGAGATAATATTACAGAAGTTCAATATGCAGGACAGTAGACCAGTTAAGGTTCCTATTCCTGTAGGTGTAAAGCTATTTGTTGAACAGTGTCCCAAGACACAAGAAGAAGAGGAGGATATGTCCCTTGCTCAATATGCAAGTGCAGTGGGTAGCCTAATGTATGCAATGGTCTGTACTAGACCAGAAATTTTACATGCAGTGGGAATATTGAATAGGTTTATGTCAAAACTAGGGAAGGATCATTGGACAGCAGTGAAGTGGGTTTTCAGATATTTGTGTGGCACTAGTGATTATGGTTTGTGCTACTAGGGAAGACCATGATTGGACAGATTTTTTGACATCCATGGTTTTGTTGATGTATACTGGGCTGGAGATTTGTACCAAAGAATATCCACAAGTGGGTATGTGTTATATTCTTTCCTTGATTAGTCGCACGTGTAGAGGGGTTACAGGGGGGGCGAAAGTCTCCCCTATATGTTCCGTTGGGCGCAAAAGGGGGGTCATAGGGGGGCATGATGGTTTTAGGCCCCTGGTATTTTGTAGATCTGGTTAAGTGAACTATGGTTATGTTCTAATCCAGGGTTAATGGATTGGGGTTTATGAATGCTTCGACATGTATATATATGATTTGTAACACTAAAAGGAATATAATGAAAAATCAAGCTGGTAGTCCCGATTTGGGATCCAGGGGAAATCTCTGTGTATATATGTTTTATGTTTTATTCTCTATCTATTGTTTTTTTTCTATCTTTAAGATTCGTTTGTAGATAATTTTTGTATAGGGTTAAAACCTACACATCTCAGGTGGAGAACGACCTTAATAATATTTTTTGAAGACTTGAATATGTAGTAGTGGAATGATTTAGTACTCTGGAAATAGAGAGGATCAAGTGCAAAAATTTGACATGGTCCAATTCAACTCAATGAAAATTAAACCTAATACAAGTTATCCATCAAAATAGAAGCAAGAAAGCTTGTGCTGGAGTTTACAAGGTGTCTCTCATTTAACATGGCACACTTCAGTAAATTTATACAATCTTGAATTAGAAATGTGTACTAGAATCGGAATGTCAAAAGTAATTCTTCCACGAAATATGATGTATGACTAATCATTCAACCATCACATTATTCATATGAAAAGTATGAGTTTAAATGTTTTTTAAGCTAGAGTGTAGCCTATTTTTTATTCATCATAGCCTTGATATTTTTGAAAAATCCTGCAAGGGATAACCCTCACTAACTCTCTCATTCAGAAAGATGGGGGGCAGGTGCCCAAGACATCACTTTTAGAGATAGAGGATAGGATGGATGAGTTCACTAAACATGGTGCAAGTAAAAATATCTACATTAAAAAAACAAGACAACTCTTTAGGAGAAGAGAATAATATCTTTATTTGTAATATTTCAATCTTATTCAAGCCTGCACAAATGGAGATTGAGAGAAAGAACAAACAAATTAATGAACTTTGACATGAGATTTCCTAGCTGAAAATACAAGTGCCATGTTCAAGTTCTTTGATCCCAACAACTGCGTAAATGATAGCCAAAATAAAGATTATAGAGAAACTAAGCATGCAAGTGGAATACAAGAGATAGCCAGAATCATCACAAATTATTCAAAAAATACAAAAAAATAAAAGAAAAGAAATAAGATTGTGAAATGAAACAACTTTCAATATAAGATCAATCTGCATTGAATAATGTTGAGAGAATTGTCCCATTTGTCACAGATGCAAAGATGCCAGAAACCATTCATTTTCAAGAAAGGGCCTATAAACAAGTAAATGATAATGATGTGAATCAATTATATTTTGTTGTAGAGCCTCTAAATATGAACATGGAAGTTAAATAATTAAAGAAACAACTTGGGTGATTATTATTGGAGGTGTGCCTTTGAGAAACTTCAATTGTGATGAGCGAAATTTTAGTAAATTGTATACGTTGAGGATAATCAAATCTCAAACTTTAAAACTTCATGATCTTGAGGCTACACACTTATCAAATGTCTAATAATTTAAGTTGGTATAGGAGTCGAACAATTTGGACAATTTTGAGTGATGCAAAAACAAAACGCGAGTGAAAGACAAAATAAGGATCCCAGAGAGATATTATAGAGATGGTGATAATTGTAATGATAATGCATGATGATTTCCACATTTTTTGCCTTGTAAATTGTTCCTTGGTCTTGATTTACCCTTTTTTTCCAAAATTTTATTAAACATTCTAACGGCAACTTCTGTAGTATAAATTCATTATTATTTTTCCTGGTATTTCTTTGATGATTTTCTTGATATTTTTGTGATGCAAAGTAGTCACAAAGTTGATAATGGTGAAGACCTACTATTTGCAAAGGGTTGCAAAAATTATGGTTAAATTAAGTGAGTAAAAATTTTCCAATGCCTTCCAAAAAAATGTGGTAGTATGTGTTTCATGAGTTTTCTTTGTAGAGAACATTAAAAGATAATAATACGAAAACAATTACCATATAGGGTCCTATGGCAAGCTATGCCAAGACAAGTCATGAATAGAACTTTACATGCATAAAAATGCAAGTATGGTAAGTGGATATATGCTTTATCGGTTGCAACATTAAATTTGTGTTTCTACATATGTTTCAAGTATAAGAGGATGCACATGCTAGATATTTATGGAGTCGTATTAAGTGGATGGATATCAATTGGAGAATCTCTATGGGCACTGGATAAGAGATATTCAGAAGCGTTACATTATTGACAGCCCCTGCATATTGGCAGTATTATACAATGTTGATATTGTGGTGCGTTGAACTATTGGGATTAATATATATTATATCATTGCCACAATATATTATTCCAAAGTTATCTATTGTTGAAATTAAACAAGGTTATATATTATGGAATATATATGAGGTGAAAAATATATATGAGGTGAATTCAATAGGAATATATATGATTGCAACATACTATGTGATTAATATATGATTTTGATGAGTTATATCAATGTGTTATATGGTGTTATATTATTTTATTATTTCCGCATTATATATTTTGGTGTTGATATATTTTTCCTGCCTTATATATTTTGGCATTGATATATCTTTCCTGTAATTAGATAGAAAACCAGTGTAAAGATTATATTGCATTAGCTCCTAGTAAGTTTTGGAGAAGAAACAACATATGCATCGTTTCAACAATATCCATGATATTGTGACGATCTTTGGAAATTATGATATTAAGGAGTACTATTACATCGTTATTCTCAAACCTTGGGTTCTCTCCAATAAGGCCATTATATTGACATGAAAACCCAAATAAGGTATAGTATTTGTAAATTCATAACATATTATAATAATGACAATAATCGTTGTAAAGTGGCACTTATTGAGGGAATTATGAGTACCATTCCATACATCATAGACTTTGTGTTGGAGGAATCACCACACTTCTATGGAATCTGTAATTTCCACTCTAGGGATCCTAGTTTTCAGTTTGTAAAGTTTACCAACACCTGCGGATTTTGGTGTAACATCAAAATTCTTCATGGTATTAGAGCATAGGTCATGATTTTGAGACACACCTAGCTTGCGTTGCGGGGGAGATTGTTGGACATTGAATAAACCAATGCTCCATGTGTATTTCGCGACATGGACTAACTGCCTCTCATGGATCCTTATCTTTGGCAATGAGATTGTTGACTAACACCTATGGGTTTTGGTGTAACGGAAAACCTCTTCATGGTATCATAGCCTTTACCCAAGTTCTATTCCCCCGAGCTACGTGTGATGGGGGATGTTGGAGGGATCACCACATCTCTATGGAATCTGTAATTTCCACCCCGCTTATCCTAGTTAACTCAGGGGGTGTTGGAGGGATCATCTCACCTCTATGGAATCCCTAATTTCCACCCTGGGGATCCTATTTATCTCGGGGGGGTGTTGGAGGGATCACCACACCTTTATGGAATCCATAATTTCTACCACGGGAATCCTATTTTCCTGTGGAAAACCTCTTCACTTTGGCCAGAATATCACTAACTCAATAATAATTGAAAATTGATAAATTATATGAATTTATATAAAATTATTTTTACCACACGTCATATACTTTGTGTAGAATCTCCCTACATCCTTTGTTTTCAATTCTAGTGTCACAAAGTGTGTGTTCAGTGAAGGTGTCCCCAGTAATCTATGTTTATCAGTAAAGCATGATCCTTTGAAAACATTTCTTGGTGGCATTCACTACATTGATATATTGGTGTTTGCACGACGTATATTATAATTTCCAGCACCTCTTCATGGTATTAGAGCATGGATCCAGGTTTGATTCCCCCAAACTACATGTGAGGGGGGGTGTTGGAGGGATCACCAAACCTCTATGGAATTCGTAATTTCCAGCATGGCGATCCTAGTTAGCTCGAGGGGTGTTGGAGGGATCACCACACCTCTATGGAATCCATTATTTCCACCTCGGGGATCCTAGTTACTTATGGAAAACCTCTTCACTTTGCGCATAATATCACTAACTCACTACTGATTGAAAATTGATAGATTATATGAGTTAATGTAAAATATGTTTTACCACACATGATATACTTTGCGTAGAATCCCCCTCCATCCTTTGTTTTCAATTCTAGTGTCAAAGAGTGGGTGTTCAGTGAAGGCGTCCCTAGTAATCTGTCTATCAGTAAAGCATGATCCTTGGAAAAAATGTTAGGTTGCATTTACTACATTAATATATTGGTTTTCACGCGACATATATTATAATTGCCAACAATGCTAGATTATAATTTCCACAACATTATATTATCAATTTAGATGCAATGATATTATATATTGTAGCAACAATATTTATAATAACACACTTGGGGTGTTGGTTTGGTCCACCATATGCAAATACGGGTGGGGAGTGGAGATTTTTCTTAAATACAAAGAATTGATGCTCCCAAACCTCTTAGGGGCAACGGAGGAATCCAGAATCAGTGGGTCTTTATCAGGATCCATGAATGTGACGTTTATTGCATTGATACCCAAGAAAGGGGCACCTAAAAATTTTGGAGACTTTAGGACAATCTCATTATGTAATGTGGCATACAAGGTGATATCTAAATTGATATAATATAGTATTAAAGGGGCATTGTCAAAGCACATTACACTGGAGAAGTTTGGGTTTCTGGAAGGAAGGAAGATACAGGATGCCATTGGGATTTCCCAAGAAATAATACACACCATAAAATCCCAGAACCAAAAGTCTTGTCTTCTCAAGTTTGACCTTATTAAGGTATATGACTGTCTATATTGGGGCTTCCTCAAGTTGGCTTTGATCTGAATTAGATTATCCAACAAAAATGTAAGCTAGAAAATGGGTTGTCTTCTCTCCTCCAACTTCGCAATCATCATAAATGGTCTTCCAACTAAAATTTTCTAGGCACATAGAGGTGTGAGACAGGGATGCACCCTCTCACCTCTTTTATTCTTGTTGGTCATGGACTACCTCAGTATAATACTGAGCAAAACAAGGGAAAAAGGCTTGATCATTAAAACAAGGGAAAAAGGCTTGATCATTGGAATTAGAATGAATAGACAACTTTTTGTTTCACGCCTGATGTTCATGGATGATCTGTTAATCAAAGAACAGTCTACCATTAAGGATGGGAAGAAATGCATAAGATCTTAGCATCATTTGGTAAAGTGACAAGACTTTAGATGCATTAGGGGAATTTTGAGGTCTAAAATGGGCCTCTTAAGAAAAATATACAACTAAAATAAAATTTATAAGAACCAATAGGATTCAAGATGATGAAGTCAACCATGGGGGATGATTCACCATTTTTGGAGGAAAAAAGTAAAAATAATAAAAAATAATAAAATAATAAAACTACTTTTTTAACTCGTAATTTCAACTTATCTCCCTAAGGTTTTACTCAAATTTCGAGCGGGAATACTCGTTGGATGCAAAATTTAATTCCTCATCCAAGGATTACCCATGTTGCATACTTTTGATGGACTCTGCTACATGAAAAATGAGAAATACATTAAAAAACGTGATTGCAAACACGTTTTTTTATGTATTTCTCATTTTTCGTGTAGAAAAGTCCATCAAAATTATGCAACATGGGTACTCCTTAGATGAGGAATTAAATTTTGCATCCAACGAGTATTATCGCTTGAAATTTGAGTAAAACCTTAGAGAGATAAGTTCAAAATAAGAGTTGAAAAAATAGTTTTTTCTTTTTTCCCTCTAAAATTTGATGGTGTAATCAAATATTATTTTAATATTTCCACTATTATTTTATAATCCTTAGGAGGCCCATTTTAGACCTCAAAATTCCTCTAATGAATGATGAGAAGTCACTTTTGATAAGGTTGGAAGGGGAGCTAAACAACAAGGATATCTCAGTGCTTTTAGGAGTGAAACAAGTGCAATAAAGGAGGGATTATCATATATGGGATTTTGGTTGAAACCCACAACTTACGACATCGCAGATTGGGATTGACTCATTGTAAGATTTAAAAAAAAACTTTCGGGTTGGAAAAATAGATATTTGTCCATGGGAGGAAGGATCGTGATGCTCAAATCAGTTCTTCAAAGTTTGGCAATCTACTATATGCAACTATTTCTCCTACCCAAAAAGTTCATAAAAAAGATAGATTATATTATGGCATACTTTCTGTGGGCTGGAACACAATAGAATAGGAAATTTCACCTCATAAGGTTAATAGACATTTCCCGACCAATAGAGGATGGAGGCTGGGGTATCAGAGATATAATGAATTTCAACAAAGCTCTGATAATAAAGAATATGTGGAGAGAATTTTCGGCTAAATTCCTATGGGCACAACTAGTAAAAATGAAGTACATGTATGGAATGGATTAGCATTTTTATATCGAAAACGAGGCAAGGAAAAAAGTAAGTTCGTCGATCATATGGAGGAGCATGATGCATAATATTATTTGGATGGAAGTATTCATCATATGGGAGGCAATATATGGATCATAGATCAAAATTGGATTAGATGCCATATGTGGGATGGTGGGTAATCATACACTCTAAAAAAAGCATCTCTTTCTTGCACAACAGGGGAATAAATTTTATTAGACATATCCACCATTTCGTTGAGAAGAGCGTGGACAAACGAAAGTGGATGGGTGCTGATGCATTGGGTATACTGGAGAGGCACAAAGTGGAATAGGTAGGCTACATCAACCAATTAAATTTGGTTGGCATATTAATACAGGTATAGGGGAAACAATAATCCATAGAGTGGGGTGGAAGCATTAGAAAGGGTGAACCCATGGTTAAAGAGATATACCTCAGCCTCCCTAGAGAGGAAAAATAAATTCAGTGGGACATCTGGACATAGACTATGGAAAGGACAAATTCCTTTCAAAATTAAATTCTTATGTTGGTTAGCAGCTAATGATAGAATCCTTACCTGGAGAAACCTGCAGAGAAGAGGGTTTTATGGACTAGACAGTGCCTGATGTGTAGCAATTATGTGGAAGATACTTGCCACTTACTACTGACCTGTTCACACGCAAGAGAAGTTTGGGAAGGTTGCAGGGATTCTTTGCAAATCGAAACAATCAGACATCATCATAATCTAAGAGCATGCTTCCATGATTGGCATGACAAAATAAAAAGATTTAAATACCTTCTCCTTGTTATTTCATGGATAATTTGGAAAAGAAAAAATGCATTTATTTTTTAACAAATGCCAATAAAGGTCAGAGAAAATGTCATAAAGGCCATCACAATCTTTAACGAAATAGGAAAAGATTTGAAGGTTAAGAGAAAGAGGACATGAAAGGACAAGGAGTTGTGGCAATCTTTCTTGATAGGATTCTTTGATGGAGCATGCATGAGGTAGTGTGGATGCGGGGAAATTATCTATATGTCCCCAGGTAGAAATTTTCATTTCTAGTGGGAGGGAGGGTAGGGAAAAAACAATAAGCAGAGATTATGGCCCTATGGGGAGTGCTAAAAATGGCCAAATGGCTCAATATTTAGAAGTTTACAATATTTGGAGTTGCAAAAGGTGTTATAGACTGGGTCAATGATTTCACAAACTTCGTCCCTCCTATCCTCAAAATCTAGATGAGAAGCATCAAAATGATGATCAACAACTTCCAGTAGGTCCAACTTCAACATATCTACCAAGAACGGAACTGGAGGTGGACATGCTCTCAAAAAGAGGATAGAAAAGTTCACATGTAATATTTTCTTTACTGAATTCTTACAAGGAAAATTGATCAATGAATGACATGTTAGCTTCTTGTCACAACTTTCAAAGATCCCATTCAATGCATACAACAAGATATGACTAGTCCTATCAATTACTAATGAAGGAATGGGTGGACAAAGAAGCAAACAAACGGAGAAAACTGGAAAGGTTTGATGGCTTTGATCGGAACTGTTGCAATGCAAGCATTCTTTTTTATGCTGAGACTTAGCATTTTGTGAGCTTAAAGGATTTTAATTTGATATAATTTTTGTTGTGTTTAATTGTGTTACAAATAAATTGTCTTAGATGTACAGTTTTGACCATAGTAAGGATGTAATTACAACATTATGTGTTTACTGTCTCATCGCTGAAAAAAACATTCTCTGGAGAATGGTGGAAAGTGGATGGAAAGACGTCAAAACTGTGATGTATGTACTATATTATATTTAATATATGAGTAGCATTTTTTTTTTTTGGAAAGGAAAAAAAGTAAAGGCACAAATAATTCACACATAATAACACACACGAGCTGTGGCTCTTCTATTAATCACAAAAACTTCAATCTCTCTGAATACAATGAACCCAATGAAGGGTATTTATCCTTTTCAACTAACGACTCGCTTGACATGCACACACTTACCAAACTCATCTATCACGTAACTTGACTTGAATCAACGCTCACTTAATTGACTCTCTAACTCATCATGCAAGAGTTAATTAGATATTTTAACACTCCCCCTTAATTACGATTGCTAAACTAAAACATAACTCATGAAAACTCAAACATGTCTGTTGGTCCATGTCTCAGCTATTTTACAACACCCAAGTTTCTTTTGTGAAACTCAAACACATCTTTTTCTAATGACTTTGTAAATATACCAGCCAGTTGATCACTATATTTACATGGCTTCAAGTGAACTTCTCCATTCCTCACAAGTTATGTGATAAAGTGATATCTAGTATCAATATGATTGCTCTTTTGTTGAAACACACTTTTCTTGGATAGTGCAATCGTTGAGGTGTTATCACAATGTATTGATGTTGATCCTTGTTGTTTCTACTTTAGTCCATCCAATACTCTTCTTAACCATACTTCTTGACATGTCGCTGATGATTTTTGTTTCTGCTTGAGTCCATCCAATACTCTTCTTAACCATACTGCTTGACATGTTGCTGATGTTGCTGCTACATATTCTACTTTTGCTGATGATAGTGTCACAATAGGATGCTTCTTGGATGCCCATGAAATCATATCTGAACCAAGATGGAACACATAATCGAAATTTCTCTTCCTATCATCCAAGCTACCTACAACATCACTATCTTTAAATCCAATCAAATCTTTCTTTTCTATACTTGCATACATTATGCCACAATCTCTAGTTCCTGCTATTTATCTCAAAATTCTTTTTCCTGCACTCCAATGTGTGCCTTTTTGAGTCTCCATAAATTTGGAAATCAAAATCACTCCTTGCATAGTATCTGGTCTTGTAGTTTTGATATATATGAGGATGCCAACCAATCTTTGGAATAGAGTTGGAATTGCATCTGATCCTTCATCATCCTTACTTAACTTTGTACCTGTTGCAACTGGTGTAGGTACAGGTTTGCAATTTTCCATCTTGAATTTTTTTAGCAAATCTCTAGCATATTTATTTTGGCAAATAAAAATTCATTTTTCAAATTTCTTGACTTCAATGGAAAGAAAATATTTCATGATACCAAGATCTGTCATCTCAAATTATTTCATCATGGTTGTCTTAAATTCACCTAACTCAAGATCACCTGTAAAAATCATGTCATCAACATATAAGCTGTTACAACAATTTTTGGTCATCCAACCTGTTACTATTAGATGGACTAAACTACACAATGTAAGACCAATTTTACCATAGTAAAATTTCTTTCACTATGAAAAATAACTTAATAACCCATAATTTATTAAGTTCTTGTTGGTCTAAACAGAAAACCACGTGAGGAATAATTGAATAAATCCTTATTTGTTTGATTTTCCTCAAGGGATAATTAATTAAACCACTGTTTAATTAATATTCCTGGTCATTTAACCCAAAATAGGAAAATTAATTAGATAAAACATTATTTATCTTAATATTTTCTAGGAATAATTATTTAAAACATTATTTAACTATTATTCCTTGTTAAATTTGACTAAATCATTTATAAATAATTGAATAAATCACTATTTATTTAATTATTACTCAACCACATTCTTAAAATAATAAATAAATCATTTATTTATTTATTATTTCTAAATAAAGGGATTTGACCAAATTCAAACTCTTTTCCCCCCAACAAAAATAATAAAATATTCCATAAAATTTGGATCTAGATTTGGTTAATAATATTTTAATTATGCACCAATATCTAGACTAACTCAATATTTTTCTATAAATAGAAGGGTTTTTCCATTCATTCATTACCTTTTGTTGCCTAGAGATCACTTTTGATCTATACTTTTGGTCTAACTTTGATCCTCCCATAATTTTCATATTTTTCTACTTTTTGCTTGTGAGCTCCCTTTGAGTTCCATTTTGTCTAGGTTTTCTACACCATAGAGAGAGATATATTAGATCTGAAGCGATGAGGACATACAAGAACCCATCCCATTAAGGGGGATTGGTAACATCTTCCTATGTTCCCTTCCTAGGTGTCATAATACAAAACATTCTTTAAAAATTCTTGTCTTGTTCATTGGATGCATGGAGCAACTCTTGCTTATTATTTGTTGTTTAATGTCTTTAACTGCATAGATCTAGATTTTTGTAGAATTTATTCTAATCACTAACTGCAGATCTAAGGAAATTGATAGCCATCTTTGATGTTAGGGCTGTTTTTTATGCACAGCTAAAGTGAGTTTTTTTCGTATGCCTGCGATTAGAATTCACACTAACAAATGGCAACTCCACAAGGGTTTATAATTACGAGTGTTGTCATTTTTCTGATCCCTGCATGACCAGCTACTTCAGCCCCTAGGGTTTTTCTTCAACTTCTTATTTTTCATTTCTTGATGTTGTTTTTAACCTTTAAAACCCTAAAACAATAAAAATTATAAATTTCGTGTGTTTCTGGGCCTATTGTGCAAGTAACAGGTATCAACCATAGCAGAGATGACACGTTTTTCTGAAACATGCTCCTGAGATAGTCAGGAGTGTAGGTCACAATTTTTGGGCCAAAAACCGCAACCTCAGCCTGAAAACTGCGACCTGAGCAGAAAAAAGGTCAAAAATTGCAACCTGTACTTTTTACGAGATTTTTGTTGTGATTTTTTTGGGTTTGTCTGGGCCACTGTTCAGGGTTTTTTGACCTCCCTCTTCACTTTTCTTGGACCTGTACTTGCTTATTTTTACTCGTTGAAGTAGGAATCAAGCCCCTTAGGGCTTCAGTATGCTTCCACCTTTTTAGGAGGAGTTTAGTTGAAGCAGGTCCTCTAAGATTTCAACGTTTTTCAACCATTTTTTAGATCTGAACCTGTACTTTCAAATCCATTTTAGATCGGTTATTCATCCATCCAAAACACCTCTTTTCAGTTTTGTTTGGTCCTCCTTTAGGGTCCCCTCCATTTCCCTTGAGGTTGCAGCCTTTCACCACCTGTTTTGCAGTATTTTTCCCTCTAGTTTTTTGCTATTTTCTGCCCCTCTTTCCAACTGATCTAACCTTTCGATCCCTTTCCCTCCCGAATTTAGATCCATTGGAAATTTTGTGTGTTGTGACTAGATTTCACCCACCCATAAACTAGTTGTTGGGAAGCCCTCCTCCTTGGGTTTAAATTGATGAATCTTTAGCTGTTTATTTTACTATTGCATTCAGTTTCCTTTACTGTCATTTGTAGATTTATTTACAGTTATACATCTTTTTTATTTTCTTTCTCTACACACGTCTGGGCTTAGTTAAAATTAACACTCTTATAACATACACACACACCCTAAGTGAAGAGTGTCTAGTTTACACTGCCAGGCCAAAACTTAAACATTGTAATCAATTGATCATGCACTTCCCTGCCCTTGTTTAAACATTGTAATAAATTGATACTACACCTCCCTACCCTTGTTTACCTCTCTTCCGTTTTGTGTTTCGTGTCTCTTTACCATCATTGGGCCCCCAAGGTGTTTATCCCAGATACTCCAAGGCCTTCATCCTCATTTTTTGTTAGGAAGACTTACCCCACCACGTAGGGTTCATGTTCATCCTTCACCGAGTCCTGATTCTAACTCTGATTTTGGTTCATGAATTTCCCCTTCTGGTTCTATCCCCATCTCTCCTTCACCTTTCACCTTCACCATGTCTGATTCAAGACCTGCCGATGGTAGCAGCCCTGGCCCTAATGCTAGGAATGCTACTAGTAGTGCCGCAATAGGAACTATTCCAACTGCTCCCTTGATTCCTTATATGGCGGGCCTAAGCCTTCTCGATTTAAGCTGGTTGATTAATGAACCCATACACCATGATCCTGGTTGGCCTGCTATGCCAACCAAGCTTCCTTGAGACATCCCCAAGTTTGAAGGAAATGTTGGAGAGGATCCTACCAACCATGTTCGTTCTTTCCACATGTGGTGTTTGTCTAACTCCATCACCGATGACTCTGTCTGTCTTCGGTTATTCTAGCGTATGCTTACTGGAGAAGCTTCCAAGTGGTATGTCGACCAGGCCTCCTCCTCTCATACTAATTTTGCGACCCTTGCCAAGGCTTTTCTGTCTTACTTCTAGCTCCCCCTTCGCTATGACACCTGTACTAAACTCTTGACCTCTTTTCGTCAAACTTCTGCTACCTGCCTATCTGACCATATTCAAGAATGGTGCAGAAGGAAGAGCCTATGTTGAGCCCCTACTTTTGAAGACCATGTCTACATGGACTGGTTTCTCATATCCATTTTGCGTGCTATTGGTAAAAAGGTCGCATCCCACTTCCCTTAGACAGAGGAAGTTGCCCTTCAGATTCTGTTGAAATATGACCTGATCTACGCACAATCTGGTTATGTTTATACCGTCTTACCTGATCTCCCTAGACCTGATGGTGCCAATGCACCAGGGGCATCCCATGCCACTGATGGTATCATTGGATCCCTTTCAGATTTGTACACTCATCCTACCATGGGTTACATAGAAAATTTTAGGGGCGAATTTTCGCCCATGGGCGAAATTAAAGGGTTTTAAATTTTTATTGGGCGAATTTTTTGTGTCATAGTATATTATTTCAAATCGCCCCAAATTTATTTTATAAACAAATAGTTCTCGAGGTTAGCCCACCTTATTTTAAGGGAGAGGGTAAAAAAAGTAAATTTATATTTCAAATCGCCCCAAATTTATTTTATAAAAAAATATGTCTAGAGGTTAGCCCACCTTATTTTAAGGTAGAGGGGGAATTAAAGCCCTTGATAGCTCCGGATTTAAGATGGATCTAGGTAAAAATAAAAATCACACTATGTGAAAACAATTTTACTTTATCAAAATAAAATAAAAAATAAAAAATAATATCATTAAAGTAAAAGTAATTTCATGGTATTGACACATGGTATGAGAACCCATTGTATTTACCCATGGTATTCATGTGGAACATAACATATTTAAAGGGTAAAATTAAACCAACCTAAATCCATCTTAACTTTAGGATCTACCGAGCTGAGAGAGAGATATCAGATATCAAATAGCTTGTGATGCAAACCTATTTTCACCGAGTGAAAATAAATTTGAACCCTTTTGAGGTTTGGTGGATCCAAAGTTAAATTGGATTTACACATTAAGATAGATATTTAAAGATAATAGGGCAATTGACATTATGGATTGTGTGAATTTGAAGATGATGTAACAAATCTTCTAGTAATTTGCTCAGAATGTTCGATTTCATGGAATATTTTCCCTCCTCCATGGAATTCCTGCAAGATGAGACTCCTCCTTTAACTGAGCCTCATGAGTAGTAGACTCTTCTCTAGGAAAGGGTTCATCTTAACTTCAGTAAGTTCAGCTGACCTTTACTTTCATTTGAATACCTTTATTGACAATATCTAATATCAACAAGTTAAACATCATTTTAGCAAAATCTTATTGAAATTTGAACTAAAATATTATATTTTCTGAAAAATAAATCTAATTAAAAATGAAACTTTGGAAAGAAAAAAAATAGCAATGGCACGTTGTTTTTCATCCTAATCTCTTCAAAGTTTAACTACATTGGCTTCAATATTTGTGTTTTTTTTTTTTTAAACTTTTAACTTAGATGAAATTCATAAAAGGAAATGCTAAAAGTGATATGAAGAGTTGCTTAAAAATGAGATCATCATAAAAAAGTTCTATGATGGGTAGGAGGACCTGTCAAATTTAGCCCCTGAAGCCACAGATTTTAAACCTTCACAATTCCGGAATAAGTCTAGGTGGTGTTATTAATTTTTTTTTACTTTATTCTTAGTTTCTTTTAATTAAGTATGAAAACATTTTCTTTTAAATGTAAGTAAATAATCTCTGATTATTTTATATTTTTATTTATTTTTATGAAATTTATGAAAACATTTTCTTAGAAAGTAAGGAAATAATGATTCTACATATGTATTTTTTTTTATGAAAATTATGAAATGCAATTCTAACTATTTTTCATTTCTTGAAATGTATCTTTAAATACATACAAAGCTAGATTCTACAATTCCAAAAAAATGACTAAAAACTAAAAAGTGATTTTATTATAAATAATTAAAAAAAAAACAAACAAAAAATTATGGGTTCTAATTAACACACGGGTTACTTTTAATTCAAATAAAATATAACCTCAATCCCACAAATAAATTTATCTGAAATTTTTCAAAAAATAAATTAAAATATTTTAACCAATTCCAATAAAATTTGTAAGGAAAATATATAATACTTTTGACACATAACCTTAATCTTATAAAAAAACAAAATAATACAATCACAAAAGAACATTGAGTTTCAAAAAACTAACCCTATTAGAGGTTTTCGCCACTTCTACCTAATTTGATAACCAACATGGGAGGGAACCCCACATTGTTCTTCCAATCAAAAACATCCAATACCATCGTAAAATATGTTACTAATAATTTTAGAGGTTGTTACATTAAGAAGCATGACCTTTTAAGGAATAATCTTCCAAATCCAATGACAGTCTTATCATTCATACAAACACATTATTAAATTTAAAAGAATTACTCGACAAACGTTTCAAGGGTGCATACAAAACTTCACAGTTACTACAGGATCAAACATAGGCATAAACTCAGTAACGAAGTTGTTGAGTTACACAAGAGATATAAGTTATTACAAAATCAAATGTAGGCATAAATTTAGTAACATAGTTGTCCAGTTACACAAGAGATCTATGATAATACATAATCTCTGAATAGTCGCATACTAAAGATTCATTGAATAAGGCAGAAATGAGATAGCTTTAATTATTTGAGTCTTCACCACCTTCCTTGTATCTGAATATCTGTGGTAGGAAGAGTGAGTTATCCATCACCTCCATTTATTTTTAGCATTGGTGGCCTTAGGTTCCCATCTGGGTGCAGAGGGAACAATTCGAGCAATTCTCCCCTCTTTTCATATTCTATTCAAATTGCTAGTCCCTATTGATTAAATAAAATGTAAGTTAAATTAGAATTTGAACAACGTATTTGAGAACTTTGAAAACTAGAATATGAACAACGTATTTGAAAATCGGTTGTTGAATGGGGAAAATTCATGTGCATATATGTTTGAAATCAATAATAAAAGCGAATGAATTTGGATGTAAATGTAATATCTGACAGCTAAAGAGGAAAATTATGTAACAAAAGAAAATATTTGATTTAAATTTTAACACTGAAGGCTCATTGCAATTCTTGAATAGGTTGGAAATCTAATAAAGAAGAACTAGCCTAGCCAATTATTTGACTTGGCTTTTCATTTTAATTGTAGTTTTCTCAATATTTTGGTAATTCGATAGATATGAACAAAGTTAATTGTTAACTGTTTAACTTTGTGCATATCCATCAAAATTTCGAGAACATTTCGAAACTTGAAATGAGTTATGCTCAAATCCCTTTGAAAAGAACTTGGATCGCTTTCTTATGTATTTAACAAAATATTTCCCTATTAATATCCAAATCATAGAAATTGAGAATCGATAATCTACTTACTTGAGATAAAAATGTAGCTATATTCATTGAAGTCTCGCAAATAATGTTGCAGGTTGGGGTTGAACACAAACAATGCCAAAAAATAAGAATTTTTAGGAAAATAGTTAAAATTATTGAAAAACATAAAAAAACAATGTAGAGTTTACCAGGGGTTGAAGGGGTGCAGGGTGAGCCCAAAGAGAGCTCTGTGATTTCCTTCTCGTATTGAGAGGACTCTTGCATGGAAATTTTTTGTTCTTTCCGTCTCTTGTTGCAATGAGTGTTTTGAAAAAAAAAAAAAAAAAAAAAACTATTTTCTTCCACATCTATGTAGGGTTTGAGTAAACTCACAATATCTGTGACCTCATCTAGTGTAGGGTTTGAGTAAACTCACAATATGAATTACATAGAATATGGAAGGGTTATCTAGATGCGTAAAGACCAAGTTTGAGCAAAATAATTTATTTGGTTCAACATCACACGCCTTTGGGGGTGCCTTTCCAATTAATTTTCCCTTGGGATGTGATAAGACATTTGTGGTAAAACATAATAAAAACATGCAAAAATATTTTCAATAGTGTATAACAAGAACCTAGAGCAACATTATCCGTGATTTTTCTTTTCCAAAACATGGAAATTTTATATCATAGTTTTTAAATAAATATTTTTCTATACATTGGTAACGAATCACTAATATTTGACAATGTTTTTATTTTTTTAGAATATTAACCAATAATTTTCAATACTTTATAACCTAGTGAAAAATTCGCCAATATTCAAGAAAATTTTATAATTTAGTGAAAGATTCACCAAAAAATTATATATGTATATTATATTAATTAAAAAATAGCCTATACATTTTTCTATATACCATGGGGATTCACCCATTTATTATAAATATAAATTTGGGGGGTTTCTTAAAATTTTCCTTGATGGGTTATGGTTTCCCTCAGCGAGGGGCCAGCGCCTCCAGCACTTTTCCCCCTCCCGGCGACATATATCCAGGATACGGCATGCCTCCTCCTTTTGCCCAACCTCCTTATTATTCATATTTGCAACCTCGTGCTCCAGCTCCTCCAACAATAGCACCTCAAACTCCCTTGCCTTCTCAAACTCCACAACAGCCACCCCCCCCCCCCCCAAGGTCAGGTGTATGCACAGCATAGTGCGATTAATCCTTCTAATTCCAAAAAGAAGAGGAAAGGCAACCAAAACCAATCCATCCCAGGTAATCCAAGAAACAATCCCCAAGGGAATACATCTAACACTGCAACCCAGCAACAGGGCACTCGACCCAAGAAGGACAGGCCTATTTGCACGAATAAATCTTGTTCTTTTTGTGGTGTCTATGGTCACTATACCAATGATTGTCCTATTTTACCTTATATGCTTCAAATGTGGGAAGCTCAAGCAGCATCCTGAGGATAAAAAGCCTCCCCTTCGGTTCCTCCCAATGTTGCCCCTATCCAACCTGTTGTTTTTACCAATCCTTTCCCCTAGCAAGGATATGTGGTTTCCCAACCCCCTAAAATTCAAGCGGCCGCTCAACCTCCTACATCTATTACTTCTGATTACCAGATCCTCATCATGAACTCTAACCAACCCAATACTGCTGACCTCAACCTTCAGACTCGGTCTCGTCAATACAACAAGCCCCCCTCTACGTTTGCTAACGAGCCCCTGTCTTCCGGTCCCATAGAGCCTCTTTCGACACCCAATGGTCCTTGAATAATCCCTTAGCCTAAGGTAGAGGTTCATACCAATATCCCCAAGGGACCATTACGCCAAAACACCGCTTTTGGTAAAGCTGCCCACTCCTACAGTATAGTAGATGACTTGGCACAATCCCCTGTTGCCATGTCAATGTTGGAAGTCCTCCAGTCGTGCCCTTCACAACGAAAATATCTACTAAGTGCTATGGGCATTGTGGATACTTTAGATGATCATTTGATTATCTTTGACATTGACAAGTCAGAACATCCCCCCCTTCTTGCATCTGTCTCCTTCCAAATCCCTGTCAAGATTTGGAATTCCAACGTCTCCCATTGTATCATTGATGAGGGGGCATCCACCTATGTGATGTCTGCTTCTGTTTGGAAGCAACTCGGATCCCCTTCCACTATCACCCTCTGTGCATGGGATAGCCACTCTTCCCAACCCCTTGGCATGTTCTGCAATTGTCCTATTACTCTTGCGAGAAAGATTGTTTGTGTTGACATTGAAGTCATTGATTCCCCCTTAGACTACAACATTCTATTGGGTCGTAGCTACACTTATGCGATGTTTGTTGTCCCATCTATGGTTCACTGCAACATGTGTTTTCCTCATAATATAAATATTGTCACCATCGATCAGTTGACATATTACAAACCGAAGTCTCAGACCTCTCCAGAGTCCATTATCTCTTTAGTGGCCAATAAACAAATAGTCGAACCTCCGACTAGTGTCTCACCCAGAGTCTATGAAGATTCCTCTTCGCTTGGTTCATTCCCTGGTCTCCCCCCTCTCATCTCTGACCCTAGCTCGTTGAATGTTTTCATGATGAAATCATCTCATTCTGACCTCAAACGGACCGGTTCGACTAGCCAGCAGCCCCGCCCTCTGTAACCTACTCCTATTCCTTCGAATCAACCTTTGGGACCCTCCCCTCAAGGTGCCTCATCTGTAGATGGTGTCCATGATCCTATCTACCCTCCTGAAATGGTTCCCCCTAGCCTTAACCATCTCAAAGCTGTCCCGCCCGGCCATTACCCCTCAGGTCAGATATTATTTCTTACTCCCCCTCCTAGAGTATTTTTGGTACTTTTTATGGCTACCTTGTTTCTTCCTAACATGACCCTGGGGATCCCAGTCTAGTACATTGATCCCCCAACCACTATCTTGCCTGGTCAACCCAAACCTTATATAGATTTGACCCTGGTCCAACCGGTCGCCATGACCCCTACCTTTGCTTTTGTGCCTCAACCTCCTCAACAGGAACCTACTCCTGTTGTGAAAGCCTCGGTGAGGGGGGGAAAGCCTGCAAGAAGGCACCTAAGGAAAAGGCTTCCTAGACAACCCCTACTCCTCCTCAGCCTCCAAAGTGTACCCCTCTGTGTTCTTTTTGTGATGTTATCAGTCATGCCACCCATAACTGTCCTGAATTTCCTCGTATCAAGCCCATGGTCAATGTCATATTTCCTGAGTCAAAGGTCCCTTAAGCCCCTGTTACTTTACCAAGTGCAACCAAGAACCCCAATACTGTGCACACCAACCACCCCTGTGGTTTTTGTGATCTCCATGGACATTATCCCCACCTCTATCCCTGCCTTGCAGACTACCACACCTCTCTAGATGTAGTTCGCCAATACGAAGCCAGCCACCATGATTCCACCTCTTATTACTTGCGCATTATGCTTTGGACAAACCATAGGACCCATCCACTCCGATTTACATTCCCCCTCTCGATGTCAAGATGACAGAGCCTTCGGCCACTATCCTCTACCTATCATCATCTATGAGATCCATGGTGGAAGACCCCTCTGGGGCTTCCCCTTATGTTTCGCCTGAACTCCCTTCAGCGATCATCCTGGGCTCAACATCGGTGGATCCTTCATCTACTTGTTCTTCCGTCACCCCCTGTGATGATGTGCATGTGAACATCTCTTCTCATGATGATGATTCAGGTATATTTTCCGCATCATGTGGTTATCCTCCCACCAGTCACCCCATCTTCTACATTGATGATGACATCATGGAAGCTTTTTCCACCCCTAACTTCATTTTTCTTGCACATACTAAAAATGGCACCATCCATGTCTATGGTGACTTTCGCAACCTGAGCACAAACTACCCCCAACGTAGTTCCCCCACACCATCCACCTTTGAGTGTGTGGGGGGTATAATTTCTATCCATAACACTCCCTCTAGCAGTGCTTGTTTGATTTCTGCCTTGCATTCAGGTTGTCATCATTGTTCATCATCCACTCATTTGTTGTCTTGTGGAACCTTTTAGATGGATCCCTGTCCACACCATATATCAGTTATGTCGATGGTGCGAGTCGCTACTCCTGAAATCTAGCCTCGGCAGCCTGGGCCATTTTTGCCCCCTTTCATTCGCTTGTCCTCTCTATCAGTGTATGCATTGGTAATGCCACCAATAACTAGGCCGAATATGACGCAGTGATAGGTTTATTATTCGATGCCCTTTCCCGTCGCATCCTTCACCTTCATGTTCGTTTAGATTCCTTGCTGCTTTTCATGAAATTGAATGGTGTTTATTGTGTGCATAATCCTATCCTTTTTAGAAGATATTTACGAGTGAATCTTTTGATGTGTGAATTTTAAATCATTACATTCAGTCATGTACATAGAGCACAAAATCACTATGTAGATAACATTGCAAACAATATTCTATATTGGAATTTTTCACATGCATTTAACACAAGACAATAACAATAAACCATAAAACGATGCATATCCACAATATGTGTTGTTCAAAATGTTTTAGAGTCCATCAACTCTGATACATATGACATTCCCATAGCATGTTATAAAAAGTCAAAATTGGGGGCACCTCATGCCCCTACATCTAATAACTATCTGGAGGATCCTGGGCCAATGGCTCAACTTCGGCAACCCGTAGATCTCGCATCCCCTGTCTGGTCATCTCCATGCACCACATGACTCCTTGCCACTCCGACGGTAGACCAATACATGGATCTATGTACTGGTCATCAAGGTCTTGCCATCCATTCTCTGAAACAACGGTCAATAGCCTCTCACATCTATGGCGGATGTCCTCCAGGATGGCCACTGCATCCTCATTTTGCGGTCCCCTTGATCCACTAGGTTCTGCAACTTCTGATACTGTGGGTCATCCCATATACCCAGCTGGTTTTACTGGTGCTTTATCTGCATACCAAAATTGAATGAGTCAGTACCATATACAATATTCTGAAACTTTATAATGCACCATAAAAGATAAGAAACTTGTCACTTACCATCTGGCCCTGATGCCTGACCTGGCGGCAGTGGCAAGTTTGGGTCCCCATGATAACTCATCCCACTATATGGATAGTCGTCTATGTATAGTGGCATCTGATCTCAATACATAAAAAACTCAGGTCAGAACACCCATCCAACTGCCCCACCTCCCCTTCTACACCATAGCCACCCCCAGCGGTGCATCCTGGGCTCTCACAAGCCCCCATCCTAGATCTATATTCGAGGCCGAAGTGTTGAGATCTTCCCAAAGAAGAGTGAGCAAAGCACTATAACATATGCATAGTCATGGTTCACCTACCACTTTCATAACAACAACTATCGTTTCAGTGACAATAACATCATCTAGGCCTACCCATAGTAGGTCCCACTCAATAGAATCTCAACAAGAATCATCTGACCCCCAGTCATGTGGTGGCGTGCCTGGTTGCCTAGGATTTGTAGCACCGCTGTGAGCACAACACGAGTCTCTATCCTCTCTAGATCTTCCATCGGTATCCTTGTCCCTTTCACATGGAGAACCAGTCAGCAGTTTCACTCTACAAAATCCATAATGTTCTGCCCTCACGGTAACATTAGTTGTGTGTTTCCCACCATCCCAAGTGGTAGGAGACCAGTCAGGAAATATATATCCTAGACCATCATCTCGATACGGTGCCCCTGCAATATAAATATCTCATGATCTAGATCCCAATAACTAAGGATCCGAGCCAAAAAGGGCTCTCCTTCTCTCATCAAAGTGTTCTCCACAAACTTCAAGGCCCCAAACCTGACCAATGCAGTAGACAACATGATCCTCTCGGATCTCAGACCGTAATGTGTCCAAGTCTCTCTCTCTCTAGTTGATCCTCAAATCTGCCATATCTGCACAAAACCATCATGTTTTTCAGTGTACAGAAAGGAAAGACTGCATCATAACCATAAAATCCCAGCTCTCAGCCAAAAAATAGCAATAAAATCCCTCTCTCTAACAGGTCGCACTTTTCATGACATTCTTGCGACAGGTCACAGTTTTCTGCCCAAAACCTACTACCCAGGTTGTAGAAAATGCCCCAAAAAGTGTGACCCAACCCTTATAGAAGAGCAGGGGTCTATTCCTAAAGTCTAGGTGCCTAAACTAAAATTTTAATCCACTGAATTGAAAGAGTATGGTTAGGCCTCTTACCTACAACTGATGGATCTCAATTCCAATGGTCGGTTTGTCCGCTACGATCGCTGCAAGATTTTGGGTCTTTTCTCCTCTCTACATTCACCATAGCTATACTTGCAAATGAATCACATTGGAGGGAAAATGCCTTATTAAAAGAGAAACACCAAAATTTCCGTTTGCCAGTTGCGACCAAACCGTAGCTAGGTTTGACAAACCGTCTACACCATTGGAAAGATCTCGTTGAGATCTCAAATGGGTATCCTTTCATTTTTTTTGATTTGATACTTCACCCAAACACATTTTTTCCAAGAAGGGTCACTTCACCACTCCTCAAAATCGAATTTCTTCACTTGCAACACTTGTACTTGGGGCACCACCTTTCCTTCATACTCGTCCACGCTTGTGTCGATTTTCATCGTGAGTAACCATCTTTTACTCATGTTTTTATGGTCCCCACCAGGCATGTTCTATGTGGCAGCATCATTGAGTCACCCTTGTTTGAGCATCTGAGTTGAGTCATCATCGCATCCATGGAGTCTATCCCGAGTCCCTTTGTCTCCTGCCATAGTCTTTCATCCTTCATTACATTTTCCCTCTCTCGTGTCACACATTTTTGGCCCTCAGTCATACTGTCCCCTATCCCCTCCAGAGTCGAGTCAGTAGTTTCCAGGTCATCCATGCCCTTTATGCTCTAACAAGGGAAGTTTTCATCCCGCTATTTAGTACCCCCATTCCTCCATCATCCCTGGTGTCAGTCTATCAGTCGCTCTATTATTATCCCTCATGCCTTAGTTGAGGATTCCTTATTGCCTCATCTATGGCGTACATATTTCTGTCGACATCAACTTATTCATTCCAGAAGATAGGTCTAGAGGGCAGTGTACCTTGGTTCCAGCTTCCACTGTTGTTCGGCACCTCAGATCAAGAAAAGGGACCCTCAATTTACCTTTGACTTGGATTTTTCTCAGTTCTATCTCCTCATGGCATGATCGAGATCTGTATACTTGATGGTTCAATGATGCAATAGATTGTACGAATGATTTCTGGGTGTGTGTGAGATGCTTCAAACCTCATGAGGGGGTGGCCCTTCAGGTAATCCCCCACATGCCCGAATGACCTCTCCACTACAGCCTTGGATGCAGCTTCATATATTTAATGCTTTTGGCCTCAGCCGCTTGCAGCGCCTTTTAGTTTGCATGTATCATTCATATTTTCAAAGCCCTTTCCTATTTTACAAAGCCTCTTTGGTTGTACTTACTTCTCATGTACTAAGATATTATTGTATAAGTCCTGACTATTTTCCCAGGAACAGTATGTATGTGGGAACCATTATCATGTTTTTATATGGCCCATGTTTATGCCAGCATGTACTATATGGTTCAGTCCCTTATTTGCTAGATGCATCATTATTCTTTGTACTTTTATATCTCGGCGGACATAGGTATGCCTCCCTCGCCTCATGTAGAACAGGTAATCACTCATAAAAGAGACTTGTCACACCTGTAAGTCTCGCCTCCTCAGGGTCTTGTCCTCTCGCGCTTTAGTCTACCTCATATTTCTCTATCTCTTTGACTCCCCTTCGGTGTCTAGTGATTGAGTTCTTACAACGTACTTCGGTCATACGATTAGCTCCTAACGATTGCACGTTGGGGGGCAATCAGTTACACCAATTTTTGGTCATCTAACCTGTTACTATTAGATGGACTAAAGTACACCATGTAAAACAAATTTTACCATAGTAAAATTGCTTTCACTATGAAAAATAACTTAATAACCCATAATTTATTAAGTTGTTTCTGGTCTAAATAGGAAACTCCATGAGGAATAATTGAATAAATCCTTATTTTTTTAATTTTCCTCAAGGGATAATTAATTAAACCACTGTTTAATTAATATTCCTAGTCATATTTAACCCAAAACAGGAAAATTAATTAGATAAATCATTATTTATCCTATTATTTTCTAGGAATAATTATTTAAAACATTATTTAAATATTATTCCTTGTTAAATTTGACTAAATCATTTATAAATAATTGAATAAATCACTATTTATTTAATTACTACTCAACCACATTCTTAAAATAATAAATAAATCATTTATTTATTTATTATTTCTAAATAAAGGGATTTCACCAAATTCAAACTCTTTTTCCCTCCAACAAAATAAAATTAATATTCTATAAAAGTTAATTCTAGATTTGGTTAATAATATTTTAATTATGCACCAATATCTAGACTAACTCAATATTTTGTTATAAATAGAAGGATTTTTCCATTCATTCACTACCTTTTGTTACCAAGAGATCACTCTTGATCTATACTTTTGGTCTAACTTTGATCCTCTCATCATTGTCATATTTTTCTACTTTTTGCTTGTGAGCTCCCTTTGAGTTCCATTTTGTCTGGGTTTTCTACACCATCAAGAAGGAGAGATCTTAGATCTGAAGAGCTGAGGACATAAAAGAACCCATCCCATTGAGGGGGACTGGTAACATCATTCTATGTTCCCTTCCCAGGTGTCATAATACAAAAAAATATTTAAAAATTCTTGTTTTGTTCATTGGATGCATGGAGCAACTCTTTCTTATTATTTGTTGTTTAATGTCTTTAACTGCATAGATCTGGATTTCTGTAGCATTTATTTTGATCACTTACTACAGATCTAAGGAAATTGATAGCTATATTTGATGATTATGCATAGCTAAAGTGAGTTTTTTTTCATATGCTTGCGATTAGAATTCACACTAACATAAGAAAACAATCAAAATTTGCCCATGGTCATTTACCTTTGTGTACACGGTAAGCTTAATGTTGCTTCTGCAAAAGCCATTCTTAATCATGTAGCTGTTGATTCTGCTATACCATGCTCTAGGTACTTGCTTGATACCATAAAGCACTTTCTTCAACCTATAAAATTTCTCTTCTTTACCTTCAACTTCATAACCTGTAGGATGTTGCACATAAATTTCTTCTTCTAGAATTCCATTCAAGAAGGTTGATTTTACATCCCTTTGATATACTTTCCATCTGTTCTAAGCTCATGTATCTAGAACTGCTCTTACAGTGTCCAATCTAGCTGCCAAAGAAAACGCTTCTCCAAATTCTATTCCTGGTTGCTGCAAGAATCCTTTTGCTACAAGTCTTGCTTTAAATCTATCAATATCACCTTTCTCATTCAACTTATCCTTTTACACCCACTTCACACCAATGGGGTTTTTATCCTTTGGCAAATTAACCAAATCCCGTGTATCATTCTTTTCAATAGCTTCAATTTCTTCATCCATGGCTTGCACCCAATTTTCTTCTCTTGTTGCTTCTTCAAATGAAGAAGGTTGGAATGACAACAATGCTAAATTTTAACTAACATCCAAATCACCATAAATATCTTTCAAACTTCTCATCTTTCTCTTACTATTTCTTGATTCATTACCTAATTGGCTGCTTGGAGTATTCAGGTTTTTTGATATGCTTGAAGATCCATGCTGCTCTGAAAATCTTGGAGTCCTTGTTGGTGTGCCTCTCTTTGGTATCTACTCTTTTGATTCTTGCTACTCTTTTTCTGCTACATCATCCTCTTCCATCAATGGTGCTTGTGCATCGACTATTTTGTCTATAGTCCCATTCCATGACTCTTGCTCTTTGAACACAATATCTCTGTTAATTATTGTGTTCTTGGTGACAGGGTTATACAATTTGTAAGCTTTTGACTACTCACTATAACCAGTAAATATGCATTTTTCACTTTGATCATCCAATTTTCCTCTTATCTATTTAGGCACATGTGCATAGGCTACATATCAAAAAACTATAAAATGAGATACGTGCATGAAATACCTGTCCATGCTTCTTCTAGAAATCTATTCATCACACTCTTTATAGGAGATTTTCTTATCACATAAACAACACATGCAACTGCTTCTTCCTAATAATCATTAGACAAGCTTATTGCTTTCAACATGCTCCTTGTCATGTTCATAATTGTTCTATTTTTTCTCTCTCATACACTATTCTGATGTGGTGTGTATCTGGTTGTAATTGTCTTATGATTCCATGTTGTTTGTAGTAACCATGGAATACTTTTGAATCATATTTTTTACCATGATCTTACCTCAAAACCTTGATTTGTCGATAACTTTGGTTCTCTGCTAAGGCTTTGAATTCCTTGAACATTGCAAAAGTTTCAGACTTCTGCTTCAAAAAGTAAACCCAATTCTTTCTTCTATAGTCATCAATAAAAGTGAGGAAGTAACAACTTCCACCAATTGACCATGTCCTCATAGGTCCACACAAGTTTGTATGCACCAACTCAAGTGGTTTCTTTGCTCTGTATGAAACTCCCTTCATAAAACTTTCATGGTGTTGATTTCCCAATATGAAACACTCACAAGTATTAATAGGTTCTGTGATGGGAGGTAATCCTCTGCTACAACAATCTTAAACCAGAAAAGTTCAAGTGTCCAAAGCGAAAGTGCCATAACCAATAATCATTAGAACAGGCAACTGTAAAAGAACTGATCTGATTGTTGTAATTCATAATTGGAGGAAATAGTATGTTCTTGATAATATGAACCTTTTCTATCAGCTGCTTGCTTGGGGGTTTTCATAAATAACACATTCTTGCCCATGAAAGATAACTCTATATCCTTTCTACGTCAATTGACCAACAATTATCAAATTATGTTTGAGACGAGGAACATAATATATCTGTGAGATTGTCTTTGGCTCCCCCTGTTTGGTCAGAATGTTAACCGCTCCTTTGTCATCTTCATCCACATCTTGTCAGTCCCTAAATTTACCTCTGTCTTCACAGATTTATCCAAATTTGTAACCAAATTCTTGTTTCCTATCATGTGGTTACTCCAACCACTATCTAATATCCACAACTTATCAGATGGTTTATGCATGTTGTTGCATGCTAGGAACATAGAGTTAGTATTATTTATACTAACATTATCTCTTTGGTTTCCTTGATCAACTATCTTCTTCCTGCAATCACGAGCATAGTGACCAAATTTATTGCAATAATAACATATCAATTTTGATTTGTCAGATCTTTGATTATTGTTGAAGCTTCTGTTGTTGTTGCTTCCACTTTCATGTTCATGCTCTTCTTGGCCATCTCTCTGACCACCATATCTTTTTCCTCCTCCTCTACCTCTCGATCTACCTCTGCCTTGACCTCTTGAAATAGAAACTTGACTTTTGAAAACGGTTTCTAAAGTGGAATCCTTATTTTTTTCTATCCTTGCCTCATGCGATAGAAGTCATCCCATCAACTCATCAATTGTCAGTTTTTCCAAATCCTTTGCTTCTTCTATGGCTGCTACCCCAACATCAAACTTGGTAGACAAAGATCTAAGGAACTTCTCAATCACTGTTCGATCTTTAATTTCTTCACCATAAATTTTTAATTGATTTATGACAGACATGAATTGATGTCCTCTGTCTCCGTCATCTACAAACTTTCAAAATCTCTCCAAGTATTCTGCAATTTAACAATATTGACTTTGGCCATACCTTGATAGCTTTTTGCCAAAGTTTCACATGCTTCCTTTTTTGAAGACGTGATCATAATCTTCTGGATCACTATTCAGTTCACTCCCTGCTGAATAAGAAGTAACGCTTATGCATTCTTTCTTTTGTCTTTCTTCCATTGTTCCCTCTCTGCATTACTGAGAGCTCATTTTTCTACATCATTTTGAGGTTCTGCAAACCCAAACTTGACATTATCCCAAACATATTGCAATTTTAACATGGTCTCCATCTTAATGGCCCACACATCATAATGTTTCCCTGTGAAAGAAAGAAGTTGTGGTTGGAAACTACTTGTTGCCATCTTTCTTAAAAAAATATATATTCGCTTATAAAACCCTATATATCTTCTTTTGTAAACTTTGCAAAGCTCCAAAAAATAACCCCAAGTTTTATTTTTTATATAAAAATTCTTCATATACATTTTTTTTTTATAATAAACTCTTTTTAAAACCTTATTATAATATCTCCACTTATTAAAAAAAAAACCTTTTCAAAATCCATTTTGGAAAACCCTTTTTAAAACTTTGGTTTTACACTCACGTGCTTTATGAAAGAGCTTTTAAAGAAATCAAACCCTTCTAAAAAAAATTTGATACGTATATGAACTGAAATGAAATTTTAACGTCCACGAGACTAAAAATAGTCTATGAGACTATGAGTTCCCTATTTTTCGGCTTTTTCATTTCAGTTCTTTTCTTATTCAAATTGATGATGAGCTGGCCCAACCTTCCAAAAACCTCATTGCTAAAAAGATAATGCCAAGAAACCATTAAAAAGATAATGCCAAGAAACCAATGCTAACATATTCCCATAACTTTCTCTGATGTCTTTGAACGCATCACATTCCAAAATGAAATTTTTTTCCGATTCCACTACCCAAGACGTGCAAAATGTACACACTTGTTCTTCCCAAGATTTTTTAGGCCTTTTCCACCATCCTATTTCACATCGAAGATGATGCGAGTTAGTTCTTAATTGAGAAATAAGAACCTTTTCCCTCCACGGAATGTTAGCTCTAATGTACTCTTTATGCTGGAGATCATACGTAGGGTTGAATTCTTCAATGTAGTACTTCTTCTTTCTACCCAAATCTTTTCCCCATACCTATTTACAAAAATTTTCCATAACAAAATTCTTTAGCTCCTTTCTATTTGTGGGACAAACATTGAGGTAGATATTCCATTTTTGCATCCATGTGTAATTTTGTCTCATCCATGTTTTCTTTCTTTCACTCATGCCTTCCTTGAAGATAACATTAGGCCATATACCTACTCTCATTTTCTCAATTCTCTTTAGATATCTTATGAGCCACACCATAGAAATTTCTTCAATGGGAGTTGCTCCTGTTTCACTCAGCATTATCTCATAAGGTACCGAAATTTTTATTTTGAACTTGCTCATGATCAAGCATTTTTGGATTTTCTCAATTTGCTTCCATTTTGATACAGGGATGCTACTAGCCCACAATTCACACCCATATAGAATCACTGAACAAACTAGGAGTTCAAAAAGCACTTTAATCATTTTCCAATCCCATAACTCTACCTCTCTACATCTATTTTGAAGAGCATATAGTGCTTTCCACCCTCCTAAGATTCTCTTCTTTCTGCAGTCCTCCCAATTAATTTTGTTGTTGAAATCAATCTCGAGGTATTTGTACTCATTTACTTCTTCAAGAATGTTGCCTTCAAAGAATAACGTATGCTGACACTGCTTCCTTTTATTAGAGAGAATCATTATCTTGGTCTTGCTACTATTGACTTGCATCCCCACTGCTCTACAAAAATGTTCAAGGGCATATAGGTGCATCTGCAATCCATCGGCCGATTTAGAAATCAATACAAGATGATCAGCATATAAAAGAAGCTTTATCACAAACTCCCCCAACCAAACACCATCCCCACCTTGCAAATTTAGTCACCCTTCCAGTTTATCAATATATAAACCAAAAAGAGTAGGGGATAGAGGACAACCTTGCTTGACTCCAATGTCACTTCTAAAGCTTTCTGAAATGTCCACTGAGGTTCTAATTTTGACTTTCACCTCTTCATAAAGTCTATGGATAACAACTCTATAATGCAAAGGAATTTCAATTTCTTCCATTCTTCGCCACAACTTATCTCTAGAGAATGTGTCAAATACCTTTTTGAAGTCAAAAAAATAGCATAATACTTCTTCTTTATCCCCCCAAACCTTTTCATTAATGTGTCTCAACGTGATGTCGTGATCCACTGTAGAATGCTTCGACCTAAAACCCGCTTGTCATTTTTCCCTCTTTTCTTTTACTTCTGCGCACTTACTGATTCTATTTTCTACCATACTGCCGAAAATATTTGCAAAGAAAGGATTGATCATAATAGTTCTATAATTGGACGGATTATTAATGTCTCCACTTTTAAAAAGGGGTATTGGGTATTGCTAGGTTAGTTGTCCAGTCTCCTGGGAATCCTTGTTGAATGATGTTGTTGAATATTTCCATGATGTGCGGTGTAATAGTGTTCCTTCCCCATTTTAGATACTCTACTTGAATTTCAACCAAGTCTTTTTCCTTTCTTCTTTTTAGCTTTTTCATTCCAATCTCCACCTCATGTATTGTGAAGAGCTTTGTAGTTGTGTTGAGCCTCGGAGAAGGCTCAACCTCTGATTCTTTATCATAGAGTTGTCTTGCATATTCAAACCATTGATTAGTTGTAATATTATTTTCGATTTGCTTCTTCCTTGGTTGAAGTTCTTGCCAGAAATTTTTTGGGTTATTCTTGCCTAGATATATTAACTCTTCTCTCCTTGTTTGCATGAGCTCATCTTTTTTCCTTTTTAGGATCTGCTTATATAAATTTACATTCATCTTCTCCTTTCCTACCTTTTTCAAGGTTCTCCTTGCCATTTCCTCATCAAACCAAGCATTTACAGGAAACAAATTTGATTATGATTTCCTATTTTTTGCTCTTTTTCACTTCTTAAGTGCCCTTTGAATTATATTTGTTAACTCATGACTGTTGAAGCTTTGGAAACTAGTTTTATCTTTCTGAATTAATCTCTCCAGCATTGTCTTGAAGATAGTACAATTTTCTTGTGTTAGAAGAACTTTTCCCCTTGGCAGTGATTGCCGAGAGCATTGGGTTTTTCTCTTATGTTTCCTGTCTTATACCCATGATAACTTCAATTAAATTGGGTTGTGGTCTAATTTTAAGTCCCAATTATGCTCTCCAATCTTAACTTCATCTATCTTGTCTATCATGCTTTGTGAAAAAATCACATAATAAACGACACTTTCCCCATTGTATGTGTTGAAAGTGAAGTTCCCAGATCTTTTCCATATGTCCAGACCATTGCAAATAATTAAGTTGAAAGCCCCACATAGTGTAAGCAATTCCTCTCCAAAATGATTGTTAAATTTGTCATCTTCTAAACATCTCACCCATTGGGGATTCTCCTCTTTAGTGAGCCAAATAGGATTATGATCCTCTTTGCAACAAAGAATACTAGCTTGTTGATTTTTTGTTCTAGCATTAAAATAACCCACTAAAATAAATTCTCCCTACTGATAGTATGTAGCAATATCTTGCTTTAAATCTACATTCGAATTCTTGTTGTATAGCCCCTTCTTTGTGTAAGTTTTTGAGACTTGAGGGGAAAAATAACATGTTGCAATTCT
This sequence comes from Pinus albicaulis, assembly GCA_034641835.2. NCBI lineage: Eukaryota > Viridiplantae > Streptophyta > Pinopsida > Pinales > Pinaceae > Pinus > Pinus albicaulis. The sequence goes on from CM076579.1 coordinate 866,157,813, forward strand.
TATATGATTCTCATTCTCTGATATTTTGAACCATAAATATTGTTTATTTTCATCTTCTTTCATCAAATTAATGTGACATCCTTCCTTTTCTTTCACTAAAACTAGTATTCCCCCATACCCTTTGCCATTTACTAATACCTTATTCCAAACTACTAACTTCAAATAACCATCAAACACAGGTGTTTTGCAACCATCATGTTCATGAGTTTCTGTGAGACAGATTATGTCTCTAACTTCCACAATAGGCCCTAACCCAGGTCCCCCCCTCCAAGGGTAGCCTCTATAATTCCAACAAACTAATTTAGGTAGACCTGGGTAGGATTTGACTGCTACGCAGTTTGACACATAAGACTCAACTTTTAGCATTCGTCCCTTTCCATGAATTTTAAGGAATAATGTAATCCTTGAATGAATTTTCATTGACCTTTTTTTTATACCTCTAACGCGTCAGAAGTTTAATATGGAAGCTTGCTAACGCTCCTCACAAGTAAAAATTCTCTCGGTTATAACACTCTCACTATAATGTAATAGAAATGTTATAGGTTCAAATAAGAGAGAAAAAAGTTCTCTTCTCACACACAGATGATTGATGATTGTTGATCCGTCTTTCTTGGCTCTTTCTAACTTCATTTTGATACCAATTTGTTTGAAAGACACAAGAATAACGGCACAAATAATCCACACACAATAATAGACACGAGTTGTGGCTCTTCTATTAATCACATGAACTTCAATCTCTTTGAATAGAATGAACCCAGTGAAGGGTATTTATCCTTTTCGACTAACGACTTGCTTGACATGCATACACTTACCAAACTCATCTATCACATAACTCAACTTGACTCAACTCTCAATTAACTAAATCTCTAACTCATCATAAAAAAAAATACAGCCAAGCACAATCATATCGACATTAGGTATTGGGGTGTGTATGTTAGCATATTGGCGCCAGTTGATATGTTACATTGCTTTGGTGTTGACATTAATGCATTGCGCTGGAATTGGTTGAATTTCTCATACGTAGCTTGAAATATATTACCATACGCAGGTTGATATTGGTATCATATATTACAAATGTTTATATTGCAATGATATTTAATTACAATCATTTATATATACCACAACAATGTGTTGAGTGCATTGTAATATTAACGTAACCGAGTCCTATTAAAAGGATGGTCGATCGGTGTTATGAACCCCCTTCTCTCATCAGAGATATCTCGTAGCTAGAGCCTAGAATAGTCCAGAAAATCGATTAATATTTCTCCTTGTTATTCATCACACTCCCATCAGAATTAATTGCACCTAATCGAGATTAGTGCATTCTTCAAAAATCTGAACTAAGGTATCAATAATTTGGGTAGACAAGGAACGAAACTCTGAAATGGTATTATAACAATGTATATGGTGTCAATTGGTATTGCATGTATGTTATCCTGTGATTTGGACGATAGGAATGCATGATAGCATATGGCTTTATTATTTTTTTCAGGAAGAAAAAACTACTGATATTATTATATAATAGCAATTACATGATCATTATATTGACTATATCTGCAGTACATATTTATGGAGAAATTCAACAGGAGAGACAGGATCTCCGCCGATTAGACCATATAACATAATAACATAGAAACCACATCTGAAAACTGAATTAACCACCAAATAAATACTTCCAAGTGGCCTGTATCCGAATTAGAGTCAAAATATTACACAAAAAATGGCAAAAGAACAGAATTGAGCCTAGTATGTTGTGAACCAGTCCTCGAGGACCAAGCCATGAAATTAACACAGTCAGCCATGCATCATATAATTCATGTGCAAAAAAGGATCAAACCGTGAAGATGAACATTGCGTATACACATGCTAATACTCCCATGAAATCTCAAGGGATAATGAATTCTTGCTGCAGGATGACCTGTCTGTTCCGGCAGAGTGTAGTGAAGATGCACCCTGGAGGAGCCTCCAAACCATTTTTACAGAGACGATCTGCAGTAGAATTGTGCTCTTTGTATATGTGAGACATAGTATGCAGAGTGAAGCCGAAAAGGAGAACATGAACTCAGTCCACCCACCCCTGTAAACCATTAGGAAGAAAGAATTGACTACCAAAGATCCCATCTATAACAATTTTGGAATCCCCATAAATATGGATCGTCTGAAGACCCAATTCTTTTGCCATCCAAAGTCCATACCACATTGTCAAAAGTTTTGCCTTGTTGTTGGAGCCCTGACCCCCATTCCAGTATATCTGCACAACATCCCTGTTAGGCATCTTGATCCAAGTGCCATAACCGCATACACCCCCCATTGTAGCTCCATCAAGGTAGACAATAGGAAGAGCAATGTGATGAGGCCAGAAGCGATGTGAGAGATCCTTGGTGGAAGGAGGGATCACCACATGACCATTGATCCATCTCATAATTGCCCCATGAATATAGGGTAGGTTGAATGGATCATTCTAAAAAATTATTCTATTGTGAGTGAGCCATATATCCCAAAATAAGTAAAAAGGAGTAGTTTTATAAACCCCATTGAGAACCTCCCATTGTTGGATAGCCTCATTGATGTCCCTCGAATTCCACACATGCCCCATGAAATGAACAGAAAATAGCTGCCAAACCTTCTTTGTAATTGGAAAATCAAGCATAAATGGACAATCGATTCATTGTGCTGCTCACATAATGGATAGCAACCCAGACCCATGAAGCCAATTTTGATAAGTCGATCCCATGTGAGAACCATGCCTTTCCAAACTAACCATGGAAACAATAGAATATTATTAGGGATCTTTCATCTCCAATATTTTTGGAAGGAGGATGTCTCGAACCCTCCAATTCTCCTTCTCATGATATCGCCATATATCTTTTTTACCACCAGATTTACATCATTTTATTGCCGCACCCATTCCATCCTATCTCCATCTGGGTGATGACAGAGACCACACAAGCGTAGTGAATCCAAATAATTGTTCCATGCATGGGCATCCCCATCGACAAGACCAATTTGTGCATGTGTCTTCCAAATCGAATAACCCCCTCACCAATGAGAAATAAGTTGATGAAGGCAGGTGTAGCCTCTGTGCATCAATCAATGGATTAATGTTGCCTCCATGTGATGTCCATCAAATCCAATAATACAGTCGATCCCCAAGGAAATGTCCAGACCATTTCCAAAGTGCCATGCAGTATTTTCTCCCACAATAGGCATGATTTTTTTAAAGCTTTTCCAAATAGTTGATTCTGCTAGCTGATTGCAAGTGCCACCCCGATAGATGTGAAGTAAAAGATTTACTGCATTATATTTAAACTTCATTATATTTGACCATGTGCACTGTGAATTCATAGCCCGCCAGAATGACTTCGTGAGGAGGGAATTTGAGAAGGATCTGAGGTCCATCAAGCCCCAACCTCCATATTCAACAGGCTTTGAAACTGCATCAAGCTTCACCAAATGTATCTTTCTGTTGTTTCTAACTCCGGACCAGAGAAAGTTTGCAATAATTGCATTAATACTCCCAACCATCACTTCCGGAAAATAGAATAGGTGGCCCCAGTATACTATGAATTGAACCAGTAAGAGATAGCCATCTATGGCTCCATCTGTGTATTCTCGATTTCATCTTATCCACTAACCACCTCCAATCATCTTTGTGTATCCACATGGTTTTAACTTGAACCCTAGATATGTGAATCCCTCTCTCATATGCCTAGTTGGAACACCCAAGAAATCTGCTATGAAGTTGATCTCAGCATGGTCCCCTTTACCAAAGATCAACAGAGATTTCCCTCTATTACATTGCAGGCCAGATGTCGTAGCAAATCATATGAGAAGAAAATGAGTATAGAACCATTGGTTCCTCAAAATCCTGCCAAATATTAGTAAATCATCAACAAAAGGGAATGTGAAATGCAAATAGTAGGTGAAAGAGTAAAACCTGTGATAAAGACAACTCTAATGGCCCTCTGAAATTATTTTGTTAGTACATCCATAATAAGAATGAATATGAGTGGAGAAAGCAAACATCCTTGACGAAGGCCCCTTTTAGCTTTGAAGAACTTTGTTGATTTACCATTAATGATTACCGCATAGTAAACCCTAGTAACGCATGCCATAACCCATCGAATGTTATTCAATGAGAACCCAAGCTTGAGAAGAAGCATTCGGATGAAAGACCAGTCAACATAATCATAAGCTTTATATAGGCCCACCTTCATAATCATGGCCTCCATATTATCAGTGTGTATAGAATGAATCACCTCTTATGTTGTGGCGATGACATCATGGATAGATATGCCCTTCAAGAACCCATGTTGTTCAATAGAGATGTAGTTCGGTAATATCCTTTTCAATCTGTTCGCAATGATCTTAGAGGTGATATTATACATAGTATTTCATAATGAAATAAGCCTATATTCAAAAAAGTCCTGCGGATCCGATGCTTTTGGAATGAGTGCTATGAATTTTGATTTTAAATCCCCAGGTACATATCCATTGTTCCTAATCCATTCTTTCATAGCAAGAATGTCCTCTGCCAATATTTCGAAGAAATGCACAAAAAATTCATCCAGCCACACATTGGGCCCGGGACTCTTGTCCTGTGCAAATGATTTTAAAACAGCAACAATCTCCTCCAAGGTTATTTCTTTCCCGAGTAGTTCGTTAGCACCCCTGTCCATTAAAATTGGCATTTGATCCAGTATCCATGCCTAATTTGACTAGTCAATTTCCCCACTGGCCCTGTAGAAAGTTGCAAAATATCTATAGGCCTCTTTCTGTATATCCTCCAGTGTATGAACCATGGATCCATCTACAGCCTTAATATGCCAAATAGAGTTCATATTCCTTCTGCCATTTGCAACATTGTGAAAGAACTTCGTATTTGTATCTCCTTCTTTTATCCACTGAACTATGCTTTTCAATTTCCATGTCGTCTCCTGTATTTCCATGACCTTTGCTCTTTTTTCCTCCAGTTGTTTCAATTGGTCATAAGCCAATTGTGTGGGGGGTATGATTTGTATGCCATCGTAAATCACCTTAATCTCTGCGAATATAGCATCCAACTCTTCTCTCATGCATCGCTTCTTATTTATTTCCCACTGTTTTGTGCACTTCTTTAATTCCCGCAGCCACCCTGTAAGTCGATGCCTCCCACCGTTACCCCCGCCTAATTCCCCCCCCTCTTCCACAAATCCGTCACCATTGTATTGAATTCTAGGCCTTGAAGCCACATATAGTTAAATTTGAACAGAATCCCAGTTGTTGATGCCTCCTTTCCCCATGTTAGAAGAATGATCTTGTGATCATATAAGGATCCTTCAACAATTTGAGATCGAAAGTTACCCAAACCCTGCATGAGACTGTCACTTACCATTTCCCTGTCCAAACGTTTGGCTATATAATCCTCCCCCTTCCTATGATTTGACCAAGTCGGGCACACTGGATCCGGCCTTATATTAGTCAAGTGATAACAATAGAATAGTTTTCCAATGCGACCAGCCAATGGATCAGGCCTCGCTCTAGAACCCCACAACTCGTCCATTAAAAGCATTGCATTAAAATCCTCAACGACTATTAAGTTTTGTATTCCAAAAATAGATGATGCTTCAATCCGATCCCAAAATGTTGATCTATTGTGACAAGATGCATAGAAATTAATTATGTTGATCTTCTCTTTGCAGCCCTGAACCTGAACTGAAAGCAAAATTCCCCCAAAAAATTTAAAAACCTGAACCTTTATAATGAGTGGATCCCAAATCGCCAATGTGCCACCTGCCCTACCCACGGCATCCACAGCCACAACACTCCATCCGGGTCGTATTCAAAGCATGTGTTCGATTGCCTTCACTCGAGGGCACATGGTTTCCTGGAGTAGGATGGCCGAAGGTTTGATTTGATTAAGCAGGTCTGTTAATCGATGAAACTTTGAGGGGTTTTCGAATCCCCTAATGTTCAGAGATGAGATAGTAGTCATTTGGCACCATGTGACGGGCCGCATGCTCTAAGTGCCTGGGGATACTAAATTTCAACAATAGGAACTTCATAAAAGTCATAAAGCCTGTCTTGAAAAAGTGACTTCGATTTGGATCTCCCACGAAAATGACGAGTGCCCGATTTTGTTTTCTTGCGAACAGTAATGTTGGAAGAATATTTAAGAGAAATAGTGACAGGTGGGTTGGTAGATCTTTTGTCAAACACAGTTAAGGCCGCAAGGTAAATATTAGAATTCCCTAATAGGCCTTCAATGTCACTATCAATGGCGTTGTGAGGGGAATCAAAGTGCATCCCTATCCCAGGGTCAATTGATGGGGGAGGAGAAGCTGCTTCAAGTGGTGGCATCGATGGGTATAAGACCAGATGCCCATCAGACTCAAGATTCTGTGGGGGTATATCAGCTATGGGCGAAGTACAGTTTGAAACGGGTGTGATTTGGCCCACAGCTTTGCGTAAGACCAGGTTATCTGAATTATGATGAAAAGCATTAAGATCTGATGCAGATGATGACCCAAATTTCCCCCCATGTTCAGTCCTATGACAAGACTCACCTTAAAATTTTGATGAGGGTATTGAGGAATTACCTGAACCATCATAATCTTGAGCCAGAGGTGCTCTGAATTATGCATTATGTCTTGAATTATGACAACCTCGACCACGTGCATATCAATGTGGGAAGTTCTCCATAAGGTGTCCAATCTGGTGATAGTATCTACAACATCAAGGATTGCCCCAGAAATCAATCCTTTGTCGATGTTTGCGCTATCCCCAAACCGTAGACGTCACCAGGAAGACCCCGAACAAAGTTTATTTCCACTAAAAGCCAAGCAATCCTTTTATCACAAGTCCCCAGAATCCGTGGGTCAACATGCTTCGTGTTTCCAATGGAATCCCCTATAGCAGTCAGTGCTTTTAGCGTCCAGTACTCCAGTGGTAGACCCGTTAATTTCACCCACACCAATATATTTTTTGGAGCATCCTGAACCGGATTATATCCAAGGTACCAAGGCATCAACTACATGAAGCTGTGTTCCCTCACCCAAGCTCTCTTCATTATTTTAACATAGTCTTCTTCGTGCATGAAGTGGATGCTAAACCACAAATTCATCATAAGACTGACCTTAGGGTTGTATCCCAAAATCGGGTACGATGTTTCTCTAACCCAATCCACCATCACTGCCTCCTGCATGTTCGAGAAGATCCACCTCCCAATTAAGGCCCTTTTCTGCAAAATAACCACATGACCCCATAGATCCTCATATTCCAAATTTACTTGTTTCACCACCCGAGTCGACTTGTGACATGTATGAGGTTTCCTGCGTCTCCTATCAATAGCAAGCCCAATTGTATGAGGATTTTTCGGATCTAATCCATCAACACCTTTTGTTCCAGCAGGCATCCATCCCCCCTGTTGATCATAATTCATTTCCTATAAAATTTCACAGGCAATCTGGCCCAGATCTCTCAAATTCCCCCTTTCTGCCTTGGAAAATCATTCTCACGCCCATCGTTACCATTTCCCACCTCCAAAACACCTCATAAAAGGTTGAAAATCCATATTTGAAATATTTAAAGCGTAGCTCCTTCGGCCCTAGCCCCTCTGTCTTTTCCTCCATGTAACCCGGATGCTAGACCAGGCGCTAGTCCGACGGGCACTTATCCAATATATATCGGGTGCATCCTAAGCCGTCGATCTGTGCAGATCGAACGACGTTTTCTCATCTCTGTCATGCCCGTAGCCTACCTATTCACCGTCCGATCAAATCATAAATCAACGGTTCGCCGCCCATCCGCCCTGGTGGTCCCCGCGCCCAAAACATTGTTAAAAACCAAGTGGTATTTATCGCACCGCCTTTCGGCGGTAGGCGGTAATTCTCCTTGGGCCAACGATTCCATTCAATGCTCACCATGTTTCCCTGCATATGGCCCCGAAACCTCTCTCCATCGCGCATTATTGTTCGGTCAAAGTCATGCAGCGATATTCATCTCAACTGTCCGATCTGAGGGCCTTCATCCAACGATCGTCGCGCTCCGAAGCTGCACGAGGTTTAACCATAGGCAAATCTCACCCCTGGCCCATTGTCCATTGACCTCGAAGCTTGTTCAACCGTCGATCTCCTCCTGAGATCAGATGGCCAAGATTTCATCGTCCCCGCTATTGACCCGGTCTTCCTCCATGTCATCACCCCATGTGTTTATCGCATTTCTTCCTCCGTCATTTATACATTTCATTCACAGACTTATTTTAATGTTCCGCATTATAAACTCTAGCCAGCCCTTCCGCCATTATCTTACTGCATTTCCTTCATCATCACCCTACATGCTTCCACTGCTTCATCACGTCGCTCTGTTACATAGTCCCTCCCATTGCATTGTGGTCCCTCATGCATTTGTTTCCTTCACAACTTTGTGTGTTTTGCAGGTTCACAGTGACAGGGAACTATCATCATTTGCAGCATCCATTACAAAAGCCGAGAATGCGTCAAAGGACCAATTTTTCAGAGCATAATTATGAAGAAAGGCCTCAGAAGCCAAATCGACAAGACTTCAATTAAAGAAACAGGGTTCAAATTTGTCAACCCTGCAGGGACATTCAAGGCGCCGATTTCGTAGATGAAAACATTAATGGAGAAGTAGAGGATTATCAGGGGATGGTGGAGGAATTCAGTGTTCGACATTGAAGATTTTAAATCATAAATCAGGGTTCAGGAGGCAAAAATTACAATACACAGAAAACAATGTCCTTGAGGCTTTATTTCAACAGAGTTTTCTTTCCAGGAAAGGACGGATATTTGTGTGATTTTACTGCTTTGTCGTGTCCCTAGAGAGATTTCTACCCAGTGCATTTATTTCAGTTAGCAAGCCACAGAATACAGACAGCACAACATAGTCATTCAGCAGTATCGGCTCGAATGTTTCCACCATTTTGCTTTAATTATGCAAATTAAATGTTCATCACCTACCTCTTTCACTATTTTTTTGGTTTCTCCTATAAAAACCATGAAGAAACGCATTGTAATGGTTCCAGATTTTTATCAGAAAATTATGCAGTGAAAGGCTTTTTGCATACATTTTGTAAAATTCTTGTATGAAGGCTTAGAGCCCATAGGGTCTCAGTGAGGAGGAGTTCTATCTGTCAAAGAGGATTCTGGTCTTTGGTATTTCACAGTCTGTAACTCTCTTTATTGTGTTATATTAATAGAACATTTCATTTTATCCATCTTTCTTGTATCATGTTTTGGAATGCGAGTGGCTCACTGATTTCTGGTATGGATTCATCCTAGTTGATGCCCATGCTTAGATCAGTCAAGCGCTTTAAATATGGCTCATGCATGATATTCTGTTCCATTACTCATCTAAACCATACTTCTACTATATTATTTACTTTGGGAGGGTGCTTTTAAAATGCTATTATCATGTATGGATTCTTAGATTGGTAAGCCCATGCATGGTGGTATTGTATATTTGGGTATCAGCTCAATGTTAACTAGTATCTTCTTAATACTTCTTTCACTACATACACCTTCTGATAATTTATGTCTGTGAAGTATTTCTGAATCGGCCCGCTTTGCAGTAAACTGTCTCTGAATTGTCTGTTGCTTTTGTATTAGAGTTCTGCATCTTGCCTCTGCAGTATCTCTTTTCCTGTGTCAGTTTCTGAGAGTTTGGTCCCATTCTATTTTATTTCCCTGTTTACAGGAGATAGCATGTGAGCTGAAGCTGACAACTTCATACATTATATTATATGCTCCTTGCTATGCTAAGATGTCCTAGGCACTGGTCTATCACAACTCTAGGCTGTCTCTAGGAGCTACAACATCTTTCTGGCACCGTTTCCAGGGACGAATTTAAGAAAATCAGAATCCCTGGGCCTTGACAAAATCATATTCACTCTCTAAGTAGGTGAGCACAGAGAGTTGAGATTTGTAAACCCCTCACCTTGGCGACTCCACATTTGTTATTTGATGAATCTATTTGTAGTCCTGGCTCCTCGTAAGCCACACCTGAGGTCAGATTCATCTAAGCCAAAGTTTCCTTTAGTGTCTAACCCTGATCAGATTATACACAGAAGAAATTGGAGGGAAAGGAAATCAGCCCGTTCCGAAATTATTGAAGTGTCTATAGAATATTTTCCTTCTTCCTCCTCTCAAGATTCTCAATTGCAAATTTCCGACCCCACTGTGGGAGATACTGATTATTTTATTCAGATAGTCCACCCCGAGAGGGTATCAGAAATAAAAACAGTCTTCATCCTACTCCTGAGGTTGAAGAGGTCAAGGAAGTAACCGAAGTATCTCTTGTTAATAGACCTTTGTTCCCCTCAACCCCTCAAGCTGCAGTTGAGTATATTCCTATTATTATTCATACTCCACTTCCTCCTCCTCTTCCTCCTCTTACTCATCAAACTATTGCACTACCTCCACCTCCTCCAATGGCTAATGTTCCAGCCTTCTTGATGAATAAATATGCTCCCCTGGCATTACCCCAAGTGTTGAATGATATGCCCCAGGATTATCTGAAAATCCTGCCCAGATTCAATGGAGAAAATGAGGTTGATGCTCAGAAACATCTTGAGACTTTCTGCTCCTTTGCAAAGAACTTTAATGTTGAACATTTAGATGTAGTCCTAAGACTGTTTGTGCAATCTCTAGATGGTGAAGCTCGAAAATGGTTTAAGACATTGGCTGGCCGTTCTATTACTACTTGGGATAACATGGAAGACACTTTTCTCAGGAAATGGGGAGAAAAGAAAGATCATGAAAATTGTCTCATTGAGTTCAATACACTAAAGAAAAGACACAATGAAGGAGTGTCATAATTTATCAAGAGATTCAATAAATTGTATCTGAGTCTCCCTGCGGACATGAAACCCCATCAAACTGCTGCTAAAGTTGTTTTTGTGGCAGCCTTTGATTCAGATTTTGGTTTCTCTCTCAGAGAAAGAAAGCCTGCTACTCTGGATGATGCTCAGGCTGATGCACTAGAGTTGGAGGCAAACTATGCCTCCACTGGCAAATCAAAAGGAAGGCTCGAACAAGATAGCAGAAGAAGGGGCAAAAAGGAGGCATCTACTTCTAACCAAGACAGAGACTCAGCCAACGACAAAATGGAAGAAATGAGCAAATTGATTAAGAAAACGGTCAAGCTTGAACTGGAAGCCAAGAATTCAGCCTTCAGGAATTTTCAGAATGCTCCAAACAAAGGTTACAATCCTCAATATTGCCAAGGGAAGCAAAGGAGCAACAGGATCAAGTACCACACCCATTGTACCTGGAAGGTTTAGTAGATGACTCCACTGAAGATGCTGCTTATGGACTGGAGGATGCAAATCTTGCCTTTTCAAATAGTGATGGAGAGGAATGCCCTTTACAAGGGAATGATGAAGGTGGGTGCTCATTGCAAAAAGAAGAAAAGATCAGAGACGCTGAAGAAGCAGAATTTGATCATTATTGTAAACAATTTGATGATTTCATGCAAGCACATTTCAATAGAAGATATGATCTCAGATCTTCTAGGAAGAGGACTTGTACCCAAGAGCAGGAAGAAGAGCTGCCCCAGAAGGAAGCACCTACTCAAGAGGAATCAACAAGGCAGAAAGCTACAAACAAAGGTAAGCAACCTCTAAACAAACCTTTGCAGTCTAATGATCAAATTCCTTCTTCTTCAAAAGTGGTTACTTCCCCTAATGCCAAACTTGTGTTAAAAGAAGCCAAGCCCCCAGTTGAAAATAAAGAGTCAAAAGAGGTTGTGATAGAAAAGTCCCCTCCTGTTTTCAGTCTGCAAAAGGAACTTGAAAAGGTCAAAATACTAGTCCCCTTGACTGAACTACTGAAACAACCAGCATATCAATCTCAAGTCACCGCTTTCATGCTCCCTCCAGAAGCACCAATCATCCCAGATAGTCTCAACCTTCACGAAGAGAGACCCATGGTAGTTTTTGGCCCAAATCCTAGCTCGTTTCGGTATGTTGCTGTCATGGTCTTGGGGAACGAAAATTGGTCGATCACTTAAGATGGATCTAACATATGCCACCATCCCAGTTTTTGGTGGCCAAGAGAGGAGATTGTACAGGGAGACTAGATTTGTCAAGATGGTGACTAAGGCTGACAATTCTGTAAATTCACCAGTATACAGTAAAGAAGGAGACTTTTCATGTTTGATGCTAGAAGAAGATCAAGATTATGCTCATGAACCATCCTTTTGCCAGATCAAGACTGAGCAGCCTTCAGAGGGTCATAAAGCAAGAATATGGACACTACATTTTGATGGAGAAAATTCAAGAGAAGGAAATGGAGCTGGAGTGCTATTGATTTCTCCTTCAGGCAGATGGGTCCCTCTGTCCTTCAAACTAGAATACGAAGCCACCAACAATGTGGCTGAATATGAAGCACTTCTGCTAGGATTGAAAATAGCCAGGAATATGAATACACAAAGTTTAAAAGTTCTGGGAGATTCAGAGTTGGTGGTTAGACAAGTCAAGAATCAGTGTTAGACCAAACATCCTAGGCTAAGGGCTTATAGGAATGAAGTTTGGGACATGGTAGAAAATTTCTTCTTGGCATTCAATATTCAGTTCATGCCCCCATAATAGAATAGGATGGTTGATTCCCTTGCTGTGGCTGCTAGTACATTTCAACCACCTCAGAACCCCCTTTTAAGATACGAAGTTGAGGTGCGTTATCGGCCTTCAATCCCAGATAACATCAAGCATTGGCAGGTATTTGAAGATGAAGAACAGATGAAGAGATTCCTGGAAACAGTGGGAGAATTCTCCAATATGGAGATTGATGATGAAGAAGAGGTAGAATCTGAAGATATTTCAAAAAGAAATTGGGAGGAAAAGGTGGCAGGTAACAAAGTGTTGCAGTTAAAGGGAAATATAATACCTAGAGGACTGGTGCCTCTAGAAATATTATTTGACAAGAATGAGGTCTCATTGCAGCTGAGCAAAGTGGTAGAAGAGAATTAGGTAGAAGACCTGAATTTGGGTACTGAGGCTGACCCCAAAATTGTAAAACTGTCTAAGAAGATCCCTGGAGAATATAAAGAGCTATATCAGAAATTATTTTAGTCTTACAAAGATGTGTTTGCATGGTCCTATCAGGATTTGAAAACTTTTGATATCAGTATTATGCAACACAAAATTCCATTGATGGCAGATGCAAAGCCCCACAAGCAGAAGCTCAGACAAATAAATCCCCTGCTGCTGCCTTCTATTGAGAAAGAAATTAAGAAGCTGCTGAAAGCCAAAATAATTGTACCTTTGAGGTACTCTGAATGGGTGGCAAACCTTGTCCCTGTACGAAAGAAGAATGGAGAAATAAAGCTGTGTGTGGATTTTAGAAATTTAAACAAAGCATCCTTAAAGGATAATTATCCGCTGCCTAAAATGGACCACATCTTGCAGAAAGTAGTTTGAGCTTCTAGGATGTCAATGATGGATGGATTCTTTGGTTATAACCAGGTGGTTGTACTTCCAAAGGATCAAAAGAAGACTGCTTTCACCACACCATGGGGTACATTTATGTATGTCAGGATGCCTTTTGGGCTGATTAATGCAGGGGCCACTTTTCAGAGGGCAATGGACATTGCTTTTGTTGGGGAGCAGGATAAATTCCTGGTAGTCTACCTCGATGATATCACTGTATTTTCCAAGAATGATGCTGAGCACATCGAACATCTGCGGAGAAATTTTGAGAAATGCAGAAGGTATGGTCCCTCTCTGAATCCTCAAAAGTCTTTATTTTCATTAGAAGAGGGGAAGCTTTTGGGCCATATTGTGACTAAACATGGGGTGAAGATAGACCCTAAGAGGGTAGAGGTTATAAATGGTATAGCTTTTCCCAGGAATACGAAAGACGTACAGGTATTCCTTAGGTGTATTAATTTCCTAAGGAGGTTCATTCCTAACTATGCTGAGATAGTTAGGCATATAACTGACATGCTCAAGAAGGATAATGAGGTAAAGTGGTCACAAGAATCACGGGAGGCATTTACCAGGATAAAAAACGCTTTTGCAGAAGCTCCTGTGCTAGCTGGGCCTGATTATGACAAACCTTTTATGATCTTTTCTTTTGCATCACCTCATACAATAGCAGGAGTTTTATTGCAGAAAAATGATGAAGGGTATGAGCAGCCTATTGCCTTTTTCAGTCAGGTGCTCTGTGATGCAGAATTAAAGTACAACATATTGGAAAAGAAAGAATATGCCCTAGTGAAATCCCTCAAAGAATTCCATGTATATATATTACAGTCCCACATCACTGCATTTGTGCCTGCAGCTGCTGTAAAAGATATCCTTATTCAGGGGAATAGTGAAGGAAAAAGGGGTAAGTGGATTGCCAAAGTATAGGAGTATGACTTATACATCCGCCCTACTAAGCTGATCAAAGGACAGGGGCTTGCCAAAATTTTATCTGAATCAAACTATCAAGCTCTGGGCATAAATTTGTCCATTATAGCAGGCGACGAATCTGAGGAGAAAGAAGAATGACATGGAATTGGAGTAGCTACTCCAGAAACACATATAAAGTACCTTACCAGTCAGTGGTATAAAGAGATAGTGGAATATCTCCTTACACTCAGTTGTCCTCCAAGTGGTGATAAAGCTACATACAGAGCATTACGATTGAAATCGCAGAAGTACATAGTCACAAATGGCCGGCTATACTAGCGAGATCCCTCAGGCATCTTACTCCTGTGTCTCACAGAAAATGAAGTAGAGTGCATTATTGCAGAATTTCATGAAGGGATCTGTGGAGGTCATTATAGCTGGAGGGCCACAGCTCATAAAGTTCTGAAAGCTGGCTTCTATTGGCCAAAGCTTTTTGGAGATGTTTTTGCTAGGGTAAGAGCATGTGATAAATGTCAGAAATTTGCTGAGAGACAGAAATCAGCACCATTTCCCCTGATTCCAGTGCATGTGGATGAACCATTCAAACAATGGGGTATTGATTTTATAGGTGAGATACATCCTCCATCGAGTGGACAACATAAGTGGATTTTAACGGCCACTGATTATTTCACTAAATGGGTGGAAGCCATACCTACAAGGAATGCTACAGATAGTGTGATCATAAAGTTCATGGAGGAAAACATCCTATCCAGGTTTGGTTGTCCTACTAGGATAGTGACTGATAATGCACAGGCCTTCAAGTCTGCAAAATTTATGAATTTCTGCTAGCAATACAATATCATACTGAGTCACTCTACTGCTTACTATCCACAAGGAAATGGCTTGGCAGAGTCTTCAAATAAAACTCTGGTGAGGGCCTTGAAGAAGACTATCAATGAAAATCAGAAGAACTGGGATTCCCAATTGAAATTTTCTCTATGGGCTAATAGAATCACCAACAAGAGAGCAAATAGAAAATCTCCCTATGAATTGGTATATGGACGAGCAGCAGTTTTTCTTGTACAGCTGGCTTTACCAATGGCCCGCTTCATGCAAGAAAGCCAGGAGGAACCTGATGATATGATCAGGAGAATCAATCAATTAGTGGAATTAGAAGAAACATGGGGCCAGGTGAATCAGAGGTTAATAGAATATCAAGAGAAAATGAAACACATTTTTTATCAACACGCAAAAGACAGGAAACTGCAGATTGGTGATTTGGTGCTCCAATGGGATATCTGGAAGGCTGAGAAGGGAAAACATGGTAAATTCGACCCCCTCTGGTTTGGTCCTTTCAAAATTGTGGAACAAGGGGGCAATAATAATTTCAGGTTGGAGAATTCACAGGGCGACTTGCTGGATGCCCCTATAAATGGTCAATTTCTTAAACCCTATTTCCAGTTCTAATCCAGGCAGGGACAACCTGATGTACTATATTGTATTTTAGTTTTTGTTTTATCTTTGTTCGAATAATGTTGGTGTTGTGATGAATTATAAAGTGAAAAATGGAGGTGCTGGAGAGCAGAGTCTGTATACAAGATGATCAGAGGGTCTGCGAGTTCTCGACACGTACAGGGATGAACGTGCCATCCCCAGGTGGAGCCGATGTTGATCATAATTCATTTCCTATAAAATTTCACAAGCAATCTGGCCCAAAGCTCTCAAATTCCCCCTTTCTGCCTTGGAAAATCATTCTCACGCCCATCGTTACCATTTCCCACCTCCAAAACACCTCATAAAAGGTTGAAAATCCATATTTGAAATATTTAAAGCGTAGATCCTTCGGCCCTAGCCCCTCTGTCTTTTCCTCCATGTAACCCGGACTCTAGACCAGGCGCTAGTCCGACGGGCGCTTATCCAATATATATCGGGCACATCCTGAGCCGTCGATCTGTGCAGATCGAACGACATTTTCTCATCTCTGTTGTGCCCGTAGCCTACCTATTCACCGTCCAATCAAATCATAAATCAACGGTTCGTCGCCCATCCGCCCTGGTGGTCCCTGCGCCCAAAACACTGTTCAAAACCGAGTGGTATTTATTGCACTGCCTTTCGGTGATAGGCGGTAATTCTCCTTGGGCCAACGATTCCATTTAGCGCTCACCATGTGTCCCTGTGTACGGCCCTGAAACCGCTCTCCATCGTGCATTATTGTTTGGTCAAAATCATGCAGCGATATTCATCTCAACTGTCTGATTTGAGGGCCTTCATCCAACGATCGTCGCGCTCCGAAGCTGCACGAGGTTTAACCATAGGCAAATCTCGCCCCTGGCCCACTGTCCATCGCCCCCGACACTCGTTCAACCGTCGATCTCCTCTTGAGATCGGACGGCCAAGATTTCATCGTCCTCGCTGTTGACCCGGTCTTCCTCCACGTCATCACCCCATGTGTTTATCGCATTTCTTCCTCTGTCATTTATACATTTCATTCACAGGCTTATTTTAATGTTCCGCATTATAAACTCTGGCCAGCCCTTCCGCCATTATCTTACTGCATTTCCTTCATCATCACCCTGCATGCTTCTTCCGCTTCATCACGTCGCTCTGTTACATAGTCCCTTCCATTGCATTGTCATCCCTCATGCATTTGTTTCCTTCACATCTTTGTGTGTTTTGCAGGTTCATAGTGACAGGGAACTATCATCATTTGCAACATCCATTACAAAAGCCGAGAACGCGTCAAAGGACCACTTTTTCAGAGCATAATTATGAAGAAAGGCCTCAGAAGCCAAATCGACAAGACTTCAATTAAAGAAACAAGGTTCAAATTTGTCAAACCCTGCAGGGACATTCAAGGCGTCGACTTCGTAGATGAAAACATTAATGGAGCAGCAGAGGAGTATCAGGGGATGGTGGAGGAATTCAGTGTTCGGCATTGAAGATTTTAAATCATAAATCAAGGTTCAGAAGGAAAAAAGTACAATACACAGAAAACAATGTCCTCGAGGCTTTATTTCAACAGAGTTTTCTTTCTAGGAAAGGACAGATATTTGTGTGATTTTACTGCTTTTTTGTGTCTCTAGAGAGATTTCTACCCAGTGCATTTATTTCAGTTAGCAGGCCACATAATACAGACAACACAACATATTCATTCAGCAGTATGGGCTCGAATGTTTCCGCCATTTTGCTTTGATTATGCAAATTAAATGTTCATGACCTACCTCTTTCACTATGATTTTAGTTTCTCCTATAAAAACCATGAAGAAACGCATTGTAATGGTTCCATATTTTTATCAGAAAATTATGCAGTGAAAGGATTTTTGCATACATTTTGTAAAATTCTTGTATGAAGGCTCAGAGCCCATAGGGTCTCAGTGAGGAGGAGTTCTATCTGTCAAAGAGGATTCTGGTCTTTGGTATTTCACAGTCTGTAACTCTCTTTATTGTGTTATATTAATAGAACATTTCATTTCATCCATCTTTCTTGTATCATGTTTTGGAATGCGAGTGGCTCACTGATTTCTGGTATGGATTCATCCTAGTTGATGCCCATGCTCGGATCAATAAAGCGCTTTAAATATGGCTCATGCATGATATTCTGTTCCATTACTCATCTAAACCATAATTCTGCTATATTAGTTGCTTTGGGAGGGTGCTTTTAAAATGCTATTATCATGTATGGATTCTTAGATTGGTAAGCCCATGCATGGTGGTATTGTATCTCTGGGTATCAGCTCAATGTTAACTAGTATCTTCTCAATATTTCTTTCACTACATACACCTTCTGATAGTTTATGTCTGTGAAGTATTTCTGAATCGGCCCGCTTTGTAGTAAACTGTCTCTGAATTGTCTGTTTCTTTTGTATTAGAGTTATGCATTTTGTCTCTGCAGTATCTCTTTTCCTGTGTCAATTTCTGAGAGTTTGGTCCCATTCTAGTTTATTTCCCCGTTTACAGGAGATAGCATGTGAGCTGAGGTTGACAAATTCATACATTATATTATATGCTCCTTGCTATGCTAAGATTTCCTAGGCACTGGTCTATCACAACTCTAGGCTATCTCTAGGAGCTACAACACTCCTGATGGTCCTTACACCCCATTTATCAAATTCCCACCAACCGAACCTATTCCCACATTTAATTATTCTTTGTCAGCATTCTCTACTGCCAACGTTGTTGGGATGAGGGCCTCATGACCCGATAAATTAGATGATAGAATATCATGCACTCCCTCCATCTCTGACCACTAGAATAAGTCCTCAACAACCCAAATTTGGATATAAATGTAATAAATAAACCCAAGTTGAAAGTGTGAGAATTTAAGAAACCATCCAATCCCACCAAACGACAGCTATGGTGTATTTAAAGTTGCATCACCTTCGATGGTACCCACCCGATGGCCAGATATGGAGTTAACTCAACATTTGCAAAGTTACGTAACCAAACCATCTCTAACAGCTAGAATAAGTCCTCAGCAACCCAAATTTGGATAGTAATGTAATAAATAAACCCAAGTTGAAAGTGTGAGGATTTAGGAACGGAGGATTCTTTGTGTCTACAAATCGGGAGCTGATGTGACAGCTCCCGATCGTCGGGCTCCGGCGACCCCCTCCCTTCGGCGATGTGAAAAACGACTACGAAACCGAATAAGAAACGGAGAGCTGTCACGGTAACTGGCCGTTAGCGGAGGACCCCACCCGCTCCGCCCCTCCTCCCCCAAGCGCTTCTCTTTCGCCACCCGCCGCTCCTCCCCCACCCGCCACCCCACGTCCGCCGGCCACCAACCACAATTAAATGCGGGTTTCATCACCCGCGCGCGCAAATAATCGGTTTTCATCACGATTATTGTTTTCATTGTCAATTTTTGTCGCATCAGGGTTGCAGTCTCCGGAGCAGTGGAATCGGAGAATCGGTGTTTTTGGAGCGAAACCTGTTTCCATTTGATGTAATTATCTATCCCTGTTTTTATGCTTCGGTCTGTTTTTATTAATCGGTCTCTGTTTCACGCTACACATCAAATGAAATGTATCCTTTCCCCTTAGTGTTTGAGTTTTTAATACAGGTTTTTGAGGGAATTTTATTTATTTATTTTCATGAAGGAATCTTACAGTAGGTGCAAAAATGGATGGAAACTGTTAGTAGTTTCTAAGGGCTTCAGGAAACCACCCAAAAACAGCATTATCAGTTTCCAGATATGACAAGGAATAGTTCCATTAATGTGAGCGCTCCATTAATACATAAGCACTATTTTAAGCAATTAATCAATTTGGACATGTACTATTTTAAGAAATGTTGGAATGTTGACATGTTGACATTAGCATAAGCACTCATTAAGATCATTCTAGTATTCTACAAGTTGACATGCTTACTCCCACAATTGATGTTTTAATCTTCAATGTTCTCATTTAGATTCCCAAATCCTAGTGCGTTGATTTAAACATGTAAATCCCTGCAAAATATATTTTTAATGATTTGTGTTCATATGATAGTGTTTTGTAGATGTCTTTGTACCTAGAAATATATCTCAGTTGATATTTATGCATATTACAGTGTGTATATTTCTGCAAAGAGATTCTAGTCGATGTTTGGGTGAATTGTAGTGTTACATGCATCCCTATACTTTCATATCATCATCCCATAGTTGAAAAATTGCATGTGCCAAGTCAAATCGATCATTCCAACACACTACTTCAGAAAACATCAGATATTTGTCCCATTATCAAACCATAAAGGAAAAAAACTACTAAAGAGGAAATCGACCTCACTAGTGAACACCAAGATGATTCAGCTCAATTCCTTTTTATAGCCTTTCTCCTTGATCATTACCATGGGAAAAATCTATGGTATCCATGCATATGATCATGAATGCTTACATTTATACCAATATACATGGTTTTAAAAATATGTACAGCGTCCAATCCACCAATTTGAAATTTTAAAGGAAATGCTGCTGTGTATTTTGAAGGCTTATAATTGCATTCAATATACCAGTTAGAAATGTAAATCCATGCATATGATCATGAATGCTTACATTTATACCAATATACATGGTTTTAAAAATATGTACAACGTCCAATCTACCAGTTTGAAATTTTAAATTTTCCTTTCTAGGATTTCATTCACATATTTGCAGTGTCAAATTTTCAACTGTATTCAATATTTTCAGCATTAATTATCATTGAAAAATACTGAGTAAATTGACTGCAATACAGTAAGAGTAGTGACGAACAGCCTTTGCATACAGTTTACTGTGAGATGTACAAAACAGAACAGTTGATGTCCAATGATTCTTGGAAATCGCTCTAACATTCATATAAGATACAAAAATTTACAATTCGGAACTAATCCTGCCTCAACAGGATATAGCCTTTGCCCCCAAAGCCCCATATGTATGGATTTCATGCCGAATTTATCCAGCGATAACAAATACTACTTTTTTTGCTTGATAATTTACACTACACAATACTTCATAACAAAGCAATTGCGAATTCCGGTATTGAATATTGAATATGAAATTCCTCCAATTGTTCAAATAAGTGAAAACGCTCAACTGGAATCAGCCAACCCCTAAAGGAAAAATATTGGAAAAATATTGGGAAATCCATGCATATCTTGTAATCCTGCTCAGGAAAGACTTCATAGCCATGCTCATAAATGGGAGGAGTAAAAATTGTGGTTTTCTGTAAGAGTATATAGCATCAGAAGTCTAATCAATTCAAATGCCTACTGGGGACCATTTAGAATAACATATTTTCAATATGAAATCATGCACAAAATCCATTAGTCCTAGTCAGAAATTTTAGAAGCACAAAAGCAATTAAAATGTTCCATAACAGAATGAGCAAGGAAATCTCAAATCATTTTACATGTTTCCAAACCCCAAAAATATACTCCCTAAAATGATCTACTATATAACACTGAAGACTAGGGGATAAGAGCACAATAAATACATCTCAAAAAGAACTCCATGATCTTCAATGGCTAGAATCTGTACATAGTAGATTGAGGAATCTTATGAATCTGTACACAGTAGAATTAGGAATCTGAGGAATCTTATGCTTTAGAGGGACTGCAACATATTATAGCAATCATATGCAATTGTTAGAGATTTCAAAAATATTTTCATAGGAATTTCATGAAGTACCAAAGTATGTATCTAGGAATTTCATGAACTAATAAAGTATGTGCATAGGAATTTCATGAACTAATAAAGTATGTGCATAGGAATTTCTTAATTTCACGTACACTAGGAAAACCTCTATGGAATTTCTTAATTTTGATGGGAGGCAAGCACTTGGGGTTCAAGGTCAGTGGCACATTAGAAGCAACGTTTACCAGACCAGAGGATTCAAAGTATTTTCAAGGGACCCTTCAAGGCCATAAACAACTGCTTTCCAAGCAGCAGCAGAAGAAATCTTAAGTTTCTTATAGAAGCATAATAATTCTATGAATATTCTGTATTATCTGCATTATGATCTCGTAGTTGCAGATCACAATTTCCTGCAGAAACAACCAACTTACAATCTAGGGGGTTTTGTTGCTCAAAATAGTCATACCAAATTGAAATCTAGGATGATCCATGTTAGAAATTTGCATTTGTAAAACTCCAATCTTCTCATCTTTCAGATTTCAGCAAACTGTGCTGCTTCTGCAAGGATTTTGAGGGGGTTGTTTTTGGCCACTGCGCTCCTACCTCTTTTACGCTTTTTCTGAACTGTTTGCAATTATTTTTCACTTCCTACTAGAAGCTCATCAATAATCACAATTGGTTCCTTCAGTTTGGGATTTAACTTGCCTTTCAAGCCCAACCTCAATTTGTTTGTAGGCCTTGTTCGTGGCCTCTTACAGTATTCTGTTGCATGCTGAATTTCTGCAATTGTTTCATTTTTGTTGTTCTATTCGACTTTTGTTTGCTGCCGTGTATGCCTCCTGTTAGGGTTGTCACTGGCTTTTGCAGCAGCTTGATGGCTGCTCTCGGCCTCTGTAGGTAAAGCGCTTTCCTTCCTATGTTTTCTAGGAAGTGGCTGTGGAATTACCCTCTCATTTGATTGTTGTGCTTGCTTCTTTAAAGCATCAAGGTACAGGATCTGAATGAGGCCATGGTGGTAGACATCATGGGGATATAAAATCTTCCTTTTTCTTGCACAAGCAACCATTTTTATTAAGCTCTGATGCAAGAAATAAGGGAGATTCATCTTATTGAACCTGGCCATGTGTACCAAAAATCTCATGTGATAAAGGAAGACCTTAGAAAAATGTCCATCACATGTTAAATAAAGCTGATTCTGCCGCATTGGTTTTTTCCACTCTGGTTTTAAAATGCTAGAGTGGACCCCAACGCTCCAGAAAGGGTCATGACAATTGTCTTTTAGGAAGAAATTCAGGTTTACACCCTGTACTGGTTTCCTTTTGAACCACCTTTCTCCCTCAGCTACTATGTTTGTTGCTTTTGCAATGGTTTCCTCTGTTACAGGAAACAATAGCCCCTCAACCTTCGCATTGTTACCATCAAAAGTATCAACGAAATCAGAAGAATATTTCAGCGTATGCCCACTGAACAACTTGATGATGGGCAACCAGCCTGCTTCGCTGAAATATGGAAATTCATCAGCACCATATATTTCGAATGTAGAAGCTCCATCCGGCTCATAACGATATAGGTGCCCACTCTTGCCCATCTGTCACAAAAACATGAGAAGTTATCAGAAATATAGTTTATCAAAGGGTTCATAAATGAAATTTTTGTCCTGCTACTTACAGTCATTTATAATGTGCATCACTGATCAACTCTATGGTCTATCGTTTGTGGAGTATTCCTATGAATAATCAACGCATTCAGTCCAGCTAAGAACAAGTACCAACAATACATAAATATGGTTTTTTTAGCCATGGGAATAAATCTGCTGAAACATTTGGTCACTTCTTAAACATTGCGAAATCATGTCAGGTCATGAATGATTGCACGTGGGTTGATCCCTCATCTCTGTATTCGGTTAGCCCAATGAGCTCATCTTTTAGAGATTGCATTACTCTTTATAAGTAACTTGACAATGACTTCACCCAAAATAATTTTGAACAAAAGATAGATAGATTGAAAGTTTCTCTACAATACTGATGTCTCAAATCAACAAGTGGTTTAGGCAACATAACTGCTTAGTACCTGCCTACTATGCAAAAGGGTAATTAGTAGCTAAGTTGCCTACTCCCTGTCTTTTATAGAAATGTTTTAATAAATTGGTTTTGGATGGTTTAAAAGATAGAATATTATCAAACAAAGACAACATATAATTTACCGTGATTGTCTATTGGACTTTTTCCCCTTGCTCAGGTATTTACTTAGATCCATCTTAATGCTTTTTTTTTTTTAAGCATAAAGAGGTTAACCCCTCATCTTTTAACCACAAAGAGGTTTGCAGATGATCTCAGGTTTGTTGATAATCCTTCTCAGCATTTAACAGAGAACAAGATGGATCTACATTGGTATAATTAAGTCAAGTACCATACAGTTGCTAATCATCTACATATATATTTTGTTTAACATCACATTAATTGTTGCTACAGTTAAACTAGAGTGTAAGATCGTGGCGTGCTTTTAAATTCACTTTTTTCCTCTTCTGCCAAAGCATTAAAAATTTGTCTTTCTGCGTTAGTCCAGAGACTGTGCTAGAGCGGATGGTGCCTGGATTGCTTGATCATTGAAGCATCATACGTTGTAATTCTGTGGGTCATCGAGATTAATGGCACTACTATTTTTCTCTAATGCTGACCCTTTTCTAATGTTTTTGTAACTTTGTATTCCTCACAGTGAAGCAAGACGTGCTGTTTTTTTTGTTTACCTCCCCTGATCTTTATACTTGACCAAGTCCTACAATCCCTCTCTTTTTCGGTCTCTTTCCATATTTCCTGTCTTTTAGCTTAGCCTGGATGAGTTTTTCCATATTCGGGCTAATACATGCTTTCCTTTCCAAGGTATACACAGTCTTAGATATTCGTGTATCTCGATTCTGAACCTGGTTAGTTTGAAGTTTGCATTACTCTTTATAAGTAACTTGACAATGACTTCACCCAAAATAATTTTGAACAAAAGATAGATAGATTGAAAGTTTCTCTACAATACTGATGTCTCAAATCAACAAGTGGTTTAGGCAACATAACTGCTTAGTACCTGCCTACTATGCAAAAGGGTAATTGGTAGCTAAGCTGCCTACTCCCTGTCTTTTATAGAAATGTTTTAATATATTGGTTTTGGATGGTTTAAAAGATAGAATATTATCAAACAAAGACAACATATAATTTACCGTGATTGTCTATTGGACTATTGCCCCTTGCCCAGGTATTAACTATCCACAAATGTAAGTCATATTATAAAATAGGGCCTGCCTCAAATGCGATGAAGTAGGCCATTGGCCAATGGTGTTGAAAATCTCCAGATGTACAATTACCCACCTGTAGCTTAGGATAAATTAATTGTACATTTAGAGAGATTTGATTCAAAATTGTGCACCTAGAAAGTTGGATTTGAAATTGGAATTGTCTCAACATTCATCAAAATGATCCATATTTCCCAAACGAGTTAACGAGAAGAATTGTATAATGAACAGTTTGTTTTTGATATTGCAATGCCACATGAGATTGCATAAATATCTAAATCTACACATTTGAATGAATAAGATTGTAGCTTTGACAAAGTGAAATTGGAACAGGTTCCTTCTAATATAAATGCATCTAGATAAAGATTATGTGAGGAACAAATTACTTCTAACATTTCCTAAAACGTTGTTAGACAGAAGTTCAAGTCCAAGAACTTGCACGGTTAAAATGTCAAGATAGCTATAGATTATTTTATAATAAATTGGTGAAAAATCAACGTAATGAAATCACATGCCACATTTACCAAACATCTGACTTTCCAGTGCTTCAATTTTTTTTTTTTTGTACATGTTGCTTAATTACAAGTCTTTGCACCAAACTTAGCAGATATTTTGATCTTATATCTTTAATATAAGTAAAGTGTTCAAATTTTCGAACTATTTTAGCAGCTATCCCAATAAAATTGGGATGCAGGTTTCCACTTCATCATGATGACTATGAGTTGACTTGGACATGAAACAAACTTCAGCAGTGTTCATATTCTAAAATTTAGTGGCAAACAATGAAATTGTTTTAAATCTTCTAACTGATCCATGATCTTGCTAACTGAAGCAAGCATGTTCTCAACGTCAATCAAGAAACCACCATCATCAAAAAAAACCATTTCATCTATCCTTAGTTCATCAATACAGGGAAAATGATCCAAAGTTTCTGGATCTGGCAGGGCAACATGATTCAGCAAATAGAAGATCATCACATCAAAACAATATTTGAAGATCTCAAACATAGTTATAAAACTTGGCTTGACAAAAAACCTGGCAAGAAAAGAGTGAGAGTTTGACCAAGACTCTACGTTCTACAAAATCTCCAATTTACCAAAAATGATAAAAATTAAAGATGTGATCATTTCACTTGGGAAAAGCCTGGGAAATAGTCTACTAATCCTTGAGTACTTGCAAGTCAAACTTGAAAATGGTAAGTCAGACATACCACAAGATTAATTTTGATTGTTTTATTGGCCAAGGAGGTTTAGCTGGTCATTTGTAAGACAAGTCTCAAAAAAAAAGTTAAAACATAAATTAATTATCAAGCCTACTAATGAATACATTTATTTTTCCAAAAACTGGAAGTTCTCATACATAACCACCAATGTTGGAAATATTTTTTAATTCAATACATTCATGTGTGAAGAAACTTAGACAAACATATATTGAAAAAGGGGATAATCTGAAATCAAAGAAAACATTGAAACCAATTTTTACAGTTTCTTTTACATGAATATAAATGGACTTATAGAAGATGTATAGTAGTGCTTACCTTAAAAAATAAGGCTTGAACTGGCTGGGATGTTACGTTACGTTTTCACATAGCCTCTAGATGGCTTCCATAGAATCAGGTTGTCTTTTGTCTGCCGGGAAAATACTCCAGAGCCCTCCCAAAACTGTGTAAATGACTTATTTTAATATATGTTTGGATGTGACATGGTTACATTCTGTTTGAAGGTACTTTGTCTTCCGAAGAACATGCTATCAAAATTTCAATTTAACTGGATGACCTTCAACCGAAATTTGAATCTGCAATCCATATAAAATCAGCACTGTCAAAGTGATTTCCTGATATTTATAACTTCAGCACTGTCAAAGTGATTTCTTGATATTTATAACTTATTTGGAAAAGTTGGGCAGATAAAAACCCCAAGAAATAACCATTACAAGATCCTATCAATCATCAAAGAAACTAGCAAAATGAAAAATGCCCCTGTAAATTGATAGCCCAGTTTCGAAAGACAGGTTACGGTAAGCACATGGCTATTGAGCCTGTAGAGTGTTCTCTCTGTAAATAAATTGTGGACTTAACAGGATGCATTCATTTCATCTTTGTCCTGAACGTATTTGGGGGAAAAGGAAAACGCTAGTTGGAAGCTTCAAAACTAAGGGCAATGCAATGGGAAGCTTCAAAACTAAGAAGTGGCCGGGCAAGTAACAATAAGAGTGCAACCTGCAGCCACCTACGCTCAACAACTTTTATAATGCGATTTCTGGCCCAACAGAGGATTCAACTCCTACCAAAATCTAGTGACATGGGCTCCAGGGAAACATATCAATTAAGCAATGCAGGCATAGTCCATCACCATCATTGGATAGCAGGATAACAAACAAGTTTCAGTACCGAAAAAAGGTCTTGAGTTGCAAGATACAAATCTTATGTGATGGCCATCAACGAAATATACAAGTTCCAGTGACCAATAGAGCTTCAGAGCTCCGCATTGAAGGTTCAATGGGAAATAGGGCTCTGGAGCTCGTAAGACAAATCTAAGGAGATGCAGATTGAGAAAAGATACAAGCTTTGGTACCCAGCAGAGATTCAGTTTACCTTGTACAACTTTCTACAACACATGTGAACAATGAAAAGGATGGGAACTTAATCTACATACCTGCTGATGAGAGCTGAGCTGCTGCCGTTTCCCAGAGAAAAGAAAAAGCAAACACCGTCCTCAAACACACAGTGGCTTCCTCTGAAATGAAATAGGAAAAAGAAGATAAAACATTCACATAAAAAGGAGTTGCTGAGGCGGTGTTACATATGAGTGGTGTAAGACATCCATAGCTGAGTTGGACGTCCATAAGGACCGGTCCGAACGATGTGGAGAAAAATTCATGAAGTTCAGCTAACCTATGAAATGTAATAATTTCAGTTTTGGGATTCGAACCCTATACCATCAACAAATTTATTGTTTTCCACATCGTAATCAACAGATTTATAAGTGATTTCCCCACACAAGAATTTTACTAATTGAGTAAGATGAAAAGAAAAAAACAATATTTACGAGGAATTTAACATGATTTTTCCATTTAAATTTATAGGAATGAAAAGATTTACACACATGCAATATTAATCTTAAAATTTGAAGTCAACCTAGATTACACTAACTTTTAACTTCTCATAGTTATTTATATAAACTCAAATGCAAATACTTTTAAAAAATTCATAATTCTTGGAAAATTAAAATGCATCAATCCAAAATGGATTTAATTAGGATCCCATGGACCATGCAAAAGAAAATACCTGTAGTAAATAGTTAGAAATTAGTTCTTACCATTCAAAATGACTTTGAAGTGAAAATCTAGATGTTTTCTGACTTAGAATAATATATCAAAAATATATTTTAGGAGGTTATTTCACTTACTATACTTGAAGGGATCTCTCTCTCTCCATTTGAATGTTCTTCATATATTTCTATAAGCCTTTCTTCATATCCTTGGAGTTCCTTTATACTTTATGTCTTTTCCCCTTTGTGCTAATTGAATTGAGTGCCTTCAGTAAATAATATTTATTCCCTAAAAAGGGCCTAATTTAGGCCTTCAAAAATTCCTTTATGTTAGTCATTTTATTTTAAAGTAATTTGTTGCCAAGTTAGAAATGGTTAGTTTAATCTGTTTTTTTTCTTTATGGTAGATGTTAATTCTACCATAGAAACCATATCCAAGTTATTCTTCACATCTCTAGCTTTCTAATACCTCTCATTTGATCAATTTAGACATTAAGAATACAAGTTATGTATATCGAAAGTTAGTGATTCAACAACCATTGATCTTCTCCACATAAATATAGGCCTTTCATTTATAAATCCATATATTTATCCCAAATGCATTTTGAAATGGATGTTAATAATAATGAAATAGGCTCTTCATATTATATGTGTATGAAGTAGAAATATCTATGGATCCTCACATCGCTTGCATGTAGTGTAGACATTCATTGTGTACATTTCCAATTAATACTTTCAACTATCACTCAAATACACTGCCACGTGTCATTGGGAGGTGTGCTATAATGAAGATGATGTGGATAATGACTTCTAATTTTGATTATGTAAAGTTCTAGATGAAACTCACTCATAGGGATAAGTAGTGAAGGTTATCTAGCAATTTTAATATTCCAACCTTTGGGATCTAATTTTGATTATGTAAAGTGCTAGATGAAGCTCACTCATATGGGAGGTGTGTTATAATGAAGATGATGTGGATAATGAATTCTAATTCTGATTATGTAAAGTTCTAGATGAAACTCACTCATAGGGATAAGTAGTGAAGGTTATCTAGCATAGGAATTAGGAATTGATCCGATGATCAAAAGTGGTGAATTTCGTTAAAAAAATTATTTCAGTAAATAAATTTACTGAATTTGGTGATTCAATAAATTTGTGAATTTTTGTAAAGCTAGAAACAGTTATTAATTAGTTCATACATATGTGCAGTTAAATAATATTTCTTCACAGTTTTGAGTTTGGTGTATCTGAGAAAACTATTTAATTTAATAAAAGTATTCAAAAGTCCGGCCATTGAAGTAATATTTATAATAGTTATTTTATTTTTCCTATTTAAGTGTATGCTTCTTTTTGCCATTGGAGGTTACAAAACCGTTATTTTACATTTTTTTTCTATTTAATTTTTTTTTGGGTCATTACAGGTCACAAAACCGTTATTTTATATTTGAATAATATTTTTTAAGAGTAGAAATAGATTTATGATGCATACATATGTGCAGTTGAATAATATTTCTTCTCAATTTTAAATTTCGTATGTTTAAGCACACTATTTATTTCAATAAAAATATTCAAAAGTCAATTTCTAGATGAATAATGAATTCTAATTCTGATTATGTAAAGTTCTAGATGAAACTCACTCATAGGGATAAGTAGTGAAGGTTATCTAGCACTTTTAATATTCCAAAATTTGAGATTTCATTTTGATTATGTAAAGTGCTAGATGAAGTTGGCTAATATGGATAAGCAATTAAGGTTACCTAGCACTTTTAATATTCCAAAATTGGTCTCAAAATAGAGGGATATAGTTTCAAGTATGAATCAAAATTGCTCTTTTTGATGTGTGACATGGAAGCACATAAACATTTGGCTCCAAATGTGGGACAATGAATCCTTGTGGGTTTTGGGGAACACTAGAATCAAACCAAATACGTTGTCCATCGGGATATGGATTCATATGAATCCATTATCTTGATCCAAACAGTAATTTATTAGGAAAAATTTAATACGAAAACAAAAATATATATGATAGAATGATACCTCCAATCTTACATTAAGATTGAAAAAATGATACACAAAGTAGCATAGGGGAGAGCTTCTCAATCCCCGAAATCCCAACCATTACAATGGAGAAAGAGCTCCTCTTTTATAGAGTGAGTCTCTTTCCTCAACCATTAAAATACTATTATCTTTTAACTAACTCCATGAAAAATCAAACAAATATTATAATGATGGAGTTAGATCTCTCCTAACTCCATGGTTGACCATGTTAAAACATGTGGCAAATAGGCTCCCTTAGACAATTCACCCCCATCCAAAATTAGTAGTAGTATGTACCAAACAATGCTCATGAAGGGGACACACCACCAAAAATAGGCATCAAACCAAGTCAAATGCAAAATGTCCACATGAAATGCAGCCTCCAAAAATGTGCATGCATGCAACCACTCCCCATGTGTGAATTCCAAGGTAACCAACTCCATGGATGAGTGTACAAGAAACTGAGTGGATAAAAGCACTCCATAATAAAAGATGTAGTTAAAAACCCTAAAATAGCAAATGGGCCATCTCCATAAAGCAAATCCAATAATATAAGGGCAAATTAGGATTTGACCATGCCAAACTAAATGAAATAATAAAATACATGTCTCCAAGAAGAGCAAGAAATGTCTCCACAAGTGCACAGTATGCTGTATTGGCTACAAATTCTCAGTTTTGCTACACTTTGATATAACAGTTTTGTTCAAATGAAACATTTTGATATTAATTACTGTTCTGTGCACATGACAAAGAATATTTGTTTGAAGTTGAGGTTGATGGTGTCATATATGAATGGAAGAGAATGATATTATACTGACAGAGTTTTCAAATGTTTTCAAATCAAGATGTACTACTGAAGAGAATTGATTTTCCAACACCTTGGAAACTGATTTTCCAGCACCTACAGCAGTACTAGTGCTCCAGCTCCTTGGAAAATGATTTTCCAGCACCTTGGAAATTTATTTCCCAGCACCTACAGCAGTACTAGTGCTCCTGTAGGGGCTAGAAATTGATTTTCCATCACCTTGGAATATGATTTTCACAGTATGTTACCACTTTGAAATTTTAAAAAGGCTGTGATCTTTCATAGTATGTTGTATTGGCTACAAATTCTCAGTTTTGCTACACTTTGATATTACAGTTTTGGTCAAATGAAACATTTTGATATTAATTACTGTTCTGTGCACATGACAAAGAATATTTGTTTGAAGTTGAGGTTGATGGTGTCATATATGAATGGAAGAGAATGATATTATACTGACAGAGTTTTCAAATGTTTTCAAATCAAGATGTACTACTGAAGAGAATTGATTTTCCAGCACCTTGGAAACTGATTTTCCAGCACCTACAGCGGTACTAGTGCTCCAGCTCCTTGGAAAATGATTTTCCAGCACCTACAACAGTACTAGTGCTCCTGTAGGGGCTAGAAATTGATTTTCCATCACCTTGGAATATGATTTTCATAGTATGCTACCACTTTGAAATTTTAAAAAGGCCGTGATCTTTCACAGTATGCTGTATTGGCTACAAATTCTCAGTTTTGCTACACTTTGATATTACAGTTTTGGTCAAATGAAACATTTTGATATTAATTACTGTTCTGTGCAGATGACAAAGAATATTTGTTTGAAGTTGAGGTTGATGGTGTCATATATGAATGGAAGAGAATGATATTATACTGACAGAGTTCTCAAATGTTTTCAAATCAAGATGTACTACTGAAGAGAATTGATTTTCCAGCACCTACAACAGTACTAGTGCTCCAGCTCCTTGGAAAATGATTTTCCAGCACCTTGGAAATTTATTTCCCAGCACCTACAGCAGTACTAGTGCTACTGTAGGTGCTAGAAATTGATTTTCCATCACCTTGGAATATGATTTTCCAGCACCTACAGGAGTACTAGAAATCATTTTCCACTACATCATTTCATGGAGATGCAATTACTATATTTCTTGTATATGTACAAATCACCTTCTCATCATTTCCAGCTCCCTAATATCTTTTCACATATTCTTGCAGACAGTCATCCAGCATGGATAAGAAATGGATGTCAGTCATGGCTCTTGAGGTCCAAGACCCAAAAGACAAAGTCATTTTTTCTGGTAAAGATTTAGCTTGGACTGAAATCTACAAAGAAAACATGAATATTGACCGGGTTGCAAAAATTCCCAAAGAAAGAGTTACTGATTTTATAAAAGGAGAGGAATTGAATCCAGATGCTCCATGTTCCTTCCGGCGTAAACAAAGCAAACCCCCAAGCACAAGAGCCTTACAGTATGAATAGTAAGTATTTTAGAACTACATTGTTTAGATGTTGATATTAAATATGCTTTATATTTACCAGATTTGGTGACATTCCTGTGATTTATTTTGCAGTTATCATTGCTCATATGGTCCAACTGACAAGAGAGAAGAATGAAAAAGCAAAGGAAAGAAGGGATTTGCCAAAAAGAGGGGATGTCAATGCCACTTTATTGTAAAGATTATGGTTCAAGATCCCAACACAGCAGTAATAACATACAATCAGTATGATCACGAAGATGGGCAAGGATCGCCTTGTCATGGTAAATACAACACTTCAAGTGATGATGTTACTGAGAAAAAGCCAAAACTTTCGAAGGACATGATTTCTTATATAGAAAGTTGTTATTTTCTTGAACTTCCAATTGACTCTGTTTGTAAAATACATATAAAGAAATATCTTGACATAGATGCTACATCCGGAGACAGGGATTTCTTCTTACGCAGAAAAGACGTTGTAAACATTTATGATCGTCTAATGAAAGAAAGTTATCAGTTGCATAGCAAAGATGAAATGAGTGTGAATCTTTGGTACCAAAGAAACCAGGATGATTTCTTCTTCTTCCAGAAGCCCAATGGCACGGACATCCCTTTTATAGCTGGAATACAAACAAAATGGATGTTGGAAACTATGGTCAAGCTATCCCACAATAGTTTGATAGCCATGGACTCAACATTCAGTACAAACAAATATGGGGTGAGTTTTTTTTCCAATGATTGCTTCAATAAAATCATTTATGTTAAAATTAACTTCATTTCATTTAAAATGACAGTATCAGTTGTACACGCTTGCGGTCTTTGATGAGAAACAAAGCGGGGTACCAGTTGCCTGGGTGGTGATGTCACGTAATACATCACAAGATATACAAGTATGGCTGGAGAGCCTTATGCTTAGGTATTTTCGAACTCGTCCCGATTGGAGGGTCAACGCCTTCATGGTTGATGATGCTATGGCTGAAATCATTGCTTTGAGGTAACATCGATATTATTATTTGACATTTCGAATTGCATTCACTTAAGAATTTCTAAAAATGAATTAAATGTCACGGGAGAATCACGAAATGTGAAGTGATTTTGTGTATTTGGCACGTAAGGAGGGCATGGCTCAAGAATGTTAATCGGCTGGTTAGCAACTCAGAGAAAGCAAAAGAAATGTTCAATGAACTTGGCCATATCATGAAATATTGTTGTACTGATGAAGTGGATGATGAAATCAATGCTTTTTTCATCAAATATGCAACTGAGCAGAAGTTTTTGGACTATTTCTACAAGACGTGGATTGCTGGTGACAAGATTCGTAAGTTTGCATAATATTCCTATTGTGTTGTATGTTTGTCATTTATGTTGGACAACTGATATTTACTAATTGAGTCTTTCCATGTAGGCATGTGGGTTAAAGGCTGCAGAGATTTTCCTCATGCAAACCAGGAGACAAATAATGTTGTGGAATCATACCACGGTTACCTGAAGTCAACATTTCTATGTGATAAGCGAAAGAAATGCTCTCGTAGAATGGATTGGCTATTCTACACTCTCCTAAAAAATGTTGAGCCATGTTATCGATTCAAGACAATTTTGAAAAAAGAAGGATATTATAACAACCACAAGAAAGAGATGTAGCTTGAATCATCAATGGAAAAGGCTAGAAGAATTCTAGACAGTGATTGCAGGCCTCATGAGAGCATATCTCATGCTTATTGGGTAAGGAGTCAAAGCAAAGCCGATAAGGAATATCTTATCACTTTTCATCGCAGAAATTTTATCACTTGCGATTGTCCATGGTCTATTCGGGGGAACATTTGCAAGCATGCTATAAAGATAGATTGGTTTCATTCCTCCTTGATTGATTTAGACCCTTTATTGGATCTTCATACCACACCCAATCAGTTGAATGTTCCTTTTGAGATAAGTACATAGGCGCCAAACCTTCCTGCAGATACTATCCCGACCAATATTGAAGATGACAATGTTGAAGAACTTGGTGTGTTGAGAGAGGAATTGTTTGGTTATCTAGACCTGATTAGAAACAATCCTCCTTCCACTGTGAGCAAGGCAAAACAATTGATTGATCTAGCTAAAAAATTTGTTGATGATGCTAATAATCTTGATACTATGGATCATGACTTCACAGTTGATTTGGGTGCTTATGAGTCATCTTTGAAGAGAAAGAAGAGTTTCCTTAGTCCAAAAAAAAGAAATAAAAGGACAAGTAAGGTCACCTTGAATATTGATTTGAATGTCTCTGCATTCGAAGATGAACCATTTCAGTTTCCACACCTCAACAAGCGTGGTCGTCCTCCCTCCAAAAATGCTTCCTCTATTGTTCCAAGTAAGTTCTATAGGGAGACGATATCAGTATGTTTAGATCAAATTCGTGATCTTCCAAGTTTGTTGCTATGTTTAGATCGCTTTGTCGATTTTTCAAATTTGTTGCAATGTCTTTGGTATTTGCTATTTCTTTTAACTTAATGTAGTGCTGTAACGTTTGCAGAGCCGCAACATCCGATCAATGTGATTATAGATGAAGCATGTACACAGACCAACAATCAACCTTTTGATCACATGAGTCAAGGTACATTTGGCGAGCTTGTTGATTGCTCTACTATGTATTCTGATGCATCTATTATTTGACATGTTATTTTTTTCTTTGATGGAAATTGTGTTGTCATCTTACAAACACAGCTGGCTCGTCATTGGGCCCCCCTCGACCAGAACAGGATTGGGCCACTAACATCACGGACACTGGTGAATTTCCATGTTTGTTTGCATTGTCTTCACTCCTAACGATTAGCACTGGTTGTTGTTCATGCTATTAATGTAGTGTTGGAATGTTTGCAGGGCTGGAGCATCCAATTAATGTAATTTCAGATGAAGGATGTTCACAGACACATTATAACTATTTTTATCAGATGAGTCAAGGTGCTTAGGACAAGACTTTTAATTGATATTCTTTGTATTCTGATGCATTTATTACTTGTCATCTTATTATCTTCTCTGATGAAAAATTCATTGTCATGTTACAGACAAAACTTCTTCAATGGGTACCCCTCTATCCGGAGATGATTGGGTCACTGACATCACTGAACTTGCAGACAACACAGAAATTGGCTTCAGAAAAAATTTGTGATAGAAACTGCATCTTTTTGTTTATTGTCCGACACACCGAATCATGGCGGAGTGGCAAGCTTTGGTTACATGTGATTCCTAGTGCGGAGCACTTTGTTGTTAGGGTTATATTGGTTTCCCTAGCTTGGGTTAAGAGACCTTAAAATTATTCCAGCTTCTGATAAGCTGCAATTGTGTACATGTACTTCATTTTTTATATATAAACGAAAAGAGAACATCAGGAATTCGATGATGCAGTTAATGGATATTTCTTGTTTACTTTTAAATGTTATGCTAGAAAACAGTAAATTTGCTTGATAGTACTGTAATACACAGGCACATTTTCATTCAGTAGCAGAATTGGCGTGTTTTCTGCAAATGCCTCGAACTGTTTTGTGATTTCAAATTTCACTGCAACATTTTTATCTCCATCCTTTGGTGAAATGTGTTTGAGGATGTCTATCTGCAAATTGTTGTTATTGTGGATGTTTTAGTTCCTGCTGTTGCTGCAAAGCCATTGAGTTGTAGAAATCCATATTGATGTTCATGTTCATGGATTGTGCAAAAGACAAAGGGGCCACCAACATACCTCTTTAGGAAGTCACTATTTGTCTGGTTAGATTGAGCCTTTGTAGCTTTCTGTACGCAGATTAGCTTCATGAACAGGTGAGCAGGTGCTGCCCTATTGGAGCCACTCTGTGTTGATGCTGTTTGATGCATCAGATTCATTTGCACTGACTTTTCTCATGATTTTTGAAGTTCATAACCAAATCAGATTAGGAATGGTAGTGGTAGAGGTAGGAATTGCTTCTCAGATCTTCAAGTTCATCACATCAGTTAGAGTTATTTATTTACAATTGTTGAATGGAGCACAGGGTTAATTATATAGAATTGTTGAGCTGCTTTGCCCAGCTGTTTGATTATATAGAATACCTACTATAGAGTGTCAAATTTGTTTTTAATTGATACCTTTACTATTCTGAAAAATATCCATGTTAATCTATCATGTATTAGATCCCAAGGAAGTAAAAACAAAAACAATTTTTACTCCACAGAAAAATGGAAAAATAACACAACATAAAATAATTATACCGTCAAAAAGATTTATGTATTATATCGCGAACCATCCAAAATTACAATCGGTTCTTCTCTAGTGAAAGAACCATGCCATCATAGCCCCAAGGAAAATTATAAGAATAACACATCCACTTATTTGAGAGTTATCCTGATGATGATTGATGACTTCACTTTCAATAAACCGTGATCCGGTGTCATCTCTAACACCTGCATCTACACTTGACATTCCTGCCACCAATATATCAGTGGACATCCTATGAATGTCTGAAAGCCATTGTATACTGAAATATTTAAACTGAGAGCTCCACATTCTTGCTTCCGTGTATAGGGGTTTTAAATTTGCTTTTCGAACTTCAAAGATGCCATTGAGCTTATTGCAAATGAGTTGCGAGTTCATGTAAACTGCAATATCATTCACAAAATTGTTTTTTGCCTCTTTTAAGCCCTCAATAAGAGCGATATAGTAGGCTTCATTATTAGTTGTCCTTCCATGTAGATCTATGTTTCTGTGCACTACATGATTTCGCGCCGGATTGTAAAGCACATATTTAACTGTGGCTTGTCCAGGATTTGGACAACAGGAAACTTCGATACACAATGTCCACTTTTCGACCATTGTCCACACTTTAAAAACCTACAACCTAAAAAAACAATAAATTAATATCAAACATGTATACATTTATAGAAATAAAGAACCAGATTACCCACTTATTCATTACACAGAAATCAAAACCAGATTATATTTTGCATTCATGTAGTGCTGATTCAACATTCCAAAACAAGATTACATTTTGCATTCATGCAGTGCTGATTCATCATTTCACTTAGGAGGTTTCTCACTATCACCTAGGGGACTTACCCACTTATTCATTACACAGAAGTTCAAAAAGCAAACCCACACATTCTGGTTATATCCTAACAGTACAAAACATAACACAAAACCAGAGAAGCAGCTAGCAGGCTGTTAAGAATCCCAGGGGAAAACAATAGTTAGGTCCTTTGAGCTTCAACCTTGATGGTAGGATCAAAATTACATTGAAGATGACTTTTTATATGGACTAACTTTGCAATCCAATCTGTTCATGAAGAAATCTTGTGTTATCTTGATGTCTTCTAATTAAGAGGCAAACACATTATTAATTTCTACTTGCTTGTCTTTCAATACTATATCAAGTCCCTCCAGGCGTGTCACACAAATCCCTAGGCCCACAAATCAACGTTTTTGAAGATTATTCGAGTCATAATTTTGTCATTGGCAGCGAGCCAACAGAAGCTCCTAATCTTATAAGGTATATTACCTTTCCATATATTATGTGCCCAATTGTAACTAACATGTTTCTTCCATGTTCTAAGTAATGCCACATAAATTTCCTTGATATACTAAATGATCCTTACATCCCTCTACATCTAAAGTGATCCCTGCACCTCTTATACAAATAATGCACCTCTACCATTCTATTGCAAGATGATCCAGTAGTCCAAGTTTTGTGGACTTGATCCATCTTTGTCGATCAATACCTTCACCTCCTAACTGATAGATCTGTCCCAAAACATAAATTCTATTCGAACAAATATAGTTTACTAACTGTATTCAAAGGAGATTATTCTCAATCATCGCTTTAATCACATCTAGACCGATTTGAATCCTAAATCCATCACATGTCTCCCATCGAATGAATCTTTTTAACTGTGGTGGTGAGGCAGTGTTATCCCTTCACCCGAGAAATAATTACTTCTAAAAAAAAGTTATGTCTGTCAAGTTTGAATTGTCAAACTTTGCAAGGGTTTAAATATTGTTATAACATTTTCAAGAGAATGCTTTAGGCTTGTGGAATCAAAAACCTTGCCGAGTTCTTTTGGGCGCTGATATGAGCAGCAATTTCAGACTGCAAAAGATCTCAGCAATCTAAATAGCAATAGTAATAGATTTTTGAATGCTAGAAAAAAACTAAGCACCCTTTATTTATGATGGTTGTGTACAGATTCTTTGGATTTATAAGAAATGGGATGAGAAACATAAAAGATTTAAATTCTTGGACCAACATCCTTGAGCAAGAAACATATAAATTTTTTTTCCTGTAGGCGCTGGAAAATGATTTTCCAGCGCCTACAGGAAAAAAAAATTATATGCCTACAGGGGTTGGAAAACGATTTTCCAGCACCCACAGCAAAACAAATTTATATGCATACCAAAAGTTTTCCTTGGCTTCTCTCTGTTACCTGATTGCATAATACATGGGTATATATCATTTCATCTTGCCTTGCTATCATTTTATTTTATTATCTATATAAATTTTTTTTCCTGTAGGCGCTGGAAAATGATTTTCCAGCGCCTACAAAAAAAAAAAATTATATGCCTATAGGCGTTGGAAAACGATTTTCCAGCACCCACAGCAAAACAAATTTATATGCATACCAAAAGTTTTCGTGGGCTTCTCTCTGTTACCTGATTGCATAATACATGGGTATATATCATTTCATATTGCCTTGCTATCACTTTATTTTATTATCTATATAAAAAATTTTTCCTGTAAGCGCTGGAAAATGATTTTCCAGCGCCTACAGGAAAAAAAAATTATATGCCTATAGGCATTGGAAAACGATTTTCCAGCACCCACATCAAAAAAAAATTATATGCATACCAAAAGTTTTCCTGGGCTTCTCTCTGTTACCTGATTGCATAATACATGGGTATATATCATTTCATCTTGCCTTGCTATCATTTTATTTTATTATCTATATAAATTTTTTTTCCTGTAGGCGCTGGAAAATGATTTTCCAGCGCCTACAAAAAAAAAAAATTATATGCCTATAGGCGTTGGAAAACGATTTTCCAGCACCCACAGCAAAACAAATTTATATGCATACCAAAAGTTTTCGTGGGCTTCTCTCTGTTACCTGATTGCATAATACATGGGTATATATCATTTCATATTGCCTTGCTATCACTTTATTTTATTATCTATATAAAAAATTTTTCCTGTAAGCGCTGGAAAATGATTTTCCAGCGCCTACAGGAAAAAAAAATTATATGCCTATAGGCATTGGAAAACGATTTTCCAGCACCCACATCAAAAAAAAATTATATGCATACCAAAAGTTTTCCTGGGCTTCTCTCTGTTACCTGATTGCATAATACATGGGTATATATCATTTCATCTTGCCTTGCTATCATTTATTTTATTATCTATATAAATTTTTTTTCCTGTAGGCGCTGGAAAATGATTTTCCAGCGCCTACAGGAAAAAAAATTTATATGCCTTCAGGCGTTGGAAAACGATTTTCCAGCACCCACAGCAAAACAAAATTATATGCATACCAAAAGTTTTCCTGGGCTTCTCTCTGTTACCTGATTGCATAATACATGGGTATATATCATTTCATCTTGCCTTGCTATCATTTTATTTTATTATCTGTATAAATTTTTTTTCCTGTAGGCCTACAGGAAAAAAAATTTATATGCCTATAGGCGTTGGAAAACGATTTTCCAGCACCCACAGCAAAACAAATTTATATGCATACCAAAAGTTTTCCTTGGCCTCTCTGTTACCTGATTGCATAATACATGGGTATATATCATTTCATATTGCCTTGCTATCATTTTATTTTATTATCTATATAAATTTTTTTTCCTGGAGGCGCTGGAAATTTATATGCCTATAGGCGTTGGAAAACGATTTTCCAGCACCCACAGCAAAACAAATTTATATGCATACGATTTTCTATTTTTTGAGTGCTAATTTAAACAAACACCACTTACGGATAGACTAAAGGTTATTCTATTATTGTATTTTTGCAATAAGTTACTGGGCATTTTGTTAAGCACTTCTTGTAATAGATATTAGTTTACTAGAAACTAGGCATTTTGTTAAATTACTTAATGTAATAGATCACTGATTAATCGGTCTGCAAGGTTTAGATTTCTGTTTCAATTAGATTCCTTGTGTGAACAGGTTAGAACTCTCGAGAGATTCTGAGATGAGGAAATGTTTTGATCGTTCTACTGTTTAATATTGTAAATCAGATCCAACCAAGGGATTCTCTATCATGGCAGTAGAGCACTTAAAGGGAGAAGGTGGGGAAATCTTCTACACGGTTAGCATGGTAGCAGAATGTCTAACCAAACCGTTGCCCAACAATATTATCGTTTGCAATCCATGGTGAAAGAGATAAATAGTAAGACCAAGTAAGAGTTCCTCCATCAAATGGTGAAAACCTAAGAGTTCCTCCATTTATCACTTCTTCTGCATGCCTGTAGACATGTTTTCCCTATTTTCAAACTTCGAATACCTAGAAAAGAAAAACCCTGCAGATGCCATTCAATAGATAGATATCAGTAAGTAACGGAAGAGGCCATGAGTCTCTTTTGGAAAATATAATGAAGAGGCCATGAGTCTGTTGGAAAATATAATTAGATTTATAGCAGGACCAAGGTGTGGGTTTTGCATCTGCATCAAACGGTGAAAACCTAAGAGTTCCCCAATTTATCACTTCTTCTGGATGCCTGTATACATGTTTTTCCAGTTTTCAAACTTCAAATACCTAGAAAAGAAAAACCCTGGAGATGTTATTAGTAGATATACATGA
This sequence comes from Pinus albicaulis, assembly GCA_034641835.2. Classification (NCBI taxonomy): domain Eukaryota; kingdom Viridiplantae; phylum Streptophyta; class Pinopsida; order Pinales; family Pinaceae; genus Pinus; species Pinus albicaulis. The sequence goes on from CM076579.1 coordinate 866,198,889, forward strand.
GTAAGTAACTGAATAGGCCATGAGACTCTTATGGAAAATATAATTAGATTTCATGAAGTTGTTGATATGCCTTCACCGAGAAATTGGCAAGGTGAGTATTATTTTTAAATGCTATAATATAATTAGATTTCATGACTGCTATATTTATGTTAGTTATTTATATCAACGTTCATCTACCATTTCACTTATATAATTATATAATTGAATTAGTTTTAAAAAACTCATAAAACTTATATAATTATATAATTGAATTGGTTTTAAAAAACTCATAAAAATAACCCATCAGAATACCCATCATTCTAATGGTTATAGTGCTAAATAAGACACCTTCAAAGTAACCCTCTTCGCTAAAACAAGAAGAATCTACTAACGCCGAATGAATCCAAACAGATGAAAACGCTATTGAAACCACATATTCCTTGATAAAACCATTGTTTCAAGATTAAAGAATTAAAGAATTTATTTGGGGGGCGCAATGGGGAAAAGATGGAACATATAAGTGCCAATTACAGCGCTCCCTCAAGGTTCCCCTATGGCCGACTTTGGCTTGAATTTGGAGCCTGTGCGTGACGCAGACAAATACTTAGCTGATTAAGTAGTATGTACATGATAATTGGTAGTTAATTTAATTTCAGAACAAAGTGCTCTGGACCTACAATACATTAAAGCTGGAGAAAGTTCCCGGTGCAGATCTTACCTTGCGTGTGATTGTGAGCTGAATCGGAGCGAGTTCTTCTTATTTACGCTGGATACCAGAATTTACGTTGGAGCGAATCCTCTTCGCGGAGCTGCTTGGCAAATGACCTCTGTTCCAGCACCGGGAAGTATTTGAATTTGAAATTCAAAAATGAAAACCCGCATTTAATTGTGGTTGGTGGCCGGCGGACGTGGGGTGGCGGGTGGGGGAGGAGCGACGGGTGGCGGAAGAGAAGCGCTTGGGGGAGGAGGGGCGGAGTGGGTGGGGTCCTCCGCTAACGACCTGTTACCGTGACAGCTCTCCGTTTCTTATTCGGTTTCGGAGTCGTTTTTCACATCGCCGGAGGGAGGGGGTCGCCGGAGCCCGACGATCGGGAGCTGTCACATCAGCTCCCGATTCGTAGACACAAAGACTCCTCCTTTAGGAACACATCCAATCCCACCAAATGACGGCTGTAATGTATTTAAAGTTGCATCACCTTCTATGGTACCCACACGATCGCCATTTATGTAGTTAATTCAACATTTGCAAAGTAATTACATAACCAAACCATAAAGAGCCGTCGCCTATATCAATGCTGTAGACCCACTATCCCATGGCAACAAATACTTTTCAGTCTATTGGTCCATAAATGCACCTGAGAAATAAATGCCCACTGTTGGATGGTGTACTTGCTTTAATCCAACGGTGAGCATTTACTTTCTAGGTGCATTTATGGGCCAATAGACTGAAAAGTATTTGTTGCCCTATCCCATTATTTTCCCTCCCTCCTTTCAATGTGATCCTGACAACCACCCAACTTCATCAATGTTCCGGCGTCCAACCGGTCGGAAAGCCCGACGGAGATATGACCACCACCCAACTTCATCAATGTACCGGCCTCCAACCGGTCGGAAAGCCCGATGGAGATCAGAAGAGACGAAAACCAGTGTTAGGAGAAACAAGCCTGTCACCATTTGTAGTGAAACCTCCCCAAAACTCTACGCTACCAATTGCAGCAGCAAACACAGCAGCACCCCTTACAGTTCCACCACCTCCAGCAAAATTGGAAACCAAAGTTCTTGCATGGTCGAGAGATGACAAAGGAATCAATCCATTTGTTCCATATTATAATCCATTTTGATACTATGGAAAAGTATGGAGGCTCAATACATTTCGCATTCTCCTGCTTCGGGGACTTATTTCCCCGGTTTTGCATTAGTGCTACGACCGTGGCACCCCCAGTGGGTTTTGATAATGGCGTTTAGAATGACCACAGCCACAAGCAGCACCACACATATGATTGTTATCTCCCCATAAACATCTGGTTGCATGTTTTATCTGCTACTATCATCGACCCCTTAAATCCAGACCACCACCCGAACACTTGTTATCAGATTGGTAATCCCATATTTTTATCAGACTATTTATCAGCCTTCCCTGAGGACATCCGCTCCTCTTAGTCAGATTCAACACAGCACAAACCATGCAACTATACTACTATAGGCAAACATGTATACATATTGCAGCAACTACCGCCATTCAGCCACTTCATATAATCCCAAATAATCACCTCCAGTAAACAGATCAACAGAGATTTACAGGAATAGTTTTACTCTATGGGAGCAGTCATGTGTGAATGCTCGTTGAACCCTCTTCCCACCGTCTTCATCTATTAAACACGACAGTCAATGGGTATTGTAGACTTACCTCATGTAGCAACTCCTACCCGGTCTAACGGACTTCAATCTGTGAATCGCTTATTTGGAGCAGTTAGCATTGCCAGCATACACAAGCAACATAACCTTAAGGCCTTAGCTACCCTTTGGTAGCTAACTGTCACGCTTAACCTAAACAAACCAATCCAATCACATATGGCTTTATTATGCAACGGTGATTGTCTATTGGCGTGGATAATATGGATATTGGTGTTGCACAACAATCTTGGAAGGCATTCTCCATGTTGTCGTACGAGGCAAATACAATCGTTGGTCATCATTGTTGGAGTTGAACTGACTATCCGTAGCCATTATAGTCGGAATTGAAATAATGTTTACTATGGTTCAAGAAATGCACGGTATGCAGATCGCTTCACCTTACTTTTACCATGTCGTCTTGATTGCATTAAATAGCACGTAATATATAATTCTCAATACCCTTCGGCTACTCCGGATATCATCTTTGGACTGAAGGAACGAACAACTCAGTTTTCTTGATCAGAAAAGCCAAACGATGATGGTATCATGGGAGTGAAGATGTCAGAAATTTATACACATCCACTCCGATTAGCAGGCTGGGTGGGAAATCGTACATCTAGAAGAGATCTTATCAATAAATATTATATATGTAGATGGCTGTTGCAGAAGTGGGATCTGTAAGTTGTGACTCCGGTAGCCATGTTGAGGTCCACGCTAACATTCTTCACATTGATTTCACTTTAAAGCCTTTCTGTTTGTCTTTTGTTTTTTTATTGCAACAATATCCAAAATAGCTAAAAGCCTTTTTGTTTGTATTCTGTTTTTTTATTGCAACAATATCCAAATTAGCTAATAAGAGTTGTTCTGGTGCATTAGTTTTCTTTATTCGTACCAATAAACTCTAGTGGCCTATTGAAAATGCCTCATAAATTAAGCATTGCCATTGCATAGTGGAATTTCAAGTGGTTTGCAGAATGATTTTGCCACGGCCAAAACAGAGTCTATCGTTGTGGTTTTCCAAAGCTATTTATAGAAATAGAATTTGTTGCCTTGTTTTTGATATTTAGACACATTTTTTTTTGTGGGGAGTATGCACATAGAAATCCCCATGGAAGGTCACAAATTCTATGCCAGAAAATCATAATAGTGCTCGAGATCTGGTATATTGACATTGTGGGCACAGTGAAAAATTTCAAGCTCTTAGTACAATATCATGGAATGCAGGAGGCTATTAGTAGTTTCACTAACATTCATGAGAAGCAACGAATAGCTCAGTTTCTATAAAGATGAAGTGAAACCTCTTTAAGACTTGGGCATGGAAAATAAGTGCTGGTGACATTGGAAGTAATTGTCTAAGCTCTACAAGCTAGTAAATCAACATTTGAATGAAAAACAAGCAATGTGAATGTCTTATAGGCCCATGGATAGTTTACTTGATTTCAAAGGAATATAGAGATATTGTTGATGTTGTGGCAAGGTCAATGTTCGATTTCTTTTGTTGTACAAGATCACATGCAAATCTAAGAAAGTGTGGACATAATTGGAAAGCTTACACAACCGCTGAAAGAGTGTGATAATTTATTAAGGGGGGTATTTCTATACAAGTGGTCAATTTTGAAGAAGGAAGACGTTTAGGTCTTATATTCAACCTTGAAATATTTGAATATTCATCATGTTGGTGGATTGTTATCAACATCTTGCTAGTCACTTGTAGCAAGTCATATACATTTTGTTCATACATCTGTTCATTTGTTTGTTGGCATAAAATGGAGCCTATTTAAATAGCAAAGAGCACTCTTTTAGTTAATATATGTAATAGAAACCTCATTAGCACTCAAACATCGTGCCATTTTACTAAATGCTTGAGTCAAACATGAAGTGAGAGAAGTCTATTATTATCAGTGTCACAATATTGAAAATCATTTTGTTGGAAATCATGGAGAGACAACAAGTTGTCACTGCATAAAGTTGACTCTTTATATTATAGACAATTAAACAATTGTGGAGAACCCCTTGCCATTAATGTCAAAGGGGGAGGTAAGCAAAGGTTGTTGGAGTTGATTCTCAAGACATAATATTGCCATCAATGCCAAAGGGAGAGATTTTTGGCATTTTTGTCATTGTTGCAAAGGAGTAACAAGATAGGTCATCAAGGGAGGCATTGTTGTGATGCTTGTATGATTGTGATGCTTGACAGAAGAGATGTAGCTTGTGGCCACCACATGTATGAGAGGAGATGCAACTAAGAATGGTTTATGAACAACAAGGATCAGAAAAGTGTTGTTGAGTTGTGAGCAACAAGGTATGACTATCAGCGTTGATGGCTTATACATGAAAAGGAACAACAGGAGTAGAAACGTGTTGTTGAGTTGGAGTTATGTTGTATGCAAAGATATGATGTAAAGGTGATGCAAGGCATGATCACATAATACAAGTATACCTATGAGCAGCAAAGTAGAACATAGATTATTATTGGATGCTTATGTTACATATGTTGCATATGTTTCTTGTGATGCTTGACAAAAGAGTGGCCTAGTTGAGTGATTATGTTGATGATTGATATGAATTGATGCATTGTAAATGGATCTGTGAGAAATTTTTGCAGAGATGTTGCAAAGATTGTTGTGGTGCAAGGAAAAGGCAAGAAAATAAAAATACATGATGCAAGGCTAAGGAAAAGGCATGAAGAAGTTATGTTACAAAGGGTTATGACAAAGGAGCAACAAGGAAAAGGTGTTAAAAACATAACATAACTATCAACAACAGAACAAAGGAGCAACAAAGGGTGATGACAAAGTGTATGCACAATTGATTAATACGTTGATGTATTATGTGGATATATTACGTTGAGGTTGTTGATGTATGAAATTGTTGAAAATCTGAAGTATATGTTGTTGGTATGCTTGATATTTAAAAATGTTGTTCATGCTTGGTAATGCTTGGTAACTGGAGTATAAATGTTCGGTTACATGGTCTTATGTTATAAATTTTATCATCAATAACAATTAGGTTGGTTAGGGAGGTCATTATGAGTTAGGTCAAGTATGTTGATCAAATAAATTCATGATAATTTTAAAATTTCATGATTAGTCTATAGTTTGAAAGGGTCCAAGTTGTTTTTGTCTTATGTAATTAAGGTCTTGTCATACGCCAATTTCAAGAAATTCACATACGTTGGGTCAAATATATCATTCTTGACATTTGTCACCTTTTACCTAAGTCCACAACGATTTCTATGCAAAACAAGTGATTTTCACTATGAACTCACCTGACAAGTTCGTAGCAAATCTACCAACTTTCTAACTGAATTTGCTACGAACTCATGTTTTTTTTGCAAATGGTATGGGGATCGATTAGCTGTCATTTTTTAATGGTTAGGAGTCAGTATGAGGTCATGTTTTGAGCTAATTGAAGTCATGGTTCATGCTTGGTCATCATTGCCATCCCATCATTTTGTTTTGCTTTCCTTATTTGGCCTCCTTCCTCTCACATTCAAAATTATCATTTCAAATCATCCTTATGAGCTACTTGTTGCCACCTTTTCCCTTTTGTTTGAGTATAGCTCTAGCTGCTTTCATAGGTTAGTTTCCACCTTTGTCAACAAACATCTTGTTGTCATATACACTTTTTGCAGGTGTCAACTTTCAAAGAAGGAAACACTGTTTTGGAGGAGATGGCAACACATAAGAACACCAACAAGGGAGGTTCAGTGGTTAAGCATGAACCTATGGACCTAAAATTGCTCATGGAAGATCCTAATTTTGTAGAGCCCTTCATCAAAGTTGGTTGCATGAGACTTTGTCAGAAGTTACAAGGGGATTTGCTGTGTTTTTTGATTGTTTAAGAAACCGACTTCAAGGGTAGTTTCTCGGTAAAATAAGATGAAATATAAAAAAATTAGAGAGGTTATTGTCAAACACGGATCAAATAACATTAACCTCTTTCAATTTTCTTGCAGGTGTTATAGATTTCGAGATCCAAAGATGTCTTTGGGCTCTATTTTCAATGTTCGTTTTTTCCTTGTTTTAGACATGTTTTTTCAAATGCAGATTCCAGATATTTGGAGACAGTTTAAAAAAAGAAGAAGAGGTTTTCTTTCTTCAGAACAATCTTATTTACAAATATATCCTCTGGTTTTGCAACAAATATCAAGGATCGGGAGATAGGAGCTCATTTCTGACCCCTATTTTTTAGAAAAAACAGGTCTATTTTAATGGTAGATGAACCTGCTGAAGGTGAAATTGTTGCTTCTTGAGGAGGGTAAGATATATTTTCAATAAATTTTTCCGTGTCATGTTTCATACCATTGTTTCACACAGTTTTGGACAATTTTTGGGAGGTGGGAAGTGAAATTTTCAAAATCTGCAATTATCAGGCAAGTTCGTAACATACTCCAGGCTTAAAGCCAAATTTTTGCTACGAACTCGCTGAAGATGATTTTTTTTTATAAAATCCAAATTTTGTCTCAAAAGGAGCAGGTAAAAGAATATATTTAAGTGTTTTAACTTAATGAACACGTCCAAATCAGCAAAGAAGTCGATCAGGTAGTAGAAAAGGTCAAAACAAGACTACTACGAACTTCTCGCTATGAACTTGCCTAGAATACTCTGTTTTTGCAGCGAAAATAAATTCCTAAGTTTTTTAAGAATTTATCAAATTTTTGAAGCACATAAAACACATGGAGTAGTCAAATAGTATGAATGAATATTTTTATGGGAAAAACACTCATCAAAGAGGGTAATTAGGTTGCCATCTCAACAACCCTAGACACATCATCAACTAGGCCAACACACAAAACTCGAGGACCAGACCCTTAATGCCAATTGGTTGTTATTTGGTTTGGTATGAACAGTGCCACCTCACTCAAAGTGGTTATGTTCGATAATGTCATCACGAATACATTATGTAAAGGTTGTTAGTGTAATAAAAAGAGTTTGAGTCCTAATAGGTTTTGGACTCCTAGAAACATAAATAGTACTAGATTCCGTCCTTGTAATGGGTTTCCTATTTAGAAAAGGTGTCTTTGAGAGTATTCGAAGGTCTAGCCAGCTGGAAGACCTCATGTAAAGATATCTAGTTCTATAAATAAGTAGCTATAATGTTGAAAGAGAGGTTGATTGATGTTTACTACAGACTACTATTGTAAAACATTTCATCAGTAATATACAGTGGCATCTTTCTTCTCTTCACCTGAGATTCATTGATATTCTCACGATTGTTTGTATTTTTTATTCTGCAGTTGTATCTTCAGTATTCTAGTGTTTGATTACTTAGAATTCATGGCTACATGCTCTAACTTCCTTCAAGCACTTAGTCTGTTGTGAATGTTATCTTTTCATCATAATAACTATATGCCTCAGCTTCCATGAGAGGAGTTTCACATGTCATTGAGTTATTTACACTGACTCCATATGCCCAATGGTAGTGATTTTTCCACATATTTCACTTGCAAAAAAACACATTTAAAACCCAATTTCAGAGTTAGCCACCTATTGAACTTCATTTAGATAATATCATTCTATATCTTTGAGAGAGCCCTCTCAGGCTAAAAAGGCTAATTTTAAGCTAAAAGTAGGTTTGAAATAGTTACTCTAGGTTGACTGTTGAAGCAACCCATTAGTATTCAATTTAGTGATAACATTTTGGTGCGCCTATCGAGAGTCTGAAGACACATTTTCCCAAAATTTTGTGCTCAAACAAAAATACTGAACTCTTGAAGGTAGCAGGAGATCAGAAAATTCGAAGGTTGTACTTCTACCTTCGTGACTCCTTTCTTGAAGAATTCAGAAATTCATAGCTTCATGGTAACACTACATGGAAATGAGAAACTTAGATACAACTACAGTTTCTTCAAGTTATGCATGTGTGGACTTTTAAAAAATTTATGGGTTTCCAAATCCTTTTCCCAAGGATGCATATTTTTTAAGGAATGGTCCAAAATTTAATGGAGAAGATTTGAGTTTGACCTTGAAGAATATATCAAATTTTCGTGACTTTACCGAGCTTCTTCGAGTCAGACATGAATATTTTTTCATCAGATTGTTCTATGATTCATTTGAAGGGAAATGTAGACAATGTATTGAAATTTTGCCTGTTAGATCTATTAAGTCATTTGCAGATTTTTGGCTTATCTTTTTGGAAACATCGATGGAAAAAACAGAGTTTGTGGTAGGCTCTGTTTCCATTAAAGGTTTTAAGCAATGGAACGATGAGCACACTAATGAGGAAGTGGATAAAAAATTTTCTTCAGCCTTGTCTTCTTATTTAAATTCATTTGAGTGTAAGTCAGAAGATAAGATTCAATTTTTGGATGAATTTGCTAAGAACATTGAGAAAGACATTGAGGTTTTAGAAGAGCAAATTCAGTCCTATTTTCTTCATTTTCAAGATCAGTCTTTTGAAAGTTTTTCATGCCAAAATACAAAGAGAAGGTGATGCTACCTTTTTCTTTTGAGATTAAGGAGGAATGTCTTGTTTTTTAAAATGAGTTTGATAGCACACAAATGAAACATTATGTTGCTAAATAAAGCATATATGAGTTTTCCAAAACTGAATAATGTCTTGAAAAAAACCCAAAAAACTATGTCTTCTATGATCCAATAGCTGACTACATGGAAGAGTTATACAGTTCAACTTTTCATTTATGTTTTCGTTGTGAAAATTAGACCCATTTTATGTTTCCTTTGTCATTACAATATCCAGTTTTCATTTCGTCTAAGCACAGTCAAAGAGTTCATGTATCAGATCATCTCATTTACTAGCTTTATTGGAGGTTTGATGTCACTTGAATCAAGCATGAATATTGCAACATATTAGAGTAGGTATGTACATAAATAATTTTTCTAAATCAACATTTCAGTTTTGAGCATGGTTAGTTTCAGTATCCAGTTTTTCAGTTTGCACGCCTTCACTATTCAATTTTCAGTTTATATAAGTGGTTTGGCTTCGGAATAAAGATAAGTTTTCAGGTTTGGGATCAACCCAATGGATAAGGAACTACAACTATAGGTTATTTTTTGTACCTCAGGGGAACATCATCCCAAGTGGAGCTATTGTTATCATCAATAACAATTAGGTTGGTTAGGGAGGTCATTATGAGTTAGGTTAAGTATGTTGATCAAATAAATTCATGAGAATTTTAAAATTTCATGATTAGTCTATAGTTTTAAAGGGTCCAAGGTGTTTTTGTGTTATGTAATTAAGGTCTTGTCATAAGCCAATTTCAAAAAATTCACATAAATCAGGTCAAATAACTCACTCTTGAAAATTTTCACCTTTTACCTAAGTCCACGGCAATTTCTATGCAAAACAGGTGATTTTCACTACGAACTCACCTGAGAAGTTCGTAGTGAATCTGCTAAATTTCTAGCTGAATTCACCACGAACTCATGTTTTTTTTTCAAACGGTATGGGGATCGATGAGTTTTCCTTTTTTAATGGTTAGGAGTCAATATGAGGTCATGTTCTGAGTTTTTTGAATTCATGGTTCATGCTTGGTCATCATTACCAACCCATCATTCTGTTTTTCTTTCCTCATTTGGACTCCTTCCTCTCGCATTCAAACTTATCATTTCAAATCATCCTTGTGAGCTGCTTGCTGCCACCTTTTCCCTTTCGTCTGAGTATAGCTCTAGCTGCTTTCATAGGTTAGTTTCCACCTTTTTCAACAAACATCTTGCTGTCATATACACTTTTTGCGGGTGTCAACTTTCAAAGATGGAAACATTGTTTTGGAGGAGATGGTAGCACATAAGAACAACAACAAGGGAGGTTCAATGGTCAAGCATGAGCCTATGGACCGAAAATTGGTCATGGAAGATCCTAAATTTGTAGAGGCCTTCATCAAAGTTGGTTGCATGAGACTTTGTCAGAAGTTACAAGGGGATTTGCTCTGTTTTTGGATTGTTTAAGCAATCGACTTCAAGGGTATTTTCTGGGTAAACGGAGATGAATTCAAAAAAACTGAGATATTTTATTATCAAACGCGAATCAAAGAACGTTAACCTATTTCATAGGTGTTACAAATTGGGATATTCGAAGACATATTTGGGCTCTATTTTCAGAGTTCATTTTTTCCCTGTTTTAGACATGTTTTTCAAATGCAGATTCCAAACATCTAGAGATGGTTTTCACGAAAATCAAGAGAGGTTTTTCTTCAGAAAAATCTTATTTACAAAAACCTCCTCCCTATTTGCAATAAAAATCAAGGATTGATAGATAGGAGCTCATTTATGACCCTTGTTTTTCATAAAAAACAGGTCTATTTTTAATGGTAGATGAACTTGGTGAAGGTGAAGTCGCTGCTTGTTGAGGAGGGTAAGATATATTTTCAATAAATTTTGCCTTGTCATGTTTCATACCATTATTTCACATGGTTTTGGACACTTTTTTTGGAGGTGGGAAGTGAAATTTTCAAAATATGCAATTATCAGGCAAGTTCGTAGCATACTCCAGGCTTAAAGCTGACTTTTCACTATGAACTCGCTAAAGAAGAATTTTTGCTATAAAATCCAAATTTGTCTCAAAAGGAGTGGGTAGAAGTGTCTATTTAGTTATTTTAACTTAATGAACACAACCAAATTAGCAAATAAGTCAATCAGGTTGCAGAAAAGGTCAAAACAAGACTATTATGAACTTCTTGCTATGAACCTGCCTAGAATACTTTGTTTTTGTAGCGAAAAGAAATTCCTAAGTTTTTCAAGCATTTGCTAAATTTTTGAAGCAAAGAAAACACCTGGAGAATTCAAAGAGTATCAATGAATATTTTTATAGGCAAAACACTCGACAAAGAGGGTGATTAGGATTCCAACTCATCAACCCTGAACACATCATCAACTAGGCCAACAAATTTCCAAAAATCGAGGAGCAGATCCTTAATGTCAGTTGGTTGTTATTTGGATTGGTTATGGACAGTGCCACCTCACTCAAAGTGGTTATGTTCTATAATGTCATCATGAATACATTATGTAAAGGCTTTTAGTGTAATAAAAAGAGTTTGAGTCCTAATAGGTTTTGGACTCGTAGAAGTAGAAATAGCACTAGATTTCATCCTTGTAATATGTTTCCTATTTAGAAAAGGTGTCTTTGAGAGTATTCAAAGGTCTAGATAGTTGTAAGACCTCATGTAAAGATATCTAGTTCTATAAATAGGCAGCTTTAAGGTTGAAAGAGAGGTTGATTGATGTTTACTACAGACTACTATTGTAAAAAATTTCATCACTAATATATAGTGACAACTTGCTTCTTTTCACCTGAGATTCATTAATATTCTCATGAGTATTTGTCTTTTGTATTTTTTAATTTTATCTTTTGTATTCTAGTGTTTGATTACTTATAATTCATGGCCTACATGCTCTAACTTCCTTCAAACACTTAGTCTGTTGTGAATGTTATATTTTCATCAGAATATATGCCTAATCTTCCATGAGAGGATTTTGACATGTCATTGAGTTCTTTACACTAAATCCATATTCCCAATGGTAGTGATTTGTCAACATATTCCACCTGCATAAAAAACACATTTAAAACCCAATTTCAGAGTTAGCCATCTGTTGAACTTCATTTAGATAATATCATTCTATATCTTTGAGAGAGCCCACTCAGGCTGAAAGGATAATTTTGAGCTAAAAGTAGGTTTGAAATAGTTACTCTAGGTTGACTGTTGAAGCAACCCATCAGTATTCAATTTAGTGATAAAAATTATCTATAAATATACATGGTATTGGAATTATGTTGGTTTATTTAATCATTACAGTGGCTGAAAATAATATTGAATGGAGGATTTATTTTTGTTTTTAATATTCAAAATCTAAAAAGGTGTGAAATGAATTGGTGGAATGGAAAGAGGTAAGACTATTCACTTCATACGTTGGTGTGGAATACTAAAATACAAAATACTATATTTATTAAAATATGTACTTTTAAAAGACTGAAATGTTAGAGAATGAGAGAATGCTAGATTTTAGGAGAGGAAGAAGTTGAGATAGAAATGGAGGTATGCAAAGTTATAGACCATGTAAACCAACATGTTATTTTTTATATGTTTCATGGGATTCTATTCTCCTTTTAAGTTGTAGCTTGATAAATAACAGGTTGTAGCCTGTTGAGTTTGGAGCTTCCTATGGGTTGAAGTCTGCAAAAAATATATGGGACTTGGAGCTTCCTTGAAAGTTGTAGTTTGTAGAATAATCGAGGTAGAAACCTCTTGTATGTTGGAGCCTACTAAAAAATAGATGTAATAAGGGAGTAGCATCTTATCTTTGCATCACAACAATGACAAAGTTATTGTTTTCTCCCTTTATGGGTTTCCACTGATTTATGGTGTTCATATGTGATGCTTTTATGTGCTAATGTAATGTTTTGGTTCACATACTTTTAATATTCACATATTAAATCTATTGCTCATTAAAATAAAATTTAGGATCCATGAATGTACTAAATTCATTCACCCTTCCCACCCCCCCCCCCCTTACCCCTCTTAATTTAGTCAAATTTTCTTCATCATGCTTCTATCTCCAGTCCTGTGCTTGGAGCATCCACTATCCACATACTAGTGGTTCCCTTGATTTTGAGCATATAGAACAATACCACATACTTCTTCTTATCCTTTTCCTCTCTCCGTGTCATTTTCTCTTCTTGAATTTGTTTAATTTGAGGAGTTTTTTTTTTTACATTTTTGTTTTTTGTTTGTTTCAGATTGTTGTCCTACACTCAACATCTATGTGTCCATAATTGTGACAATTGTAACATTCTATATCATCAAATAGGGGTACAAAAATATTTTTATATTTGAAACCATTTCCTTGTGTATTTACAAATATGCCACTTCTATGTGGTTGATAGTACTCATCTTTATTATTTATTGATATATTTTTGCAAGATAAGCCTTATAGTCTATAGTTTTGTGTCCAAAATTTGTACATGAAAAACAAGAACCATTGAAAATGATTTGGAACCTCAGAGTAAATTTCCTTTATAGGTTTGATATACTGATTCTTGAATAACTCTCTCAGCAATGGAACCAATGTCTTGATGACTCCTTACACGTTATCTATGACTATCCAACATGTTGTTGTTAAAATTTAATAATTGTCGTTGAGATGAATAACTATCCTTCACTTATCTTGGTTGTTGATTTCTATGGGGAGCATTTTTGGTTGAACCTTTGACTGTTTCAACATAGCTAACTATTCATTTTTCTCTAGTTTCCTTGTTGTTCAAAACTCCTTCATAACCTAGATCAATTTTGATGAGAGGAGATCTTTGGATACATAAAATACCATCTAGCTCATTTGATAATTTTATAAACTGTATGTTTTGGTTCAATTTACCCTTGGTATTTTCCAATTCTTTTATGAGGGAGACAATTTATTCTTCTCTCTTTACAGAGACCTTAATTTTCCATTTTATTTTTTGTAATAGAGTATCTTCAACTTTATTTTCTTCTTTTAGTTTCAATTTTAGAAGAAGAAGTGATGAATCTTCTGAACCATCCTTTTCAACAGTAATTTTGGAAAACATCTCCTTATGTTTATTATTTTCATTTCTAATTCTTTAGATATTTGTTAGAGCACTAATTAGCTCACCCTCGAGATCAACTTCTACCTCTTCTTCATTAAAATCATTGTGTTCTTCATCAAAGTTATCTAGGGCCATAAGCATAAAATATTTCATTGCTTTCATTATGCCTTTTGTTTCTTCTTTGTCATAGGATATCTTATCATCTTCTTGTGAATAATGGTTGTCCTCTTGATAATATAAGCTCTTTTACTTTTATTTCTTTCCCTTTGTGTTTTTTCTATGTTTATTCTTCCTTTAAAATATTTTTATTGATTATCCTTTTTGTAAGGACATTTTGACAAATAATGAACTAGTTCTCCATAGTCAAAACACTTAAAGAGTAACTTACCTTTGTATTTTCCTTATCCTCTATTTAGAATTCTCATAAACTTAGCTTCTTCCTCATTGGACCCACAACTACGTTCTGTTGATTCTTCCTTGTTCTTCCTATCTACTTTGAATGAAACCTTCCTTGAAGTAGCTTTTCCTTTGGAAGTAATAATTTCATATGTTATAAGTGTTCCATGCAATTGATATAGTGTTAGTGGTTTGAGATATTTCATCTATACTATATGTTAGGATGAATTCTAATCGCAAGAGTACGAAAAAAGCTCACTTTAGCTGTGCATAACAAACAACCCTAACATCAAATATGGTTGCCAATTTCTTTAGATCTGTAGTTAGTTGACCAAGATAAATGTTGCAAAATCCAGATCTATGTAGTAAAAGACATTAAGTATTAAATAAAAGAAAGAGTTACTCCATGCGTTTAATAGACAAGACAATAATATTTTTAAAGAATTTTTATATTTTTGACACCTGGGAAGGGAACATAGAAAGATGTTACTAGTCTCCCTCAATGGGATGGGTTCTTGAATGTCCTCAACACTTCAGATCTAAGATATCTCTCTCTTGATGGTGTAGAAAACCCAGACAAAAAATGGAACTCAAAGGGAGCTCACAAGAAAAATGATAGCAAAATATGACAATGATGGAGGATCAAAGTCAGACCAAAAGTATAGATCGAGAGTGATCTTTAGGCAACAAAAGGTAGTGAGTGAATGGAAAAACACTTCTATTTATAACAAAATATTGAGTTAGTCTAGATATTGATGCATAGTTAAAATATTATTAACCAAATCTAGATCCAATTTTTATGGAATATTTTATTATATTTGTTGGAGGGAAAAAGAATTTGAATTTGGTCAAATTTATTTATTTGTAAATAATAAATAAATAAATGATTTATTTATTATTTTAAGGATGTGGTTGAGTAATAATTAGATAAATGGTGATTTATTCAATTATTTATAAATGATTTGGTCAAATTTAACAAGGAATATTATTTAAATAAGGTTTAAATAATTATTCCTAGCAAATAATAGGATAAATAATGATTTATCTAATTAATTTTCCTGTTTTGGGTTAAATATGACTAGGAATATTAATTAAACCGTTGTTTAACTAATTATTACTTGAGCAAAATCAAACAAATATGGATTTATTCAATATTTCCTCATGGGGTTTCCTGTTTAGACCATAAGAAACTTAATAAATTATGGATTACTAAGTTATTTTTCATAGCGAAAGTAATTTTAGTTAGGGTAAAATTGGTCTTACATGGTGTACTTTGGTCCATCTAATAGCAACAGGTTAGATGACCAAAAATTGGTGTAACAGATTCCCCCCCAGTGTTTGAGCGTTAGGAGCTAATCGTATGACCAAAGTACGTTGTAAGAACTCAATCACTAGACACCAAAGAGGAAGTCAAAGAGAGAGAAATATAAGGTAGACCAAAGCGCTAGAAGACAAGACCCTAAGGAGGCAAGGCTTACAGGTGCGACACATCTATTTTATGAGTGAGTACCTGTGCTACAAGAGGTGAGGAGGCATACCTATGCCTGCCGAGAAAAAGTACAAAGAATAATGCGTCCAGTAAACAAGGGGTTGAAATATATAGTACATGCTGGCATAAACATGAGCCAGATAAAAACATGATAATGGATCCCACATACATACTGTGTCTGGGATAACAGCCAGGACATACAATAATATCTGAGTACATGAGATATAAGTACAACCAAAGAGGCTCTGTAAACATGAGAGGGTTCTGAAAATCTGAATGATACATGCAAACTAAAAGATGTTGCAAGCGGTTGAGGCTGGAACCATCAAATTTATGGAGCTGCATCGAAGGCTGTAATGAAGAGGTCATTTGGGCATGTGGGGGGATACTTGAAGGACCACCCCCTCATGAGGTCTGAAAAATATCACACATACCTAGGAATCACCGGTACAATCTACTTCATCACTGAACCATCAAGTATACGGATCTAGATCATGCTATAAGTAGTTGGAGCTGAGAAACAATCAAGTCAAAGGGAAATGAGGAGTCCCTTTTCCTGATCCAAGGTACCGAACAAGAGTGGAAGTTGGAACCAAGGTATACTGCCATCTAAACCTGTCTTCTGGAATGAATGAGTTGATGTCGATAGGAGGTCTACCATAGGTGAGGCAATAAGGGATCCTCAACTAAGGCATGAGAGATAATAGTAGAGATTTTGGGTTTGTTCCCCAGTGGAGTCGCCAATTATTAAGATGAATTCTAATCGCAAGTGTACGAAAAAATATCACTTTAGTTTTTCATAACAAACAACCCTAACATCAAAGATGGCTTCCAATTTATTTAGATCTGGAGTTAGTTGACCAAGATAAATGCTACGAATTCCAGATCTATGCAATAAAAGACATTAAGAAGTCAATAAAAGCAAGAGTTGCTCCATGTATCCAGTAGACAAAACAATAATATTTTTAAATAATTTATGTATTTTTGACACCTGGGAAGGGAACATAGAAATTTGTTATCAGTCCCCCTCAATGGGATGGGTTCTTGTATGTCCTCAACACTTCAGATCTAAGATCTCTCTCTCTTGATGGTGTAGAAAACCTAGACAAAAAATGGAACTCAAAGGGAGCTCACAAGAAAAATGATAGCAAAATATGACAATGATGGAGGATCAAAGTCAGACCAAAAGTATAGATCCAGAGTGAGAGGCAACAAAAGGTAGTGAGTGAATGGAAAAACCCTTTTATTTATAACAAAATATTGAGTTAGTCTAAATATTGGTGCATAATTAAAATATTATTAACCAAATCTAGATCCAACTTTTATGGAATATTTTATTATATTTGTTGGAGGGAAAAATAATTTGAATTTGGTCAAATCCCTTTATTTGTAAATAATAAATAAATAAATGATTTATTTATTATTTTAAGGATGTGGTTGAGTAATAATTAAATAAATAGTGATTTATTCAATTATTTATAAATGATTTGGTCAAATTTAACATGGAATATTATTTAAATAAGGTTTAAATAATTATTCCTAGAAAATAATAAGATAAATAATGATTTATCTAATTAATTTTCCCGTTTTGGGTTAAATATGACCAGGAATATTAATTAAACTGATGTTTAACTAATTATTCCTTGAGGAAAATCAAACAAATATGGATTTATTCAATATTTCCTCATGGGGTTTATTGTTTAGACCATAAACAACTTAATAAATTATGGATTACTAAGTTATTTTTCATAGTGAAAGCAATTTTACTTAGGGTAAAATTGGTCTTACATGGTGTACTTTGGTCCATCTAATAGTAACAGGTTAGATGACCAAAAATTGGTGTAACACTATAGTTGATACCTTAGAGTCAAATCAAGTTGGAAGAGATATTAATACCTTTTGGACTATGAGGGAATCGTCCACGGTTTCTTCAAGTTCTTTGATTGTATTAAATATCTCATCTACTCTAAGGAAACACTTGGATATATGCTCATCCTCCTTCACCTTCAGTGCTAAAACTACATTTTGAAACCTTGAAGCTTTGTTTGCTTCACCTTATTGTTGCCTTCATAATTTCTCATCTTCTTATTCATATTGATTTAGCTTTCTTGCAATGCATAACATTGACCAACTCATATTCTGGAAATCCACTTAGGATTGCTTTCATGGCTTTAACATTGTTGGTGAATTCTTGCTTGTTATCTTTACTTAGTAATGCAAGTGGCTTTTCATACACAATTTTCATTATGTCCCACTATAAGAAAAAGACCCTCTAGCGGATGTTTTTGAGGAACCCCTTATAAAAATACCCCATACATCCGTTTCTAGTGGAGATTACTAGAGGAGGTTGGCGGGGGGAGGGTTTTGCAGATGTTTTTCGCTCGGTGCGCTTATCATTCGAAATCACACTGGTGTGCTTGACAAGAGAAAGCACCGGTGTGCACAAAACATTGGCACACCGGACATCGTGCGCTCCGTACACACTCGCCCAATGCGTCGTATTAATGTAGAGCACCGGTGCTTCACAACTCATCCGCACCGGTACATCATAAAACACCGCACCAAAACAGAAACGACTTGGTGCAATATTAAGAAGTCGCACCACTGCATCATAAAACATCGCAGAAAAACAAAAACCAAACAGTGCGTTTGTAAGAAACAACACCGATGCGCCTATAAAACCCCGCGCACCGAAACAGGGTTAAATAATAAAAAAAATTACAACCAAAAAACTGTATTTTTCACTTTTCTCAGTGCTCCATAGCTCTAAAGCACCGGTGCAATTTATCCTTGTCTGAGACGCCCTAACATCGATGCACCCATTGCACGCACTCCTACTGTGCATTGCCCACCAATCTCCAGCTTGCATTTTGCAAAACGGCGAGAAAGTTTTATTTTGAAAATTCTACAGCCAATATGCCTCCTCGACAGCGAAATGTACAGCTAATTTTCTTGTTTTTCCATAATTAAGATTTTTGGCGGATTAGAATTTCAAATAACCTTAAAATTAACCATTTAAAAGAAAGAAAAAAAATTGTCACACGGTAAGCACGAGCCGTTCGACTCGCACCAGTAAGCGGTGTTGCTTGTAAAATTTACAGGTCACATCGCAACAAGTGCTAATAGTATCCACACCGTTTTCAGGGCATTACCGAAAGGCGCACTGCGTTATTTTAAAATTAAAAAAAAAGTGTGGTGCAGTCATTTAGCTGACCACACTATTGACCATGTGGAATAGCAACATGGTGCGTTGAGGGAAATATCTTCCCTGGTGTCTGTCAAGGCACCGCATTCGGCATTCCGACAGGGTCAACGGTGCAGCCTGGTAAAATACCACATCGCTGACTATGTAATTAGTCAGGAAGTCGATGCGCTGACACATTTTTACGCATTAGGGTGTATATTTTAGTCAGCATGCCACTCTTCTGACACCATACATAGTCAACGGTGCTTTAAAATTTTTCAAGTGCATCGCATACGATGCGTTGAATTTCATCTGGGGCACTACCCTCGGTGCACGACAAACAAACAACGCACTGGAACCGGTGCATGACTGTTTTTTGTGGCGCACCGATTGGTCTATTTTTTTTTTTCCCAAAAAAAACTACATATGTATATTCCTAAATACATGTCTCATTTAATAAAAAACAAATTATTTAATATCTCAATGATTCAGAGAGAAGAGGGGGAAAAACAACAACAAGAGGCGGAGCAGTATCACATGGTTCACCTGTGGGAGGCATGACAAAGGGAGAGAGATGTGTACCCTCGCCCTATTACAACAGCTACCCAGGGGCTCCTAAGGCAGGTAGGCCTCCTCAAGTTCTATGAGGAGGCTACTTTCCTAAAGGCCCATGGTGTGTTTTTGAGACATCTTATCCGCAGGTGGAATGCCCACCGACAGGCCTTCCAGGTTGGTCCTAACCAGTGGTACACACCCACTAAGGAGGATATATATTTCATTACAAGGCTATCGAGGAGAGGGGTGGATTTTCCCTCGTTCCTAGAGGTTCCAGCTGGTTGTGTAGCAGGGATTCAGTTAGTTTACTCCCAGAGATACATTGGAGCATCAGGAGGTGCAGTGCCTCTCACTTCTCATTTCGACCATTTCACACAACACTAGTGATAGGCAACATAGTAGTTGCTCGCTTCTATATTATGTTGATTCTTTATACAGGAGCCATGACTTTTCAGGTGGTCTGCCAATTTTTTGCGGCAGTTTTGTACAACCTTTGATAGATGTTGTGCTCATGCACATGGGAGGGTCAACTTCCCTTTTCCTTTAGAGATTTTTTGTTTATTTTTTTAGAGGTTTCTAGAGATGAGGGCTACTTTTTTTCGGCAGCCTCGTAGGATGATGATCGAGGCACATATGCACATGTGGGGGCAGATGATGCCCAAGATGGGCGAGACTATGTTTCCAGCCAGAATATCACATGATGCACTGGAGTTGCTAGCCATTGTTGATGAGATGCATCCCTTCATTATGGTCCCCTGTCTTTATGTTGGATTGGATTGGCGAGGGAGTGCTAACATCCTCTTCACAGATGATGAGCCACCGGATGATAAAGGTAATATTATTGTTTTATTTAAATTTATTCTAACATGTTCTTTAACTTGTTTTTATTAAATTGTGTAATGAAATTGTCTAATTATTGCTGTTTACTTTCATATATTTTGCAGACATTGGCTCTTTTGATGGCGAGGAGATGCCGACACCACCACATTATCCAAATGTGGATCCTGATGACGTTCAAGGCATGCCAGATGCCAAGGATCATCAGGAGACTGGTGCAAAGATACATGCTCTTGCTGGTGCGCCGGTACTGCCTTTTTCTAGGCGCGATCAACTTGATACTAGACACAGGATGGAGTTGGGCGACCAACTCAATGCATTGATTGTTGAGGCGGGCATCAAGCCCACTCATTACAGAGACATACAAGTCGATGATAGGCTATTACAGATGTGGAGAGGCATGCCATGTGACATGTACAACCTGATGCAGCATGTCGTAGGTGATATGACCCTAGTTACGTGGCTGAGGAGGATTGTTGCACATTATAGGCATGGTTGAGACACAACATGTGATGGACAGTCTGCAAGTAGTGACTCATCATCTCATGATATTTCACCTCGCATCGTGCGAGATGAGCATGAGCCTCCACTAGCATCTAGCATCAATCATCATGGAGATGAGGCTGGAACATCGACCACATCCAGTCAATAGCCTGTAGCATCTATCAGTACTCATGATCATGAGCAGGCTGGACCATCGACCATCGAGGCTGCACCATTGACTGAGTAGGCCTCGACTAGTATTGATATTGATGTTGTACCACCAACTGATCTATTACATTTATATTATAGTTGTATATTTAACATTTTTCAGTATATATATATATATATATATATATATATATATATATATATATATATATATGGTCCATGTATTTTATGTTCATGTTGCAGTTGTACTTAATTTACATGTTGGTGATCATGATGATGTGTATATTGTTAGGTCATCTTAGATATGTTCATTTAATGTGGAGCTTACAGATAGATGTGTATGTGATAGCATGAGTTATTTGACATGAGATGTATATTTGATGTTTGTGTTGTGATGATGTTATACAATGCTAATTGTGTTTTGTTAGATGATCATGATCACGATGATGTTAGCAAATTTGAATGTGTTTTTTAGTCGAATATGATGTTTGTACGATGGTTATCATGATCGTGATGTTTATTAATTAATTTAATATTAAATGACCATGATATTTATTAAATATTATGTCGTGATTGTATTTGAAATTTAAATTTTAATTGTATGTAAAATTGTAATTTTAACTGTAATTGTATGTAAAATATTCAATGTAAAATTTTAATTGTAATTGTAATATTTAATTTATTGTAAAATGATTTTAATTGTAATTGTATATATGAAAAATTGTAAAATTCTAATTATAATTCTAATTGTATGTAAAATTCTAAAATTCTAATTGTATTTGAAATTGTAATTTTAATTGTAATTGTATGTAAAATATTTGTAAAACTGTAATTGTAATTGTAAATATAATTATAATTGTATGTAAAATATTTGTAAAATTTTAATTGTATTACTGTGAAATGATTGTAATTGTAAAATTTTAATTGTAAATGTAATTATATGTAAAATTAAAATTCTAATTCTAATTCTAATCGTAATTATATGTGAAATTGTAAAATTGTAATTGTATGTAAAATATTTGTAAAATTTTAATTGTATTAATGTGAAAATTTTAATTATATTAATGTGAAATGATTTTATTAAAATATTTAAATTTGTAAATAATTGTAAAATAATAAATCTAGAATAATATGAATTTTTGTAACATAATAAAGTTTAGAAAATAATGCAAATAAATTTATGTACTTTATAATTATCATTATTTTATTATGATCTTACTTACCAAAAAAAATAACTTTATACAGTACGCCATTTCTAGCGGAGATTCCTGGTTTTTCGTTCGGTGCGCTTATCATCTTAATACACATCGGTGCATCTTAGTACTAAGATGCACCGGTGCTTCACAACTCTTCTGCACCAGTGCGTCATAAAAGACTGCGCCAAAACATAAACCTCGATCTTATGAAATCGCACTGGTGCGCCTATAAAACCCCGCACATTGGAACAGGGTTATTCTGTAAAGTGCAGTATTGGAGCAACGGAAGGTTCGAATCGTGGGAAAGAATTTTTCTGAGGAGATGCGGGTTTGAAAAGACGACAGTTTGAATTTCAACTGAGAATTTTATAGCAGAGAAAATGAGTGATTCAACCACAAATATAGACAAAGACACTTACAGGGATGCAGACGACTACAGAGCTCAACAAAGTACAAAAGGAGAAAATGAGTACAGGTAATTGAGATCGGCAGAGAGCATTCGATTGAGGCATATGATAGGGTTAAGAGGTCCCATGATGGAGAAAGGGGGAAGAGGGTTTATGGCAGAGAAATACCTGTCGACACTCTGGCGACTAGCAAGGTGAAATGGTCCTTCGGAAGCAAGGAGTCATATTCACTAAGGGATGTGAGAGAGATATCAATTGATTCTCTTGAACGGGCTAAGAGATCACATGAAGGTAACGATTCTCATTCTTACAAGGATGGAAGGGAAATATTGGACAGTAGAGAAAGATCAATCGAGGCAATCAATAAAGCCAAGAGGCACCATGAAGGGAAGGATTCTCATTCCCTTAAGGACAAAAAAGAAAGATCAATTGACATTGTTGTTCGGGCTGGTAGGTCCCATGAAGGAAAATATTCTCTAGAATGCATTTAAAAGTAGCTGGGAGTATTGTTCGAGCTTTAGTTGGCTTACATAAAATTTTACCGGCAAAGCTGACGTCGCATAAAATCACATCTTCGGCTTTCAATTGAACCTGAATGTAATCTCTAACTTGTCTGAGTTATGGTCCTGTGGATGAAACCAGTAAAAAGTCTGCTTGTATTATAAATGGAAATCCAGTGACCATTTTTGTGGGAAGAAAAGCATAGATACTTGCAACTACCATATTTCCACCCGCAAATCGGTTTTCCATTGGAAAAACTAATGTAATAGCCCATTTTGCAACATCTTTCCTTTGCTTAACCCTATACTCATTTTCTGCGGGAAACCATTGCCTCCACATGTAATAACTGCATCGTTTAGTCGAAAATAGGTCTTCTTTTGCTAACAAATACAAAATGAAGGACTCATTGTCATTGCTCCCAGAACATTCAAGGTCAGTTTCTCGTAAAACAGAGATTGTATAAATTTTTTTAAGATCAAGATAGAAAGCACAAAGGAGAAAAGAGGAAATTGGATGCCAAGATGGAGGAGGAACTTACAAATGAGCAAGCAGATCATGGGGCACCTTTTCTTGTTGCAGTTAACGGAAAGGTTCAAGTTTCTTTTTCTGAAAGAAGAAGAGGTGTATTTTTGAAAAGAAATGGTCCAAATATTTTCACAACAAAATGTACATTTCCAACATGTCTAAAAACTAAAATATCTCCAACTTCAATAAAATGCTCATAAACAAAACTTTCCCAACCATTTGTGAAAATTTCCCACGTCTTAGCATAACACAGGTTCACATGCCACAATTTCCCACTTGGACCTTGTAGTATTTCATCTTCACACGCCCCACATTGCATTCTCTCCACATAATCAGTGGGGACCTCCTGCAATAAACAAAATGCATTGGAAGAATAGTTATTTCCATAAAGAATTTATCCAATTCTAATTCTCAATTCTAATTCTAATTCTAATTCTCAAGAATAAACAAAATTCTAATTCTCAATTTCTATGGTTGGAGTTCACTAAATTTTGGTGTACACACCTAAAAGTAATTTCGGTGCCTTAACCGCAAATCGGTGCTACTGTACATATAACCGTACTGGTGCATTTTAGTTACAGCGCACCAGTGCCGCGTCACAAATAGACGCACCGGTGTGGTGTGATTAAGTGACGCACCGGTAACGAATAAACACAAATAAAAAAGCGCAACTCTATTTTCTTTAAGTGACAAAAAAAAGCGGAAATTTGAAAAATGGGTGGCAAAATATTTTTGAAAATCTAATTTCATAAAATAATTCCTTAAATACTAAACACTTTTCATTATTTCACTATTTTTGCTAAAATTTTCAGCCATATATTTGCAGGAGACATACCTGGAGCAAGAGAGCACGAGAGCACTGTGGAGCAGCGAAATACGTTCGAATAGAAGTATTCAGACAATCAAAAACCAAACCTTTGTTGATTCAAACCTTGTATCATATAATTTAAAACCATCTCGTGATTAAATTTGATTATTTTTTTTACTTTTTCTGTAATTTTTTAACTTTTTGTATAGGTTTTTTACTTATTTTTGTAGTTTTATCCATTTTTACCCTAAACCCTTCATTTTTTTTATTTATGCCCTTTCTTCTCCTTGTTTATGTGATTTCAGAATTAGGGATTTTCATTTTAGATTGAAATCTAACCCATGGAATGACTTGCATAGTCGGATCCCAATCCATTCGGCCCTTGCGTGAATTTTTGAAAAAAAATGGATTTTTTTTATTATCGGTGCGCCCTGCATAACTGAGCGCACCGTGCAAGTAATTTGTAATAAAAAATTTAAAAATAGTGTGCCATATCTAAAATAGGGCACCAGTGCTCTATGTTACGAGGATAACACTGTACGGTCTATTACACTGCTTGTGCGGTGCATTTATAATACCCCCACGCACTGTATGGTCTATTATACTATTTGGCGGTGCGTTTATAATACCCCCACGCACCGACGTCAGTATGTACATCATGAAAGGCACACCTGTTTCTTGAGATTTATTTTTTACCTGAAAAGTTGACAATTTATTTATAAATATATTAATGAATGATACAGTATAGGTTTTAGATTGATAAATAAATGACTGATAAGAGATCAAGTAACAAAAATACTGATAACACATAAAGAAAAGAAAAAAAAGGCAAGTTCTTTGTAAATTCTTTACAAAAAATATTATTTTTGAAATATATGTAAGTTTAACTAATATGTATTGTTTACTATTTATCATGCAGAGCCACAAAATGATGAAGCTCGATAAAATTATTTTTGATCTAGGACCAGAAGAGCGTAAAATCTTGATGGAAAAATTGCAAAAGGATGAATCAGGTGAATGAAGAAATACTATCGATCCAATATGAGTTTCTTTTTTTAATTTTCATTAATAATATACTTAAAATTATTAGATAAAATGTGTCAAAAAGTCTATTAATTCACATTTGTTTAATGTTCTACAGGGACCAACAACTCAAAAAATGAATGTTGTTCTAAGAAAAGAAAAAAAATAGAACATGCAAATGAAAATGAATTGCTCCTTAGCTCATCTCGAGTGGTGCTGGAGGTCAACGAAAGGGAGAAATTTTTTACAAAAGTTTGAGGGATCTAGTGGAATGAATGTATAGACGTACTTTCCACTTACAATACAGAAACCAATCCAATGATTCCAAGAACTAAATTTTATCTAAACTACAGGAAGAGGTTCCAGAGGATTGGTTAATGAGACATTTCAGACTTTTAATAGCAAAAACGTACAACAACAAAAAAGAAGGAATGAAAAAGTAATATTCCTTTAAATGTTTGTTTA
This sequence comes from Pinus albicaulis, assembly GCA_034641835.2. Classification (NCBI taxonomy): domain Eukaryota; kingdom Viridiplantae; phylum Streptophyta; class Pinopsida; order Pinales; family Pinaceae; genus Pinus; species Pinus albicaulis. The sequence goes on from CM076579.1 coordinate 866,224,819, forward strand.
GAATTATTTATAAATAGCACTTTTTTTATATTCACTTTTCATATATCAATATAAAAATTAAATAGTTTATTGTCATGTTACATTTTCAGGAAGATTATGAAAATCTCAAAAGATCAACGAGTTGATATCAGAAATATGCCAGTAGGAATGTCCAAAAAGGTGTACAAGGAGATGGTAAAAGAAATGGACAAAATTGCATAGCAGGAGGAGCCATCTCAACAACAACGTGCTTCAAATGTAGTATGTAATCATTGAATTTTTCGATCATTAGGTACAATAAATAAACAATTTAGCATTAAATATTAATTTCAATAATTTTCTTATAGAAAAGAAAATAAAATGGAACCCATTCAACACATAAAATGGGACGACAAGGAATAAAAGGGTTGATATCTAAGTTTGTGAGTAATTGTTACTTCCTTATAACAAATTAACTAGATTTCATTTTTTTATTTTTTAAGTTGTTTTACAAAAATCATCATTGAAGGTCTTCAAATAGGTGCTAACATACAAAGAAGAACCATCAGACAAATTGATTGAAATTGGGTTAAATATGGGTTGTGAGTATATGTTGGCATATCATAAATTAGTTGTGGAATTTGTAAGCATCTACCAATCTTGTTTTACTTAGCTCCGTCTATAATTAATAGAACAAAAAAAACTTTTATATTAAATATATGATTTGTTATGGGGTATAAAACTTGCAGGAAACAAAGTATGGAACTGCACCAACAGATGAAATTTTGAAAGATTGCATGGTACATGGTTTTGAAAGAATGTGTGTAGTTTATGAGTCAATTGTTGCTATGGTACGCCATTTTTCTTTTCGATTTACATTGATGTATATTATTTAATATTTTAATTTTCATTATTCTCACCAATGTATATACACTCATTTCAGTTTATTTTTATGTTTGTAGATGGAAGGTGAAGAAGAAGAAAACAATCAACACCATGAACAAAACATCCTTGAAAATAACCCAAGTCATGGAAGTAGCTCTAACAGTGACAGCAGTTCAAGCGAAGAATGATGATCACTATGTTTGGATATCAAAGCAAGGCATTGTATTTTTTGAAATACTTGTCTGTGAAATCAGACATTTTGTTTAATGTAATGGACATAGTGTCCCAATTGAAAGGCAAAGGGATACCAATAACTGTCCCATTTTGTATGACAAAGACTGTCTTATATATATATATATATATGTGTGTGTGTGTGTGTGTGTGTGTGTGTGTGTGTGTGTGTGTTTTAATTTATTCTATTGTGTTCTCCATTGTCATTCTCAAATGCACTAATAAAAATTTAATTCATATGAATATTGTTATAAGATAGATATGTGTCGACTTTTTATGAATAATGAATTTTAAAAAGCCACAATAATTATGATATGATATAACAAATTAATCCAAACATCAGATTCAAATGCATTAATAAAATTTAATTAATAGGAATATTGTTATAAGATGTGTCGACTTTTGATGAATAATGAATTTAGAAAAATCACAATAATTGCACTGTCACAGGTCGATGTTTCTAAAAAATACAAAATAAACATCGGTGTGTGTCAGTTACTGTACACCAGTGCTTTTGTATGCTTTAGCACACCAGTGTGTTTCTACGACCTATGGGCACTGCACAAATACCAAAACCAATTAAAAATCTTGATGCGTTTGTGCGATACCGTGCACCGATGCATTTATGTGAGACTACGCACCGGTGAATTTGCAAGACGTATGAGCACTGCAAAAATACCAATACCAATTATAAATATCGATGCGTTTTTATGATACAGTGCACTGGTGTGTTTCTATATGTCTACTTACCGGTGCGTTACGACGACCTATGGGAACCGCACAAATCCCAAGGCCAATTGGTACGGCCCCGTGCGTTGTATCATCGACACTGCGCCTGGTGCGGTTTTATACCTTGAGGGCCCGGTGCAGGAACCTTCGACCACCCCGAGGCCATTGTCTAGATGACATATACTGGTGCGTTGAAACCTTAGTAGCGCACCGATGAAAAAAACATCCATAATAACCTCCGGCCGCCCAGATTTTTAATTGTCTTGAATTTCCGTTAAAAGCTCCACAAAAACCTCTGTAACCATAAATGTATTTTGTAGCAAATGTCTTTTTGAGAATTTTGGCCAATTTTATGACACTAAAAACCTCCTTTATAACCTCCTCTAGAGGGTATTTTCCTTGTAGTGTCCCAAACATTTTCACCAAGGGACATCAAGTAAGTTTTCATTCGATTATTCCAAAACAAATAATTTTATTCCAGTAAATAATGGGCTTTTTTTGTGGAAATTCTATCACAGTTAACCATTTCATTGGATCTACCTTTATGTTGTTAGACTGTTAGTGAAGGAACCGACTCTGATACCAATTGTTAGTAACTAGGAAAATACTAAGAGAGAATGTGAATTAGTATTTTTTATTTTTTATTTTATCTTTTTTTACAATTATTTAAATGATAACTGGGAATAACATCACAACACCATAAATAGGAGAATAGATACATATAAGACATATTTTTATGTGGAAACTCATATAGGGATAAAATTACAAATCTTGATTCTATTCTTAATGCAAGATTCAATCCATTATTACATCAAATTTATTGGAACCAACTAGAAGTAAGAATTGACTCCTTGATTTGCAAGAAACCACTTGCAAGAATGCATTGACCCCCTTTATCTACACAAGCACAAACGTCTTGAAATTTACGATTTCAATTATTTGCAGGAATCAACCTACAAGAAGCACCAACATCCTTGATCTTTATAGGAACCAACTTGAAAGAGTCTTCAACCCTTTTATTTACAAGAACTTATTTCAGAAACCTTCATATCCATCTTTCATCAATATTCAAACTTGGATTTGTACCTATATGGCTGAAATATTATTGATATAGTTTTTCAAATCCCTATCATGTCTCTTTATGATTTTGTTTATTTGTTTCCTTTCATTCTCTAATTTAATTAAATCACTTGGATCTTCGATCTGTTATTTAATAAGTTTATTTTTTGCGACTTGACTCTCAAGTGTTTAGATCCATGATCCATTCATGTCCAACTAAATATCCTTTCTTCAATTCATTGATTGAATTAAATCTCCCAGGGGATATTCTTTGTTGTTGAATCATTCCTTAAGTTTATTTTCTGCAACTTGAGTTTTACATTTCAGATATGCACTTTTCGGTTTCATCATTACTTCATTACTTTGTTCATACCTTCTTTCCTCCTATATGCAATGAGTTCATTGTTTTATATTTTTCTTTGAACCACTTATTTAATCTACTTGTGTCTTTTTATCATGGAACTGTAGAGCATCATTTCTTGAATGTGGTAAATATTATATTATATTCCCCAACCACATTAATTATTCATCCATATATATATCCATCATAATTTACTTATTTGTTTCTAGAACTATGTTTCTCTAATTTCTAGTGATAGTATTTACCCTTTTACACTTTTCAAATCCTAAATGCTTGAAACTCCTTTTTAAGTAATCTTCATATTTAAGTTCTTAGTCTATCACTTTTTTCAATATAAGACTCATATTGATGATCTAATTGCTTATGAAACTGGCTAAGAACACATAATTGCATGTCAATGCCTTTTCTTAAACATCCAACATTGTTGTGTTGTTCTCCTTTTTTTTTATAGAAATGGCTCACTAAATACCAATGGTTTAAGTCCATGGTTTTTTACCCATAGAAATTTTCCTTTTAACTGTATCAACAACCGTAATTTTTTTGACTGGATCAATACTCCTTAAATTTAAATAATAATAAAGATTTTGTATTGGCTCCTTGAAAAATGGTCTAGCATAGTTACAATTTCACATCAAAAACACACAAAGATACATTTCTCCTATCACAAGAATTTCACTCACTTATTCCAATGTGTTTAAGAGCTATGACTGAAATTTCTAGTCCTAGAGTGTTAATATATTTTTCTTACATAGTATTGGCCTTGGTTTTTCAAACTAATTCATTAATCCAATGTTTTCAATTCATTTAGGGTCGTGCTACCAGGGAATCCTTGCATTTTTGTAGACTTTCCCATCAACTGTTGGTAAGTTTTCCCATCACACCCCTAGGACCCCTAGTATATTTGTTTTAGTCATACTTGTAAAGGATATTGGGGCCTATGTGTTGGGGATTAAGGCTAATCCCATATTAATTTTCTTAATCCTTAATTAACCAACTCACCATGCAGTTTAACAGTGTGCCAGACATCCTTCCATGTCACTACCACCTCACCTGCTAGGTCACATATCCTTCTTGAATCGCATCCTCATCAACTAATTTCCATGTTATGTTAACATCATCCTACCACATGGCTTGCTTACATTTTTCCACGTCATCATGTAATTCCACATCATCTAGTTGTTGCATGTTTTCCACACATCATATTTGTTAACCAACCAAATTCTACCATTTATCGGTCACTGCCAAATTTTAGAATTGTGACATTCTCTTGTCCTTGGTTAATCTCTTGTGTTTTTTCTTTACAAGTCATCTAGTGCCATTGTGTTGGGGCTATGTTGTTAATGGAAAATACATTTTTTGTTAAACATCATCAACAAATTTTTTGTCCCATCCTTGGGTCCTTGGGAAAACTAATTTATGAGTCTTCATGCACTGCTACAGAGTGAGGACTACTGATTATGTACACTTAAAATAATCATTGGGTGAATTAATTTGGTAGTAAAGCCTAGGAAAGTTGGAACCCTATCAAAATTTGAAACACATTTTCTCCTCTATCCTTGGGAATTTGATAGAGTGCCACATATTATTGAAAGTATCTATGAGAAGCTTTCCAAACTAAATAATGTGCATGCATGTTTGATCATCATAACATTTAAAAACATTCAATATACTAAAAAAAAACTTAGTATCCCAAACATAATTTGAAATTAAGGACATCGATTGTCATCAATGACAACACATTGCTGTTGATACCTATTTTTTAATTTCCAATTTTGTAATATGCTACAAAATTCCTTTCTTGTGTTATGCCTGGTCACACCTCAATTGGCCACCAAAAAAAATTTCTTACAAGCTTGTTTTACTCTCATCACCAAAAGGGGAGGACCACTAAGATTTTTTAAAATATACATTGCATCCATCATCTATATAAAAAAAATGCATATGATTTTAATTGAATCTTCATGTCTAAAATGTTAATTTTATTAACCTTATTGTACCTGCAATGGAAACAAAACAGTTGGTTCATTTCATTTCGAAGGAATATGGATTTCAAGTGGTCAAGTGGTTTATGAATAGACTTCTCTTACACATCATGACATTTTTTTGTTGCATTATGTTGGCGTGTGGTTCTTATGAACGGATAAGGAAACATCAGAGTTAAGAAAATGAAGAGTGGGAGCGGCTAAAGTGAACGCCAAGCACTTCAAGCACATGTTGGGTGGGCACCCTGCAGTCAAAAGAAGAAAGAGCAATTACCACTTACCTTTTCGCATCACCAACCTCTCCGCTATCGCACTTCACGTTGTTTCATTCTTGTTACCATTGCACCCCTTCACAAAACTCCCAATTGCGATTTGCGGGTGGCCTCACCTACATCATGCCATGTCTCCTGTTCGCCCATCGCAAATTGCACATCGCAAGTCGCAGCTTTTACCCTTCCCAAGTCATAACCTTTACCCTTCGCTTCTCATGAAAAAACACTTCCGACTACGATTTGCAGGCGGCCCCACCTTCGTCATGCCATGTCACCTCTCCTCTCATCACACATCACCCTTCGCTTCTCATAATAAAACACTTCCGACTGCGATTTGCAGGTACCCCCACCTCTGTCATGCCACGTCACCTCTCCTCTCATCGCGCATCGCACATCGCATTGCTTCATTCTTGTTATCTCCATTTCTCCCACTAACTCCACCATTACTTCTTCCATCTTCCCCTTATCTGCGCTCCCTATCACACATATGAAGGCTCATGATCTATTTTGGCATCCCCTCACCTTCCGAAGGTTAACACTCGGGGGGGGTGTCCAAAATGGCCGGTTTTGGAAACTGCTTCCGGTGCTATGTGTTAGCCAGCAGTGATTTCGCACCCCGCCCATCCAATACCACAAACCGAAACAGGCCTCCCTCCGAAATCTGGTCTCCGGTTTTGCAAGACAAATGCAACTATGGTATATTTATACTGCCCAAGAACTCCCCGCTAACAAGCTACGCACGCGTAGCAAAAATGGTCGTTTCATAACGATTAATGGGAATCTTGAGAATTAGGGAGTGGAGGCTTTCGATGGCAGGTGAAATCAAGTGATGGAAGCCAGATTTCCTACCTATTCACGGCTACTCCTCGCCAACCCATTTTGAATATTCTAGGATTTGGTCTCTGTGACCAACTATTTTGTTTCTTTTACTTTTTGATTATGATATTTTACTGTTGAAATCTCAATTTCACTAGATTCTGTTTTGATTTTCTAATTATGGGAGTGATTGCTCGTTGCACGCTCTGCGATTTGGTTAGGATATTTTTATTTTCAGATATGAACTCTATATGAAATATAAATCCATATGTAGAGAGTTCAGAGATGAAAGCGAGGTTCTGAATTTTGATAAATTTTTGTTGTGGTTTTGTATGACTGTGATCTTTGTGCTCTGAGATACATATTTGGGAGATTTGTTTTGAAAATTATATGATACACATCGTTGTTTATTTGGATTCCATATGGATCAATGATTAGTATGTATATGTGTTCTCTTGCTTATTATTAATCTCTTGTTTATGTATAGTCATCTTTCAATGTTCTGCTGCTTTGATGATTCGTGTAATGTAGTTGCCAGTGGTATGCATTTTTATTCATGAATTCTTGTATGAATAATTCTCATGTATTACACTTGATGTGCCCCAGTAATCCGCGCTCCACGAATCTCTCTTATTTTTCACATTCCACTTACATACGCTTCCTCCAAGATCACGGGAGAAAAATTCTTAAGAATTTTTAAGTCGGTCTCTTGTGGGTTCCTCCTTTGTTCCTCCTCAACACGTCTACATATTTTGAAAGCCTCTACTCATTGTTTCATACTTGGCCCATTTAAAAAATCCATTGAGCCATACAACCCCCTGAGCCCTCTTGCAGTGTAGGGTAATTCACATGAATCAAACTCTAAAGTCTTCACCAATCCTGAATCACCACGACCATTACTCTCTTTATTCATATTCTGTCAGAGGCACCCTTAAAATTTTCTACACCTAATCTCTGATTTCAAGATGTCCTAGGCACTGGTATTTTGCAACTCAAGGCTGTCTCTAGGAACTATAACATATTTTTGGCATCGTTACTGAGGAACGAAATAGAAAATCTTTTCCCTAGGATATGACATTATCTTCACCCTTCAATCAGGTGAGTACGAAGGTTTGAGAGTTGCATTTCCCTCACCTTGGTGACTCTAATATTATCAAAGTTCAAATCATTTGTAATCCTGGCTTACACAAGGCCTCATACTCGATTAGATACTTCCCAGCTGAAAAACCCTTCTGTATATGATCCCAAAAAGATCATATTTAAGAGAATCTAGAAGGAAAATCATTCAAGCCAGGCTGACCTACCCTCATTTTCTCTAGAAGATTCACCTTCCTCATCTCAGAAAGCTGACATCTATGGCCCTGGCTCCACAACCCGTGTACTTGGGTATTCTCCAAAAGTCTCTTCTTTAGCCAATTCAGTCATAAAATACGAAGCCAAATCTACTGATACTTCTCTACCTCCATTGCACCCTACACCCGAGGCTGAAGAAGTTAAAGAAGTTGCAGCACTCCAAATATTTTTACAAAAAATATCCAAACCTCTACTCATCACATACATGTTATACCACAACCAACTCATCCTCATAACCTACCACCACCGCCCCTGATGGTTGTACCTAGGTTCCTCCTCAACAAATATGCTCCATTGGCTCTACCTTAAGTACTGAACGACATGCCTCAATATTATCTAAAGCTCCTACCTCAGTTCACTGGGTAAGATAATACTCTGACGCAGAGACATATTGAAAACTTTTTCACCTTTGATGAGAATGTGAATGTAGAGCACTTATATGTGGTGTTAAGTATTTTCATCCAATCCTTGGATGGAGAAGCTTGGAAGTGGTTCAAGTCTCTAGCTGATAACACAGTCCACACTTGGGAAGAAATGGACAATTTCTTGACACTAAAATGGGGAGAAAAGAGGGACCATGGATACGTTCTCGCTGAGTTCAATGCTCTCAAGAAGAGATACAATGAGGATTTAACAGTTCTCATAGAGAGGTTTAATAAGCTCTATAATAATATTCCTGTTGAAATAACACCTCACCAAGTAGCTGTTGAGGTGGTCTTCACAGGAGCTTTCGAACCAGAGTTTGGGTTCACCCTGAGAGAAATAAAATCCACATCTCTAGATCAGATCCAGACAGATGCATTGGAGGTAGAAGCAAACTTTTCTTCTACTGGTAAATTCAAGGGGAAGAAAAAACATGAAGCCAGAAGAAATAATAGGGAGGAGGATTCCACTTCAAATCAGGAAATGGAATCACAAGAGTATAGAATTGAATTAATGAATAAGCTAATAAAGAACCTTTAAAATAAGTTGATTAAGCTTGAATTGGAGGCCAAAAATTCCCCTCCTCATCCTAACCAAATGATTCCCAACCATAGGTTTAATCCTTAATATTGGAAGCCCTTTCTGCAGATGTTGCAGCGGGAGAGGAAGGAACAACAAGACCACATTCAACCCCCTCTATAATTGGAGGGAGAAGTGGAGGTACAGGTTGAGGAAGTCACATACAACCAAGGAAATCAATTCCTTGCTTATTCTGTTATGAAATCAGCTCCAAAAATAGAAGAAAAGAGAGATCAACGCCTTAGAAATAAGCCACTTCGAGGGGGAAACCTCCAATACATTACATAAATGAACAATTCTTGGATGATACAAATGAAAAAACCTGCTTTCTATATATAGGAGTCCATGGGGCCACAATGTAATCCTAGCCGACCTAACAATAATAATGTAAGGGCACAATAATAATAATATGGGGGTTACAGGGGTACAACAATAATAATAAGGGGGTTACACTAACAACAATAAGGGACTATAATAGTAATATAGGGACCTAACATGCTCCTCTCATTAAAAAAAGTGTTGTCATCAACGCTTAAGTAGCTCTGGGTGCTTCTGTATAAAATTCTCATCCTCCTATGTAGAATCTTCAGTGGGTAAGTTCTTCCATTTGATGAGATACCCTCAAATTGATCGATTTCGTAGCTGTTAAGTTCTTATTTTTGTGACTGTTTCAGGTTCCAATATGGTTTTTCCTTCCTTGTCAAGTTCTGGAAATATTGTTTGAATTGGAAGTTTGTCCCCTATAACCTTCTTTAAGCATGAAACATGGAAAACTGGATTGACTCGCGAAGAAGCAGGAAGCTCCAATTTGTATGCCATAGTACCAATATTTTGCAACACCTTGTAAGGACCATGTTACTTTGGCGACAATTTATTATCCTTATTAGCTTTCTTGAGTGAAATTTGTTTGTATGGTTGTAGCCGTAAAAATACCCAGTCTCCTACATGAAAACTTCTCTTACTGCAATGTTGATCTGCCTGTTGTTTCATTTGATTTTGTGCCAAATTTAGATTATCCTTTAAGAGTTGGAGAACTTATTGTTGATGCTTGATGTGATATTCCACTTCTTGAACCCTAGAATTTTCCCTTAAAGAAGATGTGATGGATAGTGGATGATATCCATAAAGTGCCATAAATGGGGTCACTTTTGCTGCAGTATGGAAGGAAGTGTTATACCACCATTCAACGAGAGGTAACCACTTGACCCATTGTGCTTTCTTATCAGATACAAAACAACAAATATATCCTTCCAAACATTTATTCACTATCTATGTTTGACCATTGGATTGAGGATGATAAGATGAGCTATCAGCTAGTTGAGTACCCAAACAAGAAAATAATTCCATCCAAAAATTTCCTGTAAAAATGGGATCTTCGTCACTTACAATAATCTTCGGTGTCCATGTAGCTTTTGAATTGTTTCCATAAATGCAGTAGAAATTGTACCTGCTTTAAATGGATGAGATAATGCACAAAAGTGTGCATACTTAGTAAGTCTATCAACTACCACCATTATGACACTCCTTCCTTCGGACTTAGGTAAAAATGTGATAAAATACATTGAAATCACCTCCCAACATTGACTTGGAATGGATAAAGGTTGTAGAAGACCCAGGGTCTTAATTTTCTCAACTTTATTTTGCTGGCAAACCAAACATTTCTCCACAAAATTTTGAATATCAGATTTAAGGCCATCCCAAAAAAAATTCTTTCTTCACCCTGTGGTAAGTTTTTAAAAATCTCGAGTGTCCTCCTAAAGGAGAAGTGTGCAATTCCAAAAGAATATTTTGTTTTAGTTGGGAATTCTTACATATATATAAGCAATATTTGTACCATAAGGAATCATTTTTCCAACTAAATGTATCAGATGTACTATGTTCCTGGTGTATATCCTCTTCTTTTGAAGTTTCTTGTTCATTTTCTTCCTCCTATTCACAATCTATGTAAAATAATTTCTTCTCAACACACTTATGACATTTAGTGTATTTTCTATCACATCTGTAGCAAAGCCCTTTTTCTATTTTTTCTTCCAATTGTTGTGGTTTCAACCTTGTAGGTTGTGGAATTCTAGGAGTAGCAACACTTCCATCTTTATAGATGTGAGTGGTAGGCTTCCTTGTCGCCATAATTTTACATTCAATTTTTCTTGCCAACCTGAATGCCTTCTCCAATGAATCAGGTTCCCAAACATGAACTTCATGCTGGATGTTATCCTTTAAAGTCCCTATGAAGACATCAATCTTGTGTTCCTATGGAATATCAGTTACCCTTATATTCAATTTTTGTAAGTCCTCAATGTGATCCACCATTGAACCCTTTTGTTTGAGATTTATCAATTGGCTAAAGAAGGTGTTGCTCTTTGTATCCTCATAATGTGTTGTCATTTCCTCTGTAACCAAGTGAAAAATTTTTTATGGGAGCAAAGCCATCGATACCATACAAATGTATTTTTTTCTAAATGTAAAACTACAATGCGTACCTTTTGTGTGTTTTGCACATTATTGAGATCAAAATATTGCTCCATATGTAGTATCCATGTTACGGGATCCTTGCCATCAAACTTCATCATATCCATATTTGGAATATGGTGGTTCTTCAATTCAACATTAGAGTTTATGAAATCACGATTAACATTTATTATATTCTCATTGTGAGTTTCCTCTACTATCTTTTCGCCCTTAGGAATCATTTCTTGTATCAACTTTGACAAACCTTCCTTCAAACCTTCCATGTCTTCCTTCAAACCTTCCATTTTTTATTCCATGCCATTCTTCAAATCATCCATTTTTTCTTCCATGCCATTCTTTAAACCATCCATTGTACCTTCCATGCTTTTATTCAAAACATCCATTTCATTTTTTGTTGCTCTTTGCGAGAGAAAAATTTGGTGCTCTTGCTCTTGTAATTTTGGTATGTCATGTTGCATTTCTTCATCTTCATGAGCAATAGTAGAGCTTTCTTAAGGCTTAATGGGTGTTGAATTATTTTTAGGAGGAATTTTAGAATCCAATACTGATCTCTATTATACAATATGCCCTTTGAATCAATTCAAATTGATTCTTCAAACACGACTTATGCAATTCAGAAAAAAATACACACCTTTTTATTGCTTTTGAAGAGCTCTATATTGAAATTGAATTATCTCTATGATTTTAGATCTTCAATATCTAAAATTAGGCCTTGTAGTAGCACTCTGAATCTTCTTTCGAATGCCATAGGTCTGAACTGGTTTGAATTCTTCAAGGAAAAGCTATGCCCAATCTCCTACAATGACCTAATTATGGACTGGTTCAATAGAGCGAAGTTTTATGATGTGCCACATGTCGTTGTTTCCTCCTTCGACTTTGAAATTGATAAAAATTAAACTACAGTCTATGTACTTGTGGTCACCTTTTTTCAGAATTCCAATCTGACACTCAGAGAGAGAGTTATGATGATTTTCCCACGGTCACCTCTTTGAGATGAAATTCGGGAGCCTGAAAAAACCCTAACTTCCAAAGATCATATTGTGAACCAAGATCTGAAATTTTTACATGAGGTTCCACAAGATTTTGTATTCGCTCTGTAAAAATTTCATCTTCTGAACCTTTGCAAAAAAAAATGTTATAGTGCAAATTCCATGATGACCTGTTTTAGGTGAAATTCAGGAGCCTAAAAAAACCTAACTTCCACAGATCATATCTCCGAAAATATTGCAAACCAAGATCTGAAATTTTTACACGACATTCCTCAGGATTTGGATTCGCTCTATAAAAATTTCAGCTTCTGAACCTTTGTAGAAAAAAAAATTATAGCTAAAATTTCACGATGACCTGTTTGGAGCAGTGAAGCCCTAGAATCCAAAGCTCTGATACCAAATGTTATGAAACCAACTCCAAAAATAGAAGAAAAGAGAGATAAATACCTTAGAAATAAGCCAATTTGAAAGGGAAACCTCCAATAAATTACATAAGTGAAAAATTCTTGGATGATACAAATAAAAAGACCTCCTTTCTATATATAAGAGTCCATGGGGCCACAATGTAATCCTAGTTGACCTAACAATAATAATGTAAGGGCACAATAATAACAATATGGGGGTTACAGGGGTACAAAAATAATAATAAGGGGGTTACATTAACAGCAATAAGGGACTATACTAGTAATATAGGGACCTAACATACTCTGATGATGAGGAGGGTGAACTCATCCTACAAAGGGAGCAAGAGGAGAAGGAAGTCCCTCTACAGGATCAAGATATTGACAACTACTGTAGACAGTTTTTGGATTTCATGCAAGCTCAACTCCATAAGAAATATAACCTCAGGTCCTCCAAGAAGAGAACCCGAGTGCAAGAACAAAATGAAGAGTCGATATCAAGAGAAAAAACCCCTCTTAGTCTTTGCAGTAAAGGGAAAAATTCATTGGAAGAGTTAGAGGCCACTGCACCACTTCCACAAAGCAAGAATTTGATCCTCCCAAAAATGAGAAGTCCTCATCTATACCCTTGTGTTGACGGGAAAATATGTCCGGCCAACAGTAGGGGATCTCCCCAGTAGAAATTCCCAATTAGACCTTGAACCGTTTGGAGTAGGGATCCCGTCCGGGGTGTGGGTCCGGCTACCGCTTAAGACACCTTCCCTTCGGTCTCAAAAGAACCTGATTGAACCTGCGGACACAAACTTATTCACATGATACAGAATACATGATTGATGCATTAAACACGAATAAAACACTATGCGTAGCGAGGCAATAAATAAAGCATGTACGCCTAAGGAGGTGTCGTTAGCAACACATCTTTGGGGTACTGCTTGGAAGGTAGTCTGACCACAAAAGAAATAGTTCTTTATGGCGAGATGTCCCTTTACTTTCTGAAAGATAAAATGAAATGCTAACAAAATATTTCATTAACATTCATTAATATAGCAAATGGTAAACTGAACATCATCAACACAAACACAGATAGCCATGATGAATAAATGATGCTATAAAGAGGGCAACTTCATTAATCAAAAGATGTTTTGAAACTGTATAAGAAAATACACATAGTGTTCACACAGCAAAACACATCATCCAACAAAGGGGTTTTAACAAGTATCTGTATTCATATGCACAAGAGTATAATCTTTCAATAAAATGCTATGTAGCTCTTGAGTCTCCAAAAGAAAAAGCCCCTTTTTACAAGCTCCCGAAGGAGTATTTATAAAAAAAAACCCGCCCTTTGGGCTTCCTTGACCTTTCATCTTCCTGACCGTTGGGCTGCCTTGCAACCCAGTCTTTTGCGACCTGCGACTTGAGCCGCTGTTGCGACCTGCGACCTGCCTGGTGTTGCGACCTGCGACCTGGCTGTTGTTGCGACCTGCGACCTGGCTGTTGTTGTGACCTGCGACCTGCCTGGTGTCGCGGGGTCGCAAAGGCAAAAAAAACGACGAGATGCGACCTTGCGACCTTGCGACTGAGTCGCTGGGTCGCGGGGTCGCAAACGGTGGAAAAAATGAAGATATGTGACCTTGCGACCTTGCAACTAGGTCACTGGGTCATGGGGTCGCAAAGGCGGAAAAATTGAAGATGTTCTACCTTGCGACCTTGCGACTAGGTCGCTGGGTCGCGGGGTCGCAAGGGTGAAAAAATCGAAGATGTGCGACCTTGCGACCTTCGACTAGGTCGCTGGGTCGCGGGGTCGCAAAGGCGGAAAAAAATCGAAGATGTGCGACCTTGGGCAGATCAGTGAGTTCTTTGGAGTTTCGCCAGCATCTACTTGTTTTTCTGGGGCAGCTGTAATCTTCGTTACGTGGACTGGCATTTTCAGGGTAAGTGGAAAATCCTTCAGCTGGGTTGTAATTTCCTCATCCTGTTCGCATGCAAACACAACGAATCAACAGTATACAACATACTAAACTAGCCTCACACACACATGAATATGCATCTATATTGAGCAAGTAGAAAGTCAAAGACTCATAAAAGGAAGAATCAAAATAAAACTATGGGAGTTTAACAACTATCTTGGAATCCTGCATATTCCTGTTATTTATGAAATGTATGATGCAAACTTGAATCACGATCGGTCACGTGCACATCATCCGGGTTGTCCTGTAACGTTGTGGGTTTATCTCCTTGAGAGATCACTTGCTCGACTGCACACCTAGATTCTTCCTTGTAAAATCGGACAACTGTGAAATGCATGCACGTCAACACAAATGGTATTTAAACTCTGCTTGTTTCTAGCGCATCATTTCTTTCCTCCATCACAGTAGCCAATATTGATGATCCGAAGTTGGAATTGAGGTTTGTCACATGACCGTGAGAGAGCTGAATTCAAGTGCTCATGCAATGAGAGCTCGGCTCTGAATATGTGAGAAGGACTCGGCTCCTTGGGACGAATCAGAATGTTTTTAGTCGAGTCGGAATAGAAATTTTTCCCAACTGAGAATTTGTAGTGAGACTTCATGGAATCCAGCTCTAGCGAATGCGGCTCTTGCTCCTGGAAAATAAAAAAAACTTCAGCTTGATGGGTCAATATAGCAATAAGTCGATCTTGATATGCCACATATAGCATTGTGGCCCTTCTCATTGCTGCAGATGTGCGAATCCGGTCCTCTGCTGAGTAATGCGACTATTTTAGTCTCAAACACACTCCTTTGCGACCTCGGCAGAGTCGCAGAGTCGCATGGTCACGTTTCATGCATGGAGGCATATGTTGCGACTCTGCGACCTCAGAACGGATGCGACCTCCTCCTTGTAAACTGAAAATGCACTGCATGCTGTGTGATCCATTTTCAATACTCTTGGACATGAAATTTGGGGTCTGTGAAGACAGTTGGGCGTGATCAGTGGTAGAAATATCTAAAAATCAGCTTCCAGAGAATCTGTGGTGATAACGTTTTCTAAGTGTGACCAGCGCAGTAGATCTAAAAAGTGATTCCCTCCTGGAATATTGCCGTCGGGGCTACAGAATTCGGCACAATTCATTCAAATT
The DNA here is from genome assembly GCA_034641835.2 of Pinus albicaulis. NCBI lineage: Eukaryota > Viridiplantae > Streptophyta > Pinopsida > Pinales > Pinaceae > Pinus > Pinus albicaulis. The sequence continues at coordinate 866,240,423 of CM076579.1, forward strand.
CTATTTCAGCACTGCATGGTCTATTTATGACAGTTTCCATGTAGACTTGGATAGATACGTTGCAGATTCATCCATGCAGTTTCCCCATGTTATTCTATTCCGCTGCCACGTGTAAACACACCTCTGGACCATAAAATATATCCGCTCCAAACCTCCTCCATCGAGCCTTTGCACACTGCTCCACGTATATGTAATACATAAAATAGATAACAGTGCTAAGTCTGATTTATCCAAGTTGTGAAATGGACACTGTAGTTCGAGAGTGACTCCTGAACCGCACACTGTAGTTTGATTTATCCAAGCTGTAAAGCGAACACAGGAGTTTAGGTTGAGTTTTCTGCAAATCAGGAAACCAGCGTGGATGGTGATAGATGCTCACATCCCGCTACTCCGCCTGTTCGAATGTGGAGGAGTTCACCAGGTGAGGAGTTCATATGTAATGTGACGCCATGCTCTAATAACTTATGAAAATGGATTGACCGTAATTGAAACAGTGCTAGAGGATCGTTGAAGTGAAACATCAAAGGATGAAGAAAAACAAGCCACGTATATGTATATGTGTAAACGTAAACATGGGCTCCATGCAACGTAAACATGGGCTCCATGCATGTAAACATTGGCCATAAAACATATATCTGTCCCATGTATGCCCAACGCCCTTTTGCCATGTGTCTTAATCATACAGTTTAACCGCTTTGTAATGTATATCCGTTCCAAGCATTCACTTGCCAACGACGTTGGACTCCATGTCACGTGGCTATGTAGTTTGCGCCATTCTCCCAACGTACAGTTGACCACTACATTGAAACTACGCCATCAACACGTTGCGCCCATTTTTAACTGGCTTATGGTTTTTTTTTTGAAACCATATGTCTTTATCCCTTTCATGCCTTAATCATAACGTTGGACTGCTGTTTTATATGCTTTGGAAACTTCATGTTTTTGTGCTTTGGTATTTAAAAATACAACATCACCTTTGTCCATTGAATGTGCACCCTTCATAATGTTATTATTTAGTTTTTCTCCAGGATATTTTATGGTTTTCGAAACCATATTCTTTCGACCCTTGATTATTTGCTTTACCTCATCATATGATGCGGATCTTGGGGGGCCCCGAATCCTAAAAGGTTGAAATAGATACGACAAGATGCATAAAGTCTCAATGCAGGAAAAAAAGAGAACACAGAAAATAAAACCACAAAAGAAACTTGTTTTATTATTCAGAGAGAATAACTGTAGAAGCTACATTGTGGCGGACAATCTGTCCTTTTACAAAGTGAGGCTTGTTATTTATAGCCTTTTTTGAGATACGATACCATAGGTGGATACCATGGGCCAATACCATGGGTAGATACCACTTACAATACCATGGGTAAATCCCATGTGTGGATGAATACCATGGGTGGATACATACCATGGGTCACTTATAATCCCATGGGTGAATAAATATCATGGGTGGATGAATACCATGAGTCGATGCCATTTACAATACCATGGGTAAATTCCATGGGTAGATGGATAATATGGGTAGATTAATAACATGAGTTGATGCCATTTTCCATTCGGATCATTCCTCCCTCCTTAAGAAGCAATGGTCTCCATTGCGTGAAGTTCCCTCCTGAGAATCCTTTGTTGAATATGAAGAACCACTGAAGAGAAGGGTTTTGTGTAGTTAACCCATAACCGTGATGAACGAATATCCGAGGATAGAGATACCCTGTAATGCTTGTGACCAACTGTGATATTGACAGTGTGCGGCCTAGCAAATGGACTTCGATGAAGTGTGGGTTTGTGGATGAACCAAAATCATGAAAAATGAAGATCCGAGGATAGAGATACCCTGTAATTCTTGTGACCAACTGTGTGACTAACAGTGTGCGGCCTAGCAAATGGACTTCGATGAAAATGATTTTGTGTAGTTGACCCATAACTGTGATGCTGATTGTTGATGAAGTAGCAGGTGCCTACATAGCTTGGGGTGGGAGGACACGTCTCCAAATAACCCAAGCCGAACGCTGCTATGATCAAACTGATGAATGTGAAGCAGGTGCCTACTAAAGCGGGGTGGGAGGGCACGTCTCCAAAGGGAACCCGCTCCGAATGCTGCTCCAGATTTAAAATGAGCATAACTCGGTCAATATAACTCAGAATATTTATTATAACCTGTTTTTTGAAATGGAATGATCATTCTGCATCATTTCATGTGTTTGAAACCACTATCTGGAGACTCTAGACTCTCAGATTTGCGCTGGAACTGGCACGCCGTCACAAAATTTCTGAAAAAATAGTTGATTTTAAATCAACGATAACTCCCACATCCGGACTCCGATTCAACCGATTTTTTTTTTGAACTTGGGTGATTTTTCAAGAGGAGATCAGATCTATCTCCATTTATTTGAATTTTTTTACTAAAAATGGCGAAAAATGACAGGAGAGCCGCCGTCCATGAATTGTCGTCAGAAAAATTGCTTCAACATTGTTGATTTTGAATTAGCAATATCTCCCTCATCCGAACTCCAATTTGGCCGATTTTTTTTTTGAATTTGAGTATTTTTTCGCAAGGAATCCAGATCTGGTCTTTGTTTTTGCAATTTTTTTACCAAAAGTTTCAGATCTGATCTGAAAACTCGCCGCCCAAAAACATTCATGGATTTTGCTGAAGATTGCTGCAAAACATTGAAGCTGAAATATGTTTCAAACCCTCATTCCCATGGAGGCGTAACCTGAATCTGATACCACTGATGCGGATCTTGGGAGGGAGGCCCCCAAGATCTAAAAAGTTGAAATAGATCTGACAAGATCTGCAAAATTCTAATGCCAGAAAAAAAGAGAGAACACAAAGAAAATAAAACCACAAAGAAACTTGTTTTATTAAAACAGAGAATAACTGTAGAAGCTACATTGTGGCGGACAATCTGTCCTTTTACAAAGTGAGGCTTGTTATTTATAGCCTTTTTTTGAGATAGAATACCATAGGTGGATACCATGGGCCAATACCATGGGTAGATACCACTTACAATACCATGGGTAAATCCCATGTGTGGATGAATACCATGGGTGGATACATACCATGGGTCACTTATAATACCATGGGTGAATAAATATCATGGGCAGATGAATACCATGGGTCGATGCCATTTACAATACCATGGGTAAATTCCATGGGTAGATGGATAATATGGGTAGATGAATAACATGAGTTGATGCCATTTTCCATTCGGATCATCATATGAAGAAATTTGTTTTGAAAGATGTTTCTCAAGTCACATTGATGGCTCTTTTAACATTGACCCTTCCTACCTTGTGGTTCCAAAGACTTTATTTGCATATGCACCAATGTGCCTAGTTACTAAAATGTGTATGCATTTAAACATAACCTTTTAGGTTCAATCTGAAACTCTCCATATCATGTGGTCCCACATAGACAAACTTTATGGATATGAAAGAGAAAAGGAGACTAGGGTTTTAAGGCCATTTCATTGCTCCACGTTGTACTCCTCATAGCATAAATAATTCCACACCATGTAGCTTATGATTCATAAACGTTGCTTCTAAAGGGTGCGTTCACATATTTAAACCCTGTCGTTGGCTTGCCCCAGAAACATGTATGATTTCGCACTACTACTTGGCACGAGAACGCCTTGAATGAGATTGTCACTCCTCAGGGAGATATCCTGAGTTTTCTTTGTTCACCAGGCTATAATTAAGGCTAGACTTGTCGAAATGGCGACATATGTTCCTTTGTGTACAGACATCGACACGGAGCTGACATTGTGCAGGATCTCCCAAAATTCTGGTGTGCACTAATGAAGAAAACCTCTTGCGTTGGTGACATAAAAGGTTCTTTCTCTGATCGACACATATCACACTATTCTCCTTTTAACAGTACTAGTCACTTGCTCCTCCTCCTCCCCTGTTCCGTAACTTTGGCCTCGTCGCTAAGCTCAATTTCATTTCCCTCGATGTCGCGACACGACTGAGTCTGTTACCTGTGGGGTCGAACTGTGTAGAACATTACGACAATCACAATTACTCTTTGACAATGGTGTCGCTAGATAAAACATATGAAATTAACGAGCCTAAAATGCGTATCCTGTCAACATGCTTAATGACTCACGACGAGAGGACCTTTAATTTCAAATACACAAAAGTGTTTTCATTTAAATGTGCTCATGGCGCAATTGCGGTAAGAGCATTCGAGCGTGCGCTAGATGATCCCTCCCACATATGGCGTGATTTCAGCGACATCATCAAGTCCTGGTGGTGAGACAACTCGTGAGGGGTTGGGGATAGGTCGGCGGGATGTCGTTGACTATAGGTCAGGTGAAAGACTTTAACGCCTAGGTGAGCAGAGGGGGAACCCGAAATTTTAAATATACCCAAAATTTTGGGTGGTGTTGTAGCGGCTACAACACCTTGAAAATTCCTGACCCTCCTAAATAACAGTTCAAAGAAGCTATTATAGAAAAAGGACCCGCATCCTTTAATTTCCATAAAGAACTAGAGAAGGTCAAGATTCTAGTTCCCCTGATTGAGCTCCTGAAAAAACATTCATACAAAGCTCAAGTGTCCCAATTCACGCAGCCCCATGGTGTAAGCCCTCTACCTGATAGCCTCAATCTCCAAGAAGAACGACCCATGGTGGTTTTTGGACCTCATGTAGAAGAGCAAGACTCATCCACTCCCCCGTTCTATGTGACTCTAGTGATACATGAATTACTATTGCACAATTTCATGCTGGATTATGGGGCTTCACATAACCTGTTGCCTTTGTCTGTCATGGAATAATTGGGATTGTAGATTACAAGGCCTTATAAAGATCTGTATTCTTTTGACTCCAAAAGGGTGAAGTGTTTGGGTATGATAAAATAACTGGTATTGAACTTCGCCCAGATTCTGGTCAAAAGTGTGGTTATGGATATTGTTGTAGTTGATATCCCAGCTCGATTTGGAATGTTGTTGTCCAGATCCTGGGGTTCCAAGATTGTAGGGTTAATAAAACTCGACCTCACCTATGCCACTATCCCAGTTTTCGATGGGGAGAAAATAATATTATACCGTGAGTCCAGGTTTGTAAAGATGGTCACCAAAGTTGATGGTTTGACCAATTCTCTGGTGTATGGTAAGGAGGGTGAATTCTGTTGCCTTATGCTCAAGGAGGAAGAAAATTTCCTAAAAGAAGTGAAGGTATGTCCCCTAAGACATGGGGATCCCATAAACAGAGTGGAGAACAAGATTTGGACCTTGAAGTTTGATGGGGCTTATTAACGAGAAGGAAACGGAGCCAGGGTACTCCTGATATCATCGGAAGGGTGTTTAGTACCTCTCTTCCACAAACAACATGGATGAGTATGAAGCCTTGTTGTTGGGATTACAGGAAGTGAAAAACATGAACATAGTGCATCTCAAGGTGTTTGGAGATTCAGATCTAGTAGTGAGGCAAGTCAGAATCCAATGCCAAGCTAAGCACCCGCAGCTTAGAGCTTACAGGAACAAGGTATGGGATTTGGTTGAGAACTTCTTCATGTATTTTAACATTCAACTCATGCCGAAGGATAATAACATAATGACTGACTCACTAGCTATGAATGCTAACAATTTCCTCCCTCCGCAGAATCCCTTGCTCAGATACGAGGTGGAAGTGAGATATCCCCCTCCATTCCGGACAACGTAAAACATTGGCAGGTCTTCGAGGATGAAGAGCAAGTCAAGCGTTTTATGGAGGGGAAAATTCTCGAATTTGGTGATCGAATTCATGACTGAGGACGACAGTGAAGTGCCAAAAACAATATGGGAGGAGACATTGGCCGGGCACTGCGTCTTGCAATTAAAGGGAAATGTTATTCCCAGGGGTTTTGTGACATTACAGAGACTACATGATAAAAATGATATCCCAGTGAAACCTATCAAACCGACCCCTAATGAGTCAGTCAGGGATTTGAATATCGGGATAGAGGAAGACTCGAAGGTGGTGAAGCTGTCGAAAGGAGTCCCCAAAGAATATCAAAGATAACACCTGAAGCTGTTTCAATCATACAAAGACGTCTTCGCTTGGTCATACCAGGACTTGAAGAATTTTTATATTGATGTCATACAACATAAGAGACCCCTAAAGAATACATTAAGCCTCATAAACAGAAGTTGAGGCAGATAAATCCTGTTCTTCTCTCGGTTATTGAAAAAGAAATAAAGAAGTTGTTGCAGGCAAAGATCATTATCCCTCTGAGGTAATCTAAATGGGTGGCAAAATTGGTGCTCGTAAGGAAGAAAAACGGAAAAATAAAGCTTTGTGTGGATTTCCCCAATCTGAACAGAGCCTCACTCAAAGAAAACTACCCCCTCTTGAAGATGGACCACATCTTGCAAAAGTTGGTGGGATCCTCTCACATGTCCATGATGGACGGTTTCTCAGGATATAATCAGGTGCTGGTGCTCCCTGAAGACCAAAAGAAGATGATGTTCACTACACCATGGGGAACCTTCATGTACGCCCGAATTCCTTTTGGCCAGATAAATGTCGATGCCACATTCCAGTGTGCGATGGAGATCGATTTCATAGGAGACCAGGATAATTTTGTGGTAATTTACCTGGACGACATCATTGCCTTGTCGAAGAGCGACGTTCAACATATAGAGAATCTTCGACGAACTTCTAAAAAATGTCTAAGGTATGGTTTGTCTCTTAACCCCCAAAAATCCATGTTTTCCTTGGAAGAAGGAAAGCTATTAGGGCATATAGTAACCAAGTAAGGGGTAAAGATCGACCTTGTTATCACTCTAATAATTCTTAAATTTGTGAGATTTTTAGTTTGAAGAATATCATAGGTAACCACAAACCTACTTTTAAGCTTTAGGATCTAGCCTTCCTAATGCTCCTCTCTATAATATTTAACTTTGTTGATTATATTTGATTTTTAGACTAGTTATATGGGAAAATTGGTTTTCGATTTTGATTTGATTTGGTGGGAAAGTCACTTACTCAGATGGATAACAATAGATTTGTATTCCATTGGGTAGATGGAGTCAATGTGTCAAGCAGTTAGATCAGGATCAAGGTTTAAAGGTACATGTTTACAGGGCAAGATAGCATAGTCACTTCAGATCTTCAAAGGCTGATGGTGAAATGGTTTTGATCGGGATAAATAGCAATTAAGGGTTCTTAAATCTGGATAAGGAGTGAAAAGGCAGAGGTCAATCGAAATCAGGGAGAAATTAAGGGTTCCCTAGTCTGGATATCAGTAGAAAACATTTAAATGATAATCAGTCAATAACAGAGTGCTTTAACAAATTCTGAAATAACAATTCTTAGTTTTCATTAAAATTTAGAACACATTCATGAATGGATGGAAAACATAAGAAAATTGATAAGATGACAAGTGAAATAATTCACTACAGTGGCCCAACACATGAATCCTGTAATATGATGCTTTATTTCCTCTGATCTAGTCTGCTGACTTGAAATTGATACAAAAAACCCTTAGGTTCAGAATATTAAGCTATAGAAATGTTAAGCAATTAATCCACACTCAATACTTCAAATGATGAAGTATTTTTAGAAAAACTAGTACAAAATATCCTAGAATAAACATAGGAATTTTTCTTGGAAAATAAAATATCTTCATGCAAGAAGATAGTGACAACTACTTAACTAATTGCTAGTTGTCCTATTTATTGAAATAAAATAGCTTGTTGTTTTGATTTAGGCTGCAAATAGACAACTGAGGTGTCTCTCACGCTGTCAGTTTTATCTTCAATCTGATTTTGTCTTGATCCTTTTATCTAATACACTTTTAACTAATACACTTTCAGCTGATACACTTTGAATGTAGAAAATTGTTTACTGCTGATGTAAAAACAGTAACTCCGTTTTTTACCTTTCCTGCTATGTCTTCACTGTAATCTAATTTTATAATAGATCAGTTAACTTCTCCCAGAACTCAGCTTCTGGCAATTTAATATTCATTAGCCTTTTGAAGTTTTCATCAGCTTTAGTGTATTTGGAAAATGTTGGTTTGTTGACAAAAAGATGTTTTACGTCATGTTGCAAGTAAAACAGATTTTCAAGATTCTTATGCAAAACTTTCCCTGTTGGGATTCTTTGCCAATCTGATTTGTTTACCCGTTATTTAGAAATTTCTCTCATATTTTTGTCATAATCTTCCTGTTTCATCAATTTTTCATTTATTACCAATGGATTAGGAAGGCCCTTTTTCCTTAAAATATCAAATTTTATCATGAATCTTGTGATTGCCATTTCCATGTTTTGGCACTTTTCCTCTAATTGTTTCATCAAGTTCTACTTGGATATTACCTTCCTTACCTCAAGTATGGTCTTTGTTCTCTTTGTAATTCCAATTTCATCCAATTCTTGTTTATTTTTTGAATTGAGAAATGTGATAATTTCTAAGGCCTCTTCAGGTTTTTTACCTAGCTCTTCTTTGGTCTTTTGTATTGCTTCTTTTGTTACTTTCAGTAAATATTTCTGCTCATAAATTACCTGTATTGATGGCCAAGTATCATTAAATGATTCAATGATATTGGACCATAATTGGTTTTTAACATGTGCCATAGGTTCTTTCAAAGTCAATTATGTTTCTAATTTCTTGATTTGTTTATTCAACCTTTTCACCTTTTGCTCTTCATTATTGGCATTAATCTGTGCAAGCTTTTTGGCATCTTCCAGATTTTTAATCTGTTCCTTTAACCTGTTTATTTCATTGGTTTGAATGGACATGTCCTACATTTCCTTTACCAATTTACTTGCCTCATCTGATTGCTGGGTTGTTGTTGCTGAAGACTCAGTGGCAGAATTTGTTGATGAAGTTACTGGGACTACTATAGCTAATGGAACATTTGGAGCTAGTGCTTTTGCTAGAGTAGATGGCACTACTGTTGTAACCACATGAATTATAGTAGCAGGAAATTCCTGTGCTTTGGTGGCTTCTTTTTCTTGGACCAATTTGTCCATCTCAATCTCCATTTCTTTGATTTGAATTGTAAGCTAAAAAATAAGACTCATCATTTCATACTTTTGATTAATATCCTGCAAAATATCCTTAGCTTGAGGATGCTTAGTGGGAGGCAGTTTCAATTGCTTCTTAAGTGCAGCAATATCAACATTTTTATTTTTGATTAATTCCTTTGCAGCTTTTATGTTATGAGGGTCATAACCTACCTCAATCACTAACTCCTCCAAGGATTTTATTATGATATCCTTCGCATATGATGAAGCTTTCTCCAGTTTGAGCTGATTCCTTACATTAATCAAAGTATTTTGAATATTTTGTGCACTCATTTATTTTGTAGTCATTTTGGAATAAATCATCTCTCCTTCTTGTTTATGGAATTCAATTTGGTCCAGGGGATGAATATCCTGGACTGGCACTTCAAAATCAACCTTTTTATAATTAGATGTTGTTTTAGGAATTGGCACTGTGGGCTTGAGCACTCTCATTAGCATCTTCTTGTTCTTGTAATCAAAGGTTGAAAGCAGCCTGTTTTGTATGCTGGGGGTATGCTTTAAGTACTGAGAGTATATTTCATTCTTTGTTTCTTCGTTTTTAGCTTTAATCTCCTTATACCTTTACTTTATGTCCATATCCTTTTCTTGTGTCTGATTTGATGATGACACTTCTATACTATGTTGTTTTTGGATCAACTGTGTATTAGAAGTGGTAGGTTGTTGTTCATTCTCCACCACTATGGGAGGCATGTTGTCTTTTTCTGCAATCTCTGTATCTATGATCTCTACTATCTCATTTTCTTTGCTTGCAAGATTAATCTTAGGCTTTTTGTTGTACCTAAGTTTGAACTTTGTCTCTGTAGTTGTCTCAACTATGTAAGACCCTTCTTCCCTGTTTCTCTTCAAACTTCTATCTTCTTGAGCCGGAGTCTTCAAAATGTGACTAGTATCACTCTGCTTATCAACTTCTGTTTGGTTTGAGAATTTCTCAATATTAGGCTTCTTTTCATGAATGTACAGAGTTAATTTACATTTAACTCTCAGTTTGCTGATTATACCATAGGGATCATAATACCAAAGAAAGCTAGTGCTGAACTTGTACTCTAACAATTGCTTTTCTGCGTCTGAACCTGCTTCTCTGTTATTACATATGAATGGACCAACCTAATTTTTCAATTTGAATTGGGTCTTCTTCTTTGCAGCCAAGAAATTTACAGCATCTGAGTTAAAAATCTGCCTTATATACTGTAAAGCAAACAACCTCATGGGGAGGTATTTTGGCAACTTATAAGGAATGAGGTTTGACCCATAAACTCTGATTTCAGTGTGATTTTTGTATAAATAACAATCACCTGTCCTGCTTTGTTCAGACAACTGTAAAAATTTCTTGATTTTATTGCTGATCCTAGGTTGCACACTGTTTTTTAGCAGATTAACCAAGGGATGGATAAAAGAATCTGTAAACTCTGCATAAGTAAACTCATCTGACTCCTTCCTAATCAAGGAAGTCTAGAATACAACAGATTGTGAATTTTCTTCCACATAAAGCTTCTGAAGTTATAGGGAAATTTTCAAACTAAAAATAAAGAAACATGTGGAAAAGAAATGAAGTATACCTAAAGACACCTTTAGTAGGCAATTTGACTAGTTGTTCATGGATGCTATCAACAATATACTGGGCAAAATTGAAGATAATTGTAGGGGGCTGGCTGGGTACAAAAATGGACAAGAAACCAAGTACCGATGCATCAACATGTTCATCTATGAAATATCCAAGGATAAAAGATAGCATGGAGATAATGTGTCTGGTTCTTTCTGAGAATTTAGAAGAGGAATATGGAGGGTTGAGCTAGGGAATTTCCACATAGGATGGCATGAAGGTTTGAAAATTTTGAAATCTCTTGGGAAAATCCAAGTCCAAATAGTACTTAGTGAGAGCTTCGATTGATAAAGGAACTGCATTAGGCTCAGGTTGTAATTGAAGCATCTCGTTAATAGATTCAGCTGTAATGGTAAACAACACTTCTTTTTCAGAATTCATAATGGCTCTTTGATCTGGAGAATAATAATATTGGCATAATCTGATAGCTTCTGGGAATTTATGAGTGTGAGGAACAACATACTTACGCAAATTTGATTCCCAAATAAACACATCATCTGCTTGATTCAAGTATTTCTCTTGGATCCAGCAGTGGAGCTCAAGGAGGTTAAACTCTGTTACAGGATCTGTGATTTTGAAGTCTACATCTGCCAAGGGAGTATGTTCTACATATACAACATGGGGTTGTAGAGGGTTGATCACAATAGTGCTTTTGGATTCCATTGATAGGTTTGATTTATCAATTTAAACACCCTTGACCTTTAAAACTTTGATTTTAGGTCTTTGAAACACTTCTGTAAGTTTAAACAGTTTACAGAAGGAATTAAGATATATAAAGGTTCTATCTTGGAATTCAAAAGGATATTTCTGATCAATCTGACTAAAAACTATAAATTCTGTATAAAAAACCAATTTCCTGACCTTCATGTTGATCAGCGGTTGTCATTGATGTCAACCTAAGCAGCACCAGGGGCTAACCCAATATTGCATGGGAATTTTGACCTACAAAATTAATATATTTTGGGTCAATAATTCTTTTTATGGTTTCTACTTGTCAATATGTTTCCGTTGATATATGGCACGCCATGTAATTCTTCACGGTTTGAGAGATATTCATGTTTGAAGTTTGTACCCCCAGTTAGTGGCTAAACCCCATGGGGTTGGGGCATGGGTCATTGAAAAGTCATAATTAATATTTTTTAAGCTCCTAAAATCCCTCCCACATTCACTTGTTGAAGCCCCTCTCAACTTAAGCATTCATATAAATTGTGATCTTCATTTCCTCCTTATGCAAGGGATTCGACCTTCTAAAACAGGTCATCGTGGAATTTTAGCTATAATTTTTTTTTTCTACAAAGGTTTAGAAGCTGAAATGTTTATGAGGTGAAGCCAAAATCCTGAGGACACTGTAGTAAAAATTTCATATCAAGGTGCACAATATTGTTTGAGATATGATTTGTGGAAGTCAGGGTTTTTGCAGGCTCATGAAATTCATCTCAAAGAAGTGAACTTGGTAAATTCGTCATAACTCTCTCTCTGAGTATCAGATTTGAATTCCATAAAAATTGGTGGATAGTGCACATTCTGTAATTTTCTCTCTAAAAATTTCAGAGACAAATGAAGAGAAAGTGACACATGGCACGTCGTACAAGTGCGCTCTGCTGAAATAGTCCTTAATTAGGGCATTGTGAGAGATTGGGTATAACTCTCTCTTGAAGAATCCAAATTGGGTTAGACCTGTGGCATTGGAAAGAAGACTCAGAGGAATACTACAGGACCAAAAATCAGATATTGAGGATCTGAAATAACAGAGATACACCATATTCAATATCGAGCTCCTAGAAGGCAAGAAAAAGATAGATCATTTGTTGTCAAGGGTTGCAAAGGACCAGACTTTCTACGACAGCAAAGCAAAGCAAGGTGCAACAGAGGGTAGCATGAAAAGAGCCGCAACAAAGGTGCATAACAGTAGCAATAATTTCATCCTATGAAGTCTTTAAGTGGGCAGCACTGCATACAATCATTATAAAGGTATCATTGTACTAAGTCATTGTAAATACATTATTGTAAAAATTGTACTAGTGTCTATCTGCCAAGGGTTAAAGAGGCAGTCTTGGGAGGTCTAGGATCATCATTAGGTGGTTGTGTCAAAGTTGGGGTTATGGTCTAGTATATATTCTTCTTCTACATCATTCTATATCATTGTAAAGTGGACCATTTTCCCCGGTACGGGAGTCCATTATTCTTTTATTCTTCTATAGGGCGGTAGGGTGGTGCTAGGGTGATTTTTAGCTCATTGGGTGTTGGGGCATCCATTCAATTGAGTACTAAAGAATCTCGGGTGTTGTAGCGTCCATCCAGTGGGAGCTGGAGAAGAATGATTTTCTAGATTCTAGGAAGTTCGAGTTTTATTTTCAATTGGAGTTGAATATTAAAGAATTATTAGAAAAGCATTAGGTGGTTTTTGTCTCGGAGTGGGTTTGCACCTTCAAAACTGTGCACATTTGTGTTCCTCTTGTTTGCTGCTATAATTGTACAAACACTAATAATAATTGAAGATTAAGTAATGCTATTATTGAAAGAAATACTAATTCACCCCCCCCCCCCCCTCTTAGTATTTCCAACAATTGGAATCAGAGCTTGGTTCCTTCAATAACAGTTTAAAATTTGGAAGGAGGTCATGGAGCATACCAATAATGGTGTACCTCTATTCAATGAAAATAATTATGCACTTTGGAAAGGAAGAATGGAGGTCTATCTCTTGGCGCAAGGTTATGAAGTATGGGACACTATTCAAAATGGATTTACATCAACCACGGATGAACAAGGTAAGAAGAATTTGGTAAATGATGCAAAAGCAAAGAATATTATTATCAGTGGACTTATTGAATATGCTTATCATAAGGTGTTGGGTTGTAAAACTGCCAAAAATGTATGGGACAAGCTTGAGAATATATATGCAGGTGACTCAAATGTCAAAGAAGCAAAGCTTCAAATCTATAGAGTAAAATTTGAGCAACTCAGAATGAAAGAAGATTGCAACATTGCTGCATACTTTCAATACGTTGATGAAATAACCAATACTCTGGAAGGATTGGGAGAGCCAGTTGACGAGAAGAATATTATACGGAAGATTCTTAGAACGTTACCAGGGAGATTCAACCCAAAGGTATCGGTCTTAGAATACAGTGAAAATCTGGACAAACTCAGCAAAGAGGAATTACATGGAGTTCTCATAGCATATGAAATGAGACTTGATGAAGAAGAGGGTACTTCGCATCTAGAAACTGCATTCATTGCATCTAAGAAAACCAATAAGGATAAACAACCTTCAATTGAAACGACATGCACCTGCAAGTGTGAAGAAAAGGGAGATGATGAAGAAGGTATTTCAGATGAAGAATATGATTACTTCACGAGAAAACTACAAATCGGTAAGGGACAATTCAAAGGTAAACTTCCATTAATATGTTTCATCTGTAATGAGGTTGGGCATTTTGCAGAAAAATTTCCAAACAAAAGTAATGGCAACTCGAAAAGAAAGAAAGGCTTTAAGAAATTCAACAAGCAAGGATCCAAAAGGAACTTTCTCTCTAAAGAAGATAGCTCATCATCCGATGAAGACAATGATATTGAAGAAGAAGCCAATGAGAAATTATTGTTTATGGCCAAGCACAATAAACCCAAGAACAATAAGCAAGAGGTATCAAGCAACGAAGAAGAAGGATGGACCATAGACGAATTTTATGAGGAAGCAATCAAGCTTATAAAAGATCTCAAGGCGGAGAAGATCCGTTCCAAAACTCTTGAAGAACAAGTTCAAGGTCTCAAAATTGAAGTTGAAGAACACAAATGCATTTAAGAGTCACTTCAAAATAAGTTGGAAGAAAGCAAACAAGAAAGGGAAGAATTAGAAGCCGAAGTAGTCTCGCTGCGTGAGGAAGTGAAGAAAGGAAAAAACTATCCAAAACTATGCCAACAACTCAAGGGCATTGGAAGAACTCATCAACAATCAATGATCTTACAACAAAAAAACTGGCATCGGTTGCAAAGAAGAAGAAGCAATACCTTCTACAACAAAATAAAATGAACCTATGAGATTTGACATGCATGTAGACTTCATTAGACAAGATTGGCAAGAACAGCCTTGGAAGACAATTCCTCGATGAAAATTTCCATCCAGGTACCAACATATTTTTTATGGCTACTGTTATTCATGTGGAAAATTTGGTCATAAAGCTATAGAATGTCGCACATACCATAGGAACGAATACAATTCCAAGAGATCTGTCAAGTATGAACCTCCCAGGGCTCAACAAAACATTAATAGATTGGAACATTTAAGAAATAATATTGAATGTTATAAATGTTGAAAATTTGGACACATAGCCAAAGACTGCAGACTTGAAAATCCTCCAGAAGAATCTTCAAAGCCACAGAATGAACAAACATGGAAGAAGAAGAAGAACGATAATTGTGCTCTCGCTCTCAAGGCTCAAAAGAACAAAGATGTGTGGTATGTTGATAGCAGTTGCTCAACACATATGACTAAAGATAGAAATAAATTTGTATCTCTGAAAGAGAAGAAGGATGGAACCGTGTCATTTGGAAATGATGGATCTTCAAATGTTTTAGGATCAGGTATTGTCACTCTCGAAGGCAAAGATTCTCTAGCCAATAATGTTCTATTGGTTGAAAACATGAATCACATTTTTCTCAGTGTTGGACAAATGTGTGATCAAGGACACACAATACTATTCAACTCCATGAAATGTGAAATCAGGAAAGGCATGTATGGTGAAATTGTGGCTACAGCAAGTCGAGCTCCAAATGACATATATGTTCTAGATGAGGCAACTAATTCATGTCTAATAGCTAAAGAGGATGATACAATAATTGGTAGCAATGATGATCGACTAAGTAAGAAGTTTGCTACAAAGGTGCAAAGTGATTTCGAGATGTCTTTAATTGGTGAGCTGACATACTTCTTAGGGCTTCAAATATCTCAGCAAGAGAAAGGAATATTTATATGTCAAGCTAAGTACATCAAGGAAATGCTCAAGAAATTTAAAATGGAAGATTGCAAACCCATCCTTACTCCAATGGTAACAGGTTGCAAATTGAGCACAGACGACTCATCTAAGGATGTGGATCAAAGGTTGTACATATCTATGATTAGTAGTCTTCTATATGTAATAGCCTCCCAACTAGATGTTATGCAAGCATTTGGACAAGAGCAAGATTCCAAGCAGCACCAAAAGAATCACATATTAAATATTCGCCAGCATTGGAATATCTTCGCCAAAAGCTTGGGATTCTCCCAAGTTCTCATTAGCTTTTCCATTTTTTAGAATATAAATGGGGAGTGTAAGTGTGTACAGGTCCGCAGGATGGTTTTTTTTCAGGGGGAGTTTCCCTTTGCGATTGATGTCAAAGGGGGAGAGAATGTTGTAGGAAGAGGTGTCATGATCGCAGGGGGAGTGCTTGTGTTGCCATCAATGCCAAAGGGGGAGATTGTTGATCAGTGGTTGTCATTGATGTCAACCCAAGCAGCACCAGGGGCTAACCCAATATTTCATGGGAATTTTGACCTACCAAATTAATATATTATCGGTCAATAATTATTTTTATGGTTTCTACTTGTTGAGATTTTTCCGTTGATATATGGCACGCCATGTAATTCTTCACGGTTTGAGAGATATTCATGTTTGAAGTTTGTACCCCCAATTAGTGGGATAAAACCCCATGGAGTTGGGGCATGGATCATTGAAAATTCATAATTAATATTTTTTAAGCTCCTAAAATCCCTCCCACGTTCACTTGTTGGAGCCCCTCTCAACTTAAGCATTCATATAAATTGTGATCTTCATTTCCTCCTTATGTAAGGGATTCGGCCATCTGAAACAGGTCATAGTGGAATTTTCGCTATAATTTTTTTTCTACGAAGCTTCAGAAGCTGAAATTGTTATGAGGCGAAGATGAAACCCTGAGGAAGCTGCAGTAAAAATTTCAGATTAAGGTGCGCAATATTTTTGGAGATATGATCTGTGGAATTCAGGGTTTTTGCAGGCTCCTGAAATTCATCTCAAAGAAGTGACCTTGCTATATTTGTCATAAATCTCTCTCTGAGTATAGGATTGGAATTTTGTAAAAAGTGGTGGATAGTGCACAGTTTTTAATTTTCTCTCTATCAATTTTAGAGAAAAATGAAGAAACAGTGACATGTGTCACGCCGTACAAGTGCGCTCTGCTGAAATAATCCTTAATTAGGGAATTGTGAGAGATTGGGTATAAATCTCTCTTGAAGAATCAAAATTGGGTCAGACCTATGGCATTGGAAAGAAGACTCAGAGGAATACTACAGGACTAAAAATCAGATATTGAGGATCTGAAATAATAGAGATACACCAGATTCAATATCGAGCTCCTAGAAGGCAAGAAAAAGATAGATCATGTGTTGTCAAGGGTTGAAAAGGACCAAAATTTCTACGACAGCAAAGCAAAGCAAGGTGTACCAAAGGGTAGCATGAAAATAGCAACAACCAAGGTCCATAACAGCAGCAATAATTTCATCCTATGAAGTCTTCAAGTGGGCAGCACTGCATACAATCATTGTAAAGGTATCATTGTACTAAGTCATTGTAAATACATTACTGTAAAAATTTTACTAGTGTCTATCTGCCAAGGGTTGAAGAAGCAATTTTGGGAGGTCTAGGATCATCATTAGGTGGTTGTGTCAAAGTTGGGGTTATGGTCTAGTATATATTCTTCTTCTACATCATTCTATGTCATTGTAAAGTGGACCATTTTCCCTGGTACGGGAGTCCATTCTTCTTTTATTCTTCTATAGGGTGGTAGGGTGGTGCTAGGGTGAGTTGTAGCTCATTGGGTGTTGGGGCATCCGTTCAGTTGACTACTGAAGAATCTCAGGCATTGGAGCATCCATACAGTGGGAGCTGGAGAAAAATTCTTTTCTATATTCTAGGAAGTTGGAGCTTTATTTTCAATTGGAGTTGAATATTAAAGAATTATTAGAAAAGCATTAGGTGGTTTTTGTCCTGGAGTGGGTTTCCACCTTAAAAACTATGCGCATTTGTGTTCCTCTTGTTTTCTGCTATCATTATACAAAAACTGATAATAATTGAAGATTAACTAATGCTATTATTGAAAGAAATATTGATTCAACCCCCCCCCCCCCCCCCCCTCTCGGTATTTCCAACACTTTATAGCCTTAGAAAATGATATTAAGGGTTTATAGTGAATTTTCTATGATGAAACAATCCTAAAACATCAAATTTTTTGCAAAAGGACTTCTGAGTACTGTAGAATAGGTTTTGGATGTCTCAGAGGGCTTTTTAAGTCTGCAGATGGTTGAACGCTCTTCAAATTTGCTCTAAAACAGATTAAATCTTTAGAAACTGTAAGTAATTCTCAGGATTTGCAGAAATAATGAATTTATGAGGAAATAGGGTTGTTCCTTAGGCATACATGCTTTTAAGGCTTTAGTTAACAGTATAATTCTTTCAGGTTAAGGAATGAGTCTCTTCCTCTGAAGAATACCTGTGAAATTCGGAATTTTGCTGTGAAGAAGGGATTTTTTGGGGTTGGAAAGCTTTCAAAAGCTTCTTCTGGCCTTTATAAGAAATTTGGTAGCTTCACAGTGATTGTAGTAGTTGATTTCAATGAATTATATTTGTTTTTTAGTTAAAACAAAGGCAACAAAATATTTTTCTAGGTCCGGGAAGGTTTTGTGCATAGAAAATGGCAATAGAAGGTTTAAACGAATGTATTTCGGGCATTTTATAAGAAGTTTATGTGAATCGTGAATGCATTAAACACAGGTCAATTCAAATCTGTAAGAAATTTGGGCGCGAGGGAGGGAATAACCGCCGAGTGGTTTTCGCATGGTTGAAAGGCGGTAAGCGGGTTTGCTTGGATCGATGCGATCCAATAGAATCAAGGTGCATGGAGGAGATAGAAAGTGTTGAAACAACTTTTATCGCAAGTTTTTATTTCATTATTGATCGCAGAATGAAATATTCGATGTTAGATCTACATCGTTATATCTGGCGGAATGAAGTGAACGGATAAGATCAAGTGATGAAGTTCGGGGGTTGAAAGGCGTGGGGCCCAGGAAATGTATGCGGTGAGAGTGTAAATATATTAAAACATAAGGTTTTAATATATAGTTTAGGCATGGTACGATAGGCAAGTATAGTGTTTTATTAACAAATAAAACACTTATAAGTGTAATATTAACATAGGCGGGTTATTATATATAAGGATAGTTTTAACCTATGGGAGCAGGAATAATATGTCACGTGGGTAAAACAGACCATAGGTTAGAAATATAATATGGGTTTTGGGATATAATAATAAACGGAATTAAATATAATACGGGGTAATGTTAAAATACAGGATTTAATATATAAATGTAATTTTTAGTAATAATGAAGTGCGATGAGGAAATTATACTAATCTTAGTATAAAACATGATATAGGAATGAATTTCATTGTTGTGGGTCCCTTTTTAATGTTTTTACACTTATGATATAGTATTTTTTGGGTAAAAGGGAAATTAGTTAAAAGGATTTATTTTCCTAAAGTAAAATGAGTTTTATACTTAGGAAAAGGGATTTTGCAAGTGAAATTGAATGATGATGGGAAAAGGAAGAATGAAGAGGAAAATAATGAAAATGGTGGGGATGAAGTATTTTTACAAGGGAATGACTTTTTGTAGGAACTTAGTGAATGAATTGACCAATTTATGCTTACCCATGATTGTAAAAACTACTTCTGCCTACCCTTATGCTACCCTAACATTTTTTCTTCATTTACCTGGGTGCATTTGAGCTTGCAAACCCTTGTTCATTTTTCTTTTAAAACAAAAAAACAACTAATTCTATCCTTATTTTTTCCAAGGGCTCAAATTAAGTTGTTGAAATCCTTATTTATTCTCTACCTAACTTCTGATCTGCCAAGATTAAATTGTTTGGCTAGATCTTTATTCTCTACCTAAAAACATGAAATTTAAAGTATGGAAAGTCAAGATTAAGCTATTTCACTTATCATGGATTATGACATTGTAAGAAGCTGCACATAATCATTTATTTTGCAGTAAAAGTAACAGTAGTGGCATTTGGATTTGCATCACTTTCATGTTTTATTTTAATCTCTTTTTGTTTGGGGTCTATTTTCTTTTCTTTTTTTCTTTTTTATTTTTTTTCTTTTAAGTCCTTTGATTCTTCTTTTAGGACTTTTACCCTCTTTACATTTTTTTATTTCATTTTTTCTAATATGGGGAAAAAAATTGCAGAAAGAAAAGTATGTACACATTACAAGAATAATCAAAGTCAATTCAAAAATTATGAATCCTATTATTATAGGACCCTAATAGACCCGAAGAGGGTGGAGGTGATAAACGACATTTCCATACCAAGAAACAAAAAGGAAGTACAGGTATTCCTGGGAAGAATAAATTTTCTCAGAAGGTTGATACCAAACTATACCGAGATTGTTCGAAACATCACCGAAATGCTGAAGAACAATAGTGAAGTCAAATGGACCCTTCAATCCAGGGACTCTTTCAATAGGATCAAGTAGGCCCTTACGGAAGCTCTAGTGCTGGCGGGTCTAGATTATGGAAAGCCATTCATGATTTTTTATTTTTCCTCCCCTCATACAATAGCCATGGTGCTGCTACAAAAAAATATGAAGGGCATGAACAACCTATTGCGTTATTCAGCCAAGTCCTTCGAGATGCTAAACTAAAATATAATATCCTGGAAAAACAAGCATATGATTTGGTCAAGTCACTTAAAGCATTTTGGGTGTACGTGTTACGTACCCACTGCAGCAGTGAAGGATATTATGGTGCAGGGCAAAAGCGAAGGGAAAAGGGGAAAATGGATAGCTAAGATTCAGGAGTACAATACTGAGATAAAGCCTACCAAGCTCATCAAAGGCCAAGGATTGGTAAAAATTATGCCTGAATCCAACTGTAAGGCTCTAGCGATAAATATTTCTATGACAAGAGGAGAAGCGCCAGAGGATACAGGCATAGATCAGGGCATAGAACTTTCCACACAAAAGACAGATGTAAATTACCTTCTGTGCTTATGGAATAAATGTCTAGTGGAGTACCTTTTAACCCCAAGGTTTCCTCCTAATTACGACAAGACCAAGTATCGCAATTTAAGGTTAAGATCTCAAAATTATACTGTAGCAAATGGGCAACTGTATTGGAGGGAACCGACTGGGATTTTACTATTATGTTTAACAGAGAAAGAGGTTGATGAAGTGATGACAAAGTTCCATGAAGGAATATGTGGTGGGCATTACAACTGGTGATCCACTGCTCACAAGATCCTAAGCGATGGCTTCTTTTGGCCCAAGCTATTTGGTGACGTACATGATCACGTCCAAGCCTACGAAAAGTGTTAGACATTCGTCGAAAAGAAAAGGTTTGCACCTCTCCCATTGATCCCAGTTAATGTTGAAGAGCCATTTAAACAATGAGGAACTGACTTCATAGGTGAGATTCACCCCGCTTCTCGCAACCAACATTGATGGATCCTCACCGCCACATATTACTTCAATAAATGGGTTGAGGTCATGCTAGCAAGGAATGCCATAGATTTTGTGTTGATAAAGTTCTTGGAGGAACCATAATAGCTAGGTTTGGATGCCCTACTAAAATCATAACAGATAACGGCCAGGATTTTAAGTTGGCTAGGTTCGTGAAGTTTTGTCAACATTATAATATCATTATGGGGCAATCCACTGCATATTAACCACAGGGGAACGGGTTGGTAGAGTCATCTAACAAGACACTAGTGAGGATATTCAAAAATACCATCAAATATAACCAAAATAACTAGGATTCCCAACTCAAGTTTTCTCTCTAAGAAAATCACATCACCACTAAAAGATCCACAGGGAAGTCCCCTTATGAGCTGGTGTATGGTAGAGCAGTGTTCTTCCCTATTAAGCTTGCAATATCTGTGTCCCGATTCTTAAAGGAGAGAGAGCAAGAGCCAAATGACCTTATCATAAGAATGAACCAATTGGTCGAACTAAATGAAACACAGGAACAGGTAAGCCACAGACTAGCAGAGTACCAGGAAAATATGAAAGGCTTATTCGACCAAAGAGATAAAGATTAGGAAATCAAATCAGGGTATTTGGTGTTTCGATGGGATGTTAGGTAGTCAGACAGAGGGAAACATGGGAAGTTTGATCCCCTTTGGTTTGTTCCATTCATGGTGGCAGAAGTTAAAGGCAACAATACCTTTGCGCTGGATAATTTGGGAGGAGACATACTTGAGATGCCTGTCAATGGATATTTTCTCAAGTCTTACTTCTAGCACTGATAGTAGGCTATGAAAACCCATTGTACATATCCTCAAATTGTATATGTTGTTTGTTATTTTTGCATGAATTCCTATTTTGTTTTTTGATTAAAATTGTTGGAAAATGTTTTTAGCGATGATCACAGGCATACCAAGAAGAACACAAGCAAGTGGTCTGCGATTTCTTGACACACTCAAACGAGTGCTTTGTCCCCAATGGAGCCAATGTTGGCTTGTGGTTCTTATGAAAGGATAAGGAAACATCAAACTTAAGCAAATGAAAAGCAGGAGCGACTAAAGTGAATGCCAAAAGCTTCAAGTTGGGGTTGGGCGTACACCCCGCAGTAAAAAGAGGAAAGAGAACTTACCACTTACCTTTTCGCATCTCCAACCTCTCCTCTTATCGCACATCGCACTTCGCATTGTTTCATTCTTGTTACCATTGCACCCCTTCACAAAACTCTCGATTGCGATTTGCGGGTGGACCCACCTCCGTCATGCCACGTCTTCTCTCTGCCCATTGCAAATCGCACATTGCAAGTCACAGCTTTTACCCTTCACTTCTCATAACAAAAAACACTTCCGAATGTGATTTTGGGGTAGCCCCACCTCCGTCATGCTACATCACCTCTCCTCTCATCGTGCATCACCCTTCGCAAGTCAGAATATTTACCCTTCGCTTCTCATAACAAGACACTTTTGCTACAATTTGTGGCTGGCCCCACCTTCGTCATGCCACGTCACCTCTCCTCTCATCGCACATCGCCCTTCACAAGTCGTAACCTTTACCCTTCGCTTCTCATTACAAAACACTTCTAATTGCGATTTGCAGGTATCCCCACCTCTGTTATGCCACGTCACCTCTCCTCTGATCCCGCATCACACATCGCATTGCTTCATTCTTTTTACAGCCATTTCTCCCGCTAACTCCGCCATTACTTCCTCCACCTTCCCCTCATCCCCACTCCCTATCACACATTTGACGGCTCATGATCTTATTCGGCCTCCCCTCACCTTCTGAAGGTTAACACCGAGGGGGGGGTTTGAAATGGCCAGTTTTGGAAACCGCCTCCGGTGCTATGTGTCAGCGTGCAGTGATTTCGCACCCCCCCCATCCTATACCACAAAATAGAACAGGTCCCCATCCGAAATCCGTCTCCAGTTTTGCAAGACAAACACAATTATGGTATATTCAGTCTTCCCAAGAACTCCTCGCTAAAGAGCTAGGCATGCGCAACACGACTAGATGTTTCATAATGATTAATGGGAATCATGAGAATTAGGGAGTGGAGGATTTCAATGGTAGGCGAAATCAAGTGATGGAATCCAGAATGCCCACCTATTCACGGCTACTCCTACGTCACTTGTATTTGATAATGAAACTTACTTCTCATCATTGAAACTTTATGATTTTTCATTGGAAACATTATTGTTCTTAAGTATGCATCTAATTATTATCCTTTAGGAAACGGTTTAGTTGAATCCAAAAATAAGAATATTATTCGCATCATTAAGAAGACCATTTTATCTAAAAATAAGAGTTGGAATATTGCTTTCACTAATGCCCTTTGGGCAGACCATGTCACCACTAAGCCTTCTCTAAGATCCTCACCATACTTTCTAGCGTATTGTAAAGAAGTTATCTTTCCTCTGAGCCTGTACCTCCTAGCCTTGCAAATCTCTTAGGAGTTGTTGTGCAATATTTAACATAAGTCATTAGTTTACTGAAAGGCGATAAGGCGTGCATCGAACATTATATCAAAATGGTGAAATACTTGAAGAGTTGGTCGAAGTGAAACTAAGTAAGGGAAGTCACGTGCCTAAAATCTAGAAGCGGAAATAATATGAAGGCTGAGGTATAAAGTAAAAAGGGGTAGCGGAAATATAAAAGGTGCAATTATGTGGTACGAAGAGCACAGAACAAAAATATTAAAAGAATTGCTGCTTTTTGAATATGCACACAAGGGAATTTCTGCGGGGGTCGAGCAGCGAGAGAGGGAAGAGACCCATACCCCCGCGGAATTGTGATAACGTGACGTGGTAGGGACCCAAGGCCAGAATGAGGTGGCAATGCCCGAGCAAGAAGTATGGTGACGTGGAAAATGCAATGTGGGCCCTTACGACTGGTAGGGTATGTATTCAATTCGCTTTGTGAATGATATGTTTCAAAGTATCAAATGGTGCTACACGACAGAGAGGTAAGGTAAAGTTCATAGGTAAGATGGTACTGAGGCCCGTACCAGTATTAAACCCAGCACGCGGTGTTCGCCTCTCCCCAACCAACACCTAATCCCTACATGCCGTGTGCCCCACTATCAGTGTCCTTACGACATTTTCCCTACTTATTTCATGTCTACCTATTTTCGCCTCAGAATTACTAGTCTTAGATAGTAGTTTCCCATATTTTACTGCAATAAAAGTCTCAGGTCTTACAGTTACGGTATATACAAAGCGGGAACAAGTACCAGGTCTACCCAATCATCACCAGACTACCCCCACGTCGCTTTCCCAAGAAAATTTATCTATGGTACAGGTACTCCGTCCCTTTCATTCCCTCTGTTTTCCTTTCGTTTCTCTTTTCATATTTCATATGTCAATCATGGGAAGGGGGACACCCAAGAAAAACAAACCAGAAACTCCCCAGGTCCGAGAAACCAGAAACCCTCCTGGGTTCGAGCCTTTCAACGACCAGCAAGCTGGAATCTGCGATCACCAATACCCTTTCCCCATTAGCAGTATAAGGCCTGAGCTTTTTTCGCGTCATGTTCATAATAGGGATCGATACCGGGTGGTTGTGTCAGGATTTTACCATCAGATTACCCCCCCAGTGTTCCCGGTGGTCGAGTTCATCTACTGGCTCAGAGACGCCTACGATGAAAATCAAGGCACATTTACCTCCGCTCAGGGAAATCATATTTTCTCCCTTTCACTCGACGTCATCAAGCAAGCCCTCCGTTTTCCCACCAACGGCCACCTACACTGCTTTCAGTGAAGAAGCTTTAACTTCCCAGTTTGCCAAATCGCCATGGGAGCATCAAAGAAGCTTCATTGCCTCTATTTCCAACAGCCAGGCTACTACCCTTCCCAGTATGCAACTCCTCCCATTAAACCTGTTTATGGAGGAAGTGCAACCCATCCTCGCTCTCATTGCAGGTCTGTTAGGTGTAGGTGGGTTGGGGGAAACTTCCAAAGTATGTGTTTTCTTTCTGTGGTTAATGTCTCAGAAGGGGGTTGTCCTATATATCCCGGGTTACTTATCTGCCAGCATCCACACCTAGTTCCAAGAGCTTCCCGAAACCAGTCATTTTCGTTTCTGTTCATTGGTGTTCTATCTTTTCTTGTATCAGGATGCTGATAGGTTCGAGCGTTTGGGCTTGGATAGGGTGTACGAGGTCAATTCTCAGCCCCGACCTGTTTTTGAATGGAACTTTGCAGTGCGTCAATTTCCAAAAGGGGTGGGTTACTCTAGTTTCTTGAACGATTTCATGTCCATTTCTTACACCATAATTCATGGTTCGCCCTCACCTACGGCTTTTCCTGAAATGAAGAACTGGCTGCAAGCTGGTAAAATTCAGAGCACCGGGGACTGGTATCTCTCTGACAATTATACTGAAATTTGGGTCTATGGAGCGGAGGTCACCCCTTACCTGCTACTGGTGTTCCCCACCTGAAGATTTTATGCTCTGGAGTATATTCGGCAAACCCTCAAGGCTGACCAGCTCCACTTTGTCCATGCTAAGAAAGGTTACATACTGAGGCTTCCTACCCAAATCGGCCCATTCGTCGTGAATTCAAGACACACCCTTCCCATTGTCGAAACGCTATTACAGGGTATGGACCTAAGACAGGGGAAGACTTGGGCCTATGATCCCCGGGAGATTATTTCAAACAGAAGAAAGAGGAATCGGTCCGCACCTTATGTACATGAACCAAGACCGTTTATAGAGTGGAAGGCTAACATGGAAATTTGGCCTTTGGTTTCGCAGATGGAGACAGATTCATCTGCCACAGGGGAAGAGGAAGGCATCAACAAAGGCCAAGAAGAAGAAGTAAGTCCTTCAAGAACAGGTTCTCCCCCTCGTAAAAAAATAGAAAACAGTCTCAAGTGAAGCCGAAATTATAGGAGAGGAACAACTGCTTGAATCATTCATACCATATGCGCCACTTGACAGCAGCAAGGCCGGTATCAAAGTGTTCAGGGACAGCACCACCTCCTCCGACTTCACTGAGGTTTCACAGGCCATGGGGGACTATACTTCACCAGTGGTAGCTGAAAGGGTCAAGAAAAACAGGATAATCAGAGATAAACACAAAGCCGAGCTGGAGGGGTATGTAGAAAAGTATCACACCAGGATTTCAGCCACCATGAATGTGGATATTAAGCATCTGGTATTGTCTATGGCCGAAGCCCTTTTGGACCCTGATACAGGCGCCACTAGCTACCTGGTACTCCAACATGCAATTGACATGACTAAGGTGCCAGCAACTGATATGTGTAACATGTTTCAGGTTGTAGCTGATATGCTAAAGGATGAGTTAATGCGGGCTACCATTGGACTAAGGAAACTCGAGAAAAAGCATGAACAGATGGGGAGTACCCTGAATAATGAGCAGGCAAGTACCCGCGCCCAGGAAAATCAAATACGCGGTCTCCAAGATCAAATAAAAGGGAAAGACACTGGGGAAACAAACCCGCAAGGATTTTTAATAGACCAATTGCGGAAGGAAGTTACCTCACTGAAAATCAAAGCCCACATGCTAGCCTCTTAGCATGTGCAGACAACCGAGTTGGCACAAGTAGAGAAAGAGAAAAGGGAATTGGTCGGCACCTTGTCACAAGAAAGAGAAGAGAAGGAGAAGTTGGCAGGAACAATCGCTACTCTTTAGAGTAGGTTGACAGAGCTACAGAACACTTGGGACACGCACAGCTGTGCGCCAGCTACAATGCCACCTGAGATGAGTTCACTTTCAAAAAAGCTGGAGGCAGCGAAAGCTGCAAATGACATACTGGAGAAACAAGCTTCCACTGCAAGGCAAAGGATCATGGATTTATAAAAATCCCTGTCAAAGAATACCAGAAGGATAGAAACATTGCAGAAAGAAATTGAACAGGAAAAGAAAACGAGGGTTGACCAGTAGAAGACTATAAATGATCTCAACGCATGCCTAAAAGGTAACCTCACTCTCAGAGAGGGTAGAAATTGTTGGGTATGTGTTATATTCTTTCCGCGATTAGCCCCACGCGCTGTATGTTGCGTCGGGCGTAGCTGGGGGGTCACGAGGGGCGAAGCAGTCCCCACCGTTGGGGTCTGGGGCAGCGCCCCGGCCAAAATTTGTTTTTTAAAGTGACTCAATTAGGAAGTGATCCGCCCATTGTTTTGTGCACGGTTTTGCACATGGTTTTGGGGTTCGATGGTTTTCGGCCCCTGGTATTTTGTAGATCCGGTCAAGGGAACTACGGTTATGTTCTAATCCAGGGTTAATGGATTGGGGTTTATGTATGCTTCGGCATGTATATATATGTGTTGTAACACTAAAAGGAATATTATGAAAAATCAAGCTGGTCGTCCCGATTTGGGATCCAGGGGAAAATCTCTGTGTTTATCTGTTTTATGTTTTATGCTCTTGCTATTGTTTATTTTCTGTTATAAGAATTGTGTGTAGATATTTCTGTTCAGGGTTAAAACCTACAATTGGTATTAGAGTTGTTTCGGCTTCAAGGGGACGCCTTTGTTGTTGAGGGTTTTTTGCTCGGGCCTGTGGTAGACCTTGTTCAGTGGGAGATATGCGGGATCGATTCTTGCGGTGAAAGAAGATGGCGAGCGGCGGAAAGATAGAGATCGAGAAATTTAATGGTCAGAGTTTTGAGTTGTGGAAACTCAAGATGGAGGATCTGCTGGTGGATAAAGATCAGTGGATCACGGTAGATCCAGGTACTAAACCAACGGCGATGTCAGATGAAGACTGGAAGAAACTGGATCGGAAGGCTAAGAGCACAATACGGTTGTGTGTCTCAGATTCAGTATTGTTGAATGTATTTGGGGAAGCTACGGCGAAGAAATTGTGGGAAAAGCTAGGGACTTTGTACCAATCTAAGTCTCTAGTGAATAAATTGTTCCTACGGAAAAAGCTGTATAACCTGACGATGAAGGATGGAGACTCGGTGACAGAGCATCTGAATGCTTTCAATACTGTGGTAAGTCAGCTGTCATCTGTTGATATTAAAATCTTAGATGAATATAAGTGCATCAGCTTGTTGTGTTCTCTACCAGATTCATGGGACAGTCTGGTTATTGCAATAGGTAGCAATACAACTACCTTGAATTTTGATGACATTGTCTCAGCCTTGCTGTCGGAGGAAATGAGACGGAGAAATATGGAGGGTCGGAATGGAGATGCCTTATCTGTACGAGGAAGGTCCCAGAACAGAAACAAGAATAAGGTTTCGAGTGGGAGATCTAAATCTAGAGGGAGATCTAAATCTCCTGGAAAGTTTATAAAGGTGTGCTGGAAATGCGGAAAGGAAGGGCACTACAAAAAGGAATGCAGATCTAAAGCTCCCGAGAAAGGAAAGGGATCTGATGAAGGTCCTTCTGCAGAGGCAAAAACCACCTCGGATGAAGGAGGGGATGTGTATTTGGCTTCTTCTTCAAATACACATGTAGATCATGAGTCATGGTTGATTGACTCAGGTGCATCCTTTCACTTCACTCCCCATGGGGAGTGGTTCTGCGAGTATGAGAAATATGATGGTGGTGATGTCTTCCTAGGGGATGATAGGAAGGCCAGAATCATCGGACGTGGAAAGGTCAAGTTGAAGCTGCAAGGTGGGAGGATTAGAACACTTCCTGGTGTTCTGCATATTCCTACATTGGCCAGAAATCTGATTTCTGTAAGCAAGATGGATGATGCAGGTGTAAAAACAGTGTTCGAGAAAGATGCCTGCAAGATGGTTCGGGAGCACTGGTATTAATGCGGGGAGTTCGGACTGGAACTCTGTACAAGCTACAAGGTAGCACTGTTATTGATGGGTGTAACAGTTCTGTGGTTCCTGAAAGTGGGACGGAAAGTCTAGCTATCTTCGGAGAAAAGACCATGCTATGGCATCAAAGGCTTGGACATATTGGAGAGAAGGGCCTTCGGATACTCCATAGAAATGATATGGTAGAAGGTATGTCTAATTGCTCTCTTGATTTCAATTTCTGTGAACATTGTGTATATGGGAAGCAGAATCGGGTGAGTTTTCCTTCTGGTGCTAAGAGGGCGAACAAGATATTAGAACTTGTGCACAGTGATGTGTTTGGACCTATGTCAGTTCCATCACTGGGAAAGTATGTGTACTATGTTTCATTCATAGATGAATTCTCAAGGAATACATGGATATATTTCTTGAGGAAGAAATCTGAAGTCTTTGACAAATTTAAAGAATTTAAGGCTCTGGTGGAAAACCAGACAGAGAAGAAGATAAAGGCGTTGAGGACAGATAATGGTGGGGAGTTCTGCAAGAAGGAATTTGAAGAGTTCCGTAAGAAGTGTGGTATAGCACGACAGAAGACTACTCCATACACACCTCAGCAAAATGGAGTTGTAGAAAGAATGAATAGAACACTGATGGAAAAGGCAAGAAGCATGCTCAGTGGTACCGGGTTAGGACAAGAATTCTGGGCAGAGGCAGTGGAGACTGCATGTTACTTAGTTAACAGATCACCTTCATCATCATTGGAGGATAAGACCCCACATGAGGTATGGACTGGTAAGAAACCCTCTATTTCACATCTAAGGGTATTTGGATGTGATGCATATGTACACATTCCAAAGGAGAAAAGGACCAAGTTGGATAATAAATCTGAAAGGTGCATCTTTATTGGGTATAAGGATGGTTTAAAGGGTTACAAGCTTTGGAACCCAGAAACAAGGAAGGTTGTGTACAATCGAGATGTGGTGTTTAGAGAAGTGAAAGATGTTGTTAAACATGAAGTCCTACCAAAGGAACCTGAGAAGATAGAGTTTGAGCTAAAGGAGGATGAATCCGACTCTACAACAGAAGAAGACTCAGAAGATGAAGAGCCACAAACTCCAGCTTTGAGAAGATCAGTTCGGGAAAGAAGGCAACCAGAAAGGTATAGTCCATCTGCTTTCTTTTCAGGTTTTTCCTTAACTATAACTGATGATGAACCCAGAACTGTCAGGGAGGCAGTAGATTCAGAGGATGGAAAACTCTGGAAGGAGGCCATGGTTGATGAAATGGCATCCTTGCACAAAAACGATGCATGGGATCTGGTTGAGTTGCCGGATGGAAGGAAGCCCATTGGGAGCAAATGGGTGTTTAAAAGGAAGATGAATGTAGAAGGCAAGGTGGAGAAAAACAAAGCTTGGTTGGTAGCGAAAGGTTATTCCCAGGTGCCGGGAATTGATTTTGGTGATATTTTTTCTCCTGTTGCCAAAGTTACTTCTATTAGATTACTTTTATCTGTTGCTGTTGCATTTGATTTTGAGATAGAACAGATGGATGTGAAGACAACATTTCTTCACGGGGATCTAGAAGAGGAGATCTACATGAAGCAACCTGAAGGCTTTATGGTGAAGGGTGAGAAATAACTAGTATGCAGGTTGAAGAAGTCTCTGTATGGGTTAAAACAGTCACCAAGGATGTGGTATCAGAAATTTGATACCTATATACGGGGACTTTGCTTCACCAAAAGCAAGGAGGATCACCGTGTTTATTTTAAATTAATTGGTGACCGTGTTATTTATTTGGTCTTGTATGTGGATTATATCTCGTTGATTGGAAATGACAAAGAAATTATCCAAGATTTGAAGACCCAACTGTTCTCCAAATTCGACATGAAGGATCTTGGTGCTGCAAACTATATTTTGGGCATGGAAATTAAGAGAGATCGGGCAAAGAGGAAGCTCTGGTTAAACCATAGGAAGTATGTCGAGACTATATTGCAGAGGTTCAATATGCAGGATAGTAAACCGGTGAAGGTTCCTATTCCTGTAGGTGTAAAGCTGTCTGCTGAACAGTGTCCCAAGACACAAGAAGAAGAGGAGTATATGTCCCGTGTTCCATATGCAAGTGCAGTGGGTAGCTCGATGTATGCAATGGTCTGTATTAGACCAGACATTGCACATGCAGTGGGAGTATTGAGCAGGTTTATGTCAAACCCAGGGAAGGAGCATTGGACAACAGTGAAGCGGGTTTTCAGATATTTACGTGGCACTAGTGATTATGGCTTGTGCTACTAGGGAAGACCAAGATTGGAAAGAATGTTGGACATTCGTGGTTTTGTTGATGCAGACTGGGCTGGAGATCTGGACCAAAGAAGATCTACAAGTGGGTATGTGTTTATCCTATTTGGAGGTGCAGTCAGTTGGATGAGTAAAAGACAGTCTGTAGTGGCTCTTTCAACTACAGAGGCAGAATACATAGCAACCACTCATGCAAGCAAGGAAGCATTTTGGCTGCAAATATTGTGTTCAAGTATGGGGTTGGTACAGCAAGCTATAAGGATATACTGTGATAGCCAAAGTGAAATTTTCTTGGCTAAGAACCCTGCTTATCATTCAAAGACAAAGCACATTGATGTTCAATATCACTTTGTTAGAGATATGGTTGAGGCTAAAAGGGTGTTGCTGGTAAAGGTGGACACTTTGAAGAATGTTGCATATGCATTGACGAAGTCTGTGAGCACTCAGAAGTTCTCTTGGTGTAGAGAAACAATGGGTGTTGAAGAATTGGCCAAATGAGTAAGCTCTCCTGTGGCCCCCCGTGGAAAGAAAACAACAAGTGGGAGAATGTTGGGTATGTGTTATATTCTTTCCACGATTAGCCCCACACGCTGTATGTTGTGTCGGGCGTAGCTGGGGGGTCACGAGGGGCGAAGCAGTCCCCACCGTTGGGGTCCGGGGTAGCGCCCCGGCCAAAATTTGTTTTTTGTGCGGACCCACTCATAGGCGGATCCGCCCATGGTTTTGTGCATGGTTTTGCACATGGTTTGGGGGTTCGATGGTTTTCGGCCCCTGGTATTTTTGTAGATCCGGTCAAGGGAACTACGGTTATGTTCTAATCCAAGGTTAATGGATTGGGGTTTATGTATGCTCCGACATGTATATATATGTGTTGTAACACTAAAAGGAATATAATGAAAAATCAAGTTGGTCGTCCCGATTTGGGATCCAGGGGAAAATCTCTGTGTTTATTTGTTTTATGTTTTATGCTCTTGCTATTGTTTATTTTCTGTTATAAGAATCGTGTGTAGATATTTCTGTTAAGGGTTAAAACCTACAGAAATATTATTTGGTCCGAGATCATTTTAGCTGTAACAGAGCAATGGGAATTCCTGGAAGTCATTGAGGAGATGAAATCTTCAGCACTCTATCTTAGAAGGCGATTTCAGGAAGGGGATCTCGATTTAGTCAACAGAGCTCAGCGTGCCAGAGAGTATGTGTCATTCTTGAAAGGGCTGAGAGCTAACGAAGCAGAGCAACATGGCATAGTCAGCCGACACAAAGAGGCCTTGGAATGTCAGAAAATCATTGATAAGGAATCGGCTCGCGTCGTGGCTTCGAACGACTTGCAGCAGTTGATATACAGCGTGGACCGGTTTGATGCAGTTTGGGCCGAAATTACAACAGTAGGGCTTCCAACGTGCTGGGACTCCACCACCCATTCTATGCTGTGACCATTACCGGAATATGAAGCATGCCTGAAGCAAGAAAGGGATCGGACAGATGTCCTGTCAGATAAAACCACCCGGCTCAAGGCTGAAACCATGATCACATCACTGTGCCCAGAGTTTGCTCTCCTCCACTTGTTAAAACATAAAGTTCCTACTGAGGCAAATCCGAGCGATCTCACTGAGGCTTTCATCAGAGTAGAAGGATTTGCAATGATGCCTGACCCTGCCGCGGACAGTCAGCAGAGGTGCACCCAGTTCGTTAGCCAAATTGCAAGTTCATCCGCAAACGCACCGCCACCAGTATCAGCAATAGCCTCGACCCATTCTCACAAATGATGCATTTTTATTTCATGATTCGGCCCTCGCGGCCTTTTTACTTTTTACCTTTTTATCTTACTTAGTCTTTTTAAGTTTAGGTGGAATTTATATTTCACCACAGCAATTTACTTTTACTCAGGTTGTTACTTAATTTTGATTTTAAATGGCCAAGCACTTAACAGCAAAGGATGAGAGGTTTTTATCCCCCATCATGATTTTGGTTACTTGGACAAGGACTTCTAACAAACTCCTAGCATGCGATGAAGATATTTTCCCAAAATATCTTCTCTCCCATGTAGAGAAGTTCCTATATAAACAAGAATAGCAGAAAACACAAGGGTTCCAGATTCTTTTCAGAAAAATATGTTGTAAGAAGATTTTGTATGTATTTTGTTTAACTCTTGCAAGAAGGTTCAGAGCCCGTTGGGTTTCAATGAAGAGAATTTTTTTCTATAAGGAAGATTCTAGTCTTTGATACTTAATAGAACGTAACTTCCTCTTTATGTGTTGATCAATTGTCTGTTTTATCTCATTCGTTTCTCCTTTATCATGTTTTGGAATGTGAGAAACTCATTGATTTTAATGTGAACTTATCCTAGTTGATACTTATGTTGGAATCAATCTAGCGCTTTAAATATGGCTCATGCATAATATTTTGTTCCATTCTCACTGCACCCATACTTCTGCTATATTGGCTTCAAGAGGATGTTATTTTGGAATACGCTATTATTATGAATGGATTCTTGAATAGATGAGCCCATTACATGGTGATATGTGTGTCCGGATATTATCTAGGCGACAGCTGATATTTTCCCATTCTTTCTTACATAGTGAACATCTGCAAATGACTTATCTCTGTTAAGCATTGTTGAACTAGCCCTCTTTACAGTAAACTGTCTTTAAGTTGTCTGGTGCCTTTGCGTAAGAGTTTTACACTTTGTCTCTGCAATATGCCTCTTACGTGTCCAACTTCTGAAATTTTTGGTCCCATTCGAGTTGAACTCCCTGTTTATGAATAGAAAGCATGAGAGCTCTGTCCTGCTAGTTGTCCCTGTCATATTACATTACTTTTGCTCTCTGCTGTTTAAGATGTCCTAGGCACTGGTCTTTCACAACTCAAGGCTGTCTCTAGGATTGAAAACATCTTTTTGGCACCGTTGCCGGGGACGAAGTTGATGAAAAATTGAAATCCCTGGGCCTCAACAAAACCCTATTTCACTCTTCAATTAGGTGAGCATGGAGAGTTGAGAGTTGTATATCGCTCACCTTAGCGACTCCACATTCGTTTTCCCTGCTAAATCTCTTTGCAGTCCTGGCTCCTCGGAAGCCACACCTTAGGTCAGATACTTCTCAGCCAAAGACACCCTCTGTGTCTGACCCAGAAATAATTTTACATAGAAGAAGCTGGAGGGGGAGACCATTTGTTCATAATGAGATTCCACCACTCTCTCTAGAAGACCTTCCTTCTTCCTCTTATCAGGTTGCCCAATTGCAAGATTCTAACTCTGCTCTGGGTGATACCAGTTATTACTCAGACTATTTACCCTCGGGAAACCTCCGAGTCAAGGACGAGGCTGAGTCAATAGATACCACCCGTTACACTTTTCATCCCACTCCAGAGCCTGAAGAAGTTAAAGAAGTCACAGATATATCTGTTGTTAATACTCCACCCCTGTCTCCATCCTCTCAAGACGTTGTTCACTATATTCCTATCATTATCCACACCACACTTCCACCTACCCCCCCACTTACTCACCAAGCCCTCTTGTTACCTCCACCTCCTCCTCCAATGGCTAATGTACCTGGCTTCCTG
Source organism: Pinus albicaulis (assembly GCA_034641835.2). NCBI lineage: Eukaryota > Viridiplantae > Streptophyta > Pinopsida > Pinales > Pinaceae > Pinus > Pinus albicaulis. The sequence goes on from CM076579.1 coordinate 866,275,149, forward strand.
CAAAAAAGATACGCTCCTCTGGAGCTACCTGCAGTATTAAATGACATGTCGCAAGATTATTTAAAGATTCTGCCCAGATTCAGTGGTGAGAATGAGATTGAAGCCCAGAAACATATCGAAGTCTTTTTCTCTTTTGCAGAGAATTTCAATGTGGAACATCTGGATGTAGTCCTAAGGCTGTTTGTGCAATCCTTAGATGGGGAAGATAGAAAGTGGTTCAAGACACTTGGAGCTCGTTCTGTCACTACATGGGAGGGAATGGAGGATACTTTCCTCAAAAAATGGGGAGAAAAGAAAGATCATGGTAATATTCTTACCGAATTCAATACTCTAAAAAAAAACATAATGAAGGGGTGTCATAGTTTATTAAAAGATTTAACAAATTGTACCTGAGTCTCCCCGCTGACATGAAGCCTCACCAGACCGCTGCCAAGGTTATTTTTGTGGTAGCGTTTGATTCTGAATTCGGTTTCTCCTTGAGGGAAAGGAAGCCAGCCACTCTGGATGATGCACAGACCGACGCATTGGAGATAGAAGCAAATTTTGCCTCTACTGGAAAATCCAAAGGGAAACACGAACAGGATACTAGAAGAAGGGGAAAAGAGGAAGTATCCACCTCAAGCCAAGACAGAGATTTGGCTAATGACAAGATCGAAGAAATGAACAAGATGATCAAGAATCTCTCAAGTAAGCTGATCAAGCTTGAGATGGAGGCCAAGAATTCACCCCCAAAGAATTTCCAAAATGCTCCAAACAAAGGATTCAATCCTCAATACCAAAAGCCACCCTTGCAGATACTGCAGAGGGGATAGAAGGAGCAGCAAGATCAGGTACCGCATCCTCTATACTTGGAGGGGCAAGTAGAGGGTACCACTGAAGACCCTGCCTACAAACAAGAGGAGGCATGCCTTGTTTTCTCAAACAGTAATGACATGGAATGTCCTATACATGGAAGTGACGAAGAGGAAGTACAAGCTCACTTAGAAGTGAAGGCCAATGAAGATACCAAAGAGCCTGAGATTGATGACTACTGCAAGCAGTTCGTTGATTTCATGCAAGCTCAGTTCAATAGAAGATATGACCTCAGGTCCTCTAGAAAGAGAACTCGCACTCAAGAGCAAGAGGAAGACACACCTCAAGAAGAGACACCTGCTCAGAAAGAGGCAATTCCTAAGCAGATCCCGGACAAAGGTAAGAGGCCTCTTAACCAATCTCTACGATCTGATACTCAAATGCCTTCATCTTCGCAAGTAACTGTGCCCCCTAAGGTCGAGCCCATAGTAAAGGAAGTTAAGCCTCCCCTCCAAAGCAAAGATTTAAAATAAAAAGAAGTGTCAATAGATAAGTCTTCATCTGTCTTTAGTTTACAAAAGGAACTTGAAAAAGTGAAAATCCCAGTTCCCTTGACTGAGCTATTGAAACAGCCAGCATATCAGTCCCAAGTCACATCCTTCATGCTTCCTCCAGAAGTAACACACATTCCAGATAGTCTCAACCTGCAAGAAGAAATGCCTATGGTTGTTTTTGGCTTGCATGTAGAGGAATTGGATGCCGCCACTCCCCCTTTTTATGTGTCTTTAGTAATACATGACCTGCTCCTGCATAACTGCATGTTAGATTCAAGAGCCTCTCATAATCTTTTACCCCTTTCAGTCATGGAGCAACTAGGACTACAGATCACCCGCCCATACAAAGACCTTTACTCATTCGACTCCAAAAGAGTTAAGTGCCTAGGCATGATAAAAGACTTGGTGGTTAACCTGGCTCAGATCCCAGCAAAAAGTGTGGTGATGGATATAGTGGTGGCGGACATCCCAGTTCGCTTTGGCATGCTACTGTCAAGATCTTGGGGAACCAAAATTGGCGGATCAATCAAGCTAGACCTAACCTATTCCACTATTCCGGTATTTGGGGTCAAGAGAGGAGGCTGTACCGAGAGACCAGATTTTTCAAGACAGTTACTAAAGTAGATGATTTAGTAAACTCTCCAGTTTTTATCAGGGAGGGGGATTTCTCATGTTTAATGCTAAAGGAAGATCAGGAGTACGTGCATGAACCATCCTTTTGCTAGATCAAGACAGAACAGTTCAAATAAAGTCCCGAATCAGAAATCTGGACGCTTCACTTCGATGGAGCCAACTCTAGAGAAGGAAACGGAGCTGGGGTGTTATTGATTTCTCCTGCAAAAAGATGGGTGCCTCTATCTTTCAAGCTGCAGTATGAAGCCACAAATAATGTGGCCGAATATGAAGCACTCTTACTTGGGTTGTAGATAGCCAGGAGCATGAACATACAACGTTTAAAAGTTCTGGGAGATTCAGAACTAGTAGTCAAGCAGGTGAAGAATCAATGCCAAGCTAAACATCCTAGGCTAAGAGCCTATAGGAATTAAATTTGGGATCTGGTGGAGAACTTCTTCTTAGCATTTAATATCCAGTTCATGCCTCGGGAGCAAAACAGAATGGCAGATTCTTTAGCAGTGGCTGCTAGTACTTTTCGGCCACCTCAAAACCCTCTATTGAGATATGAGATTGAAGTGCGTTATTGGCCATCAATCCCAGAAAACATCAAGAACTGGCAAGTATTCAAAGATGATGAGCAAGTCAAGAGATTCTTGGAAACAGTCGGGGAGTTCTCCAACATGGAGATCGACATTTGTGAAGAAGTGGAGACTGAAGATGCTTCAGAAGAGAAGTGGGAAGAAAAGATAGCTGGTCATAAATTTTTGCAGCTGAAAGGGAATGTCATTCCTCGAGGATTAGTACCTTTAGAAAGGTTGTTTAAAAATAATGATGTCTCATTACAACCAAACAAATTTGTAGAGGAGAATCAGGTAGAGGACCTGAACCTAGGCATTGAGGCTGACCCTAAAATCGTGAAGCTGTCTAAGAAGGTCCCGGGAGAATATAAACAGTTGTATCAGAAGTTATTTCAGTCCTACAAGGATTTGTTTGCTTGGTCTTATCAAGACCTAAAAACCTTCGATGTCAGCATTATGCATCATAAGATTCCACTGAAGGGAGATGCAAAGCCACATAAGCAAAATCTTAGACAGATAAATCCACTATTGCTACCTTCTATTGAGAAAGAAATTAAGAAATTGTTGAAGGCTAAAATCATTATACCATTGAGGTACTCTGAGTGGGTAGCAAATCTAGTCCCTGTACGGAAGAAGAATGGAGAAATAAGACTATTTGTTGATTTTAGGAACCTAAATAGGGCTTCATTGAAAGATAATTACCCACTGCCCAAGATGGATCACATATTGCAGAAAGTGGTAGGGGCTTCCCGGATGTCAATGATGGATGGTTTCTCTGGGTATAATCAGGTAGTTGTGTTGCCAGAAGATCAAAAGAAGACGACCTTTACCACTCCATGGGGAATGTTTATGTATTCCAGAATGCCTCTTGGGCTGATTAACGCAGGGGCCACTTTCCAGAGGGCCATGGATATTGCTTTAATTGGAGAACAGGACCAGTTCGTGGTGGTATATCTGGACGACATTACTGTGTTTTCAAAGGATGATGCAGAGCACATAGAACACCTGCGCAGAACCTTTGAGAAGTGTAGAAAGTATGGCCTCTCCCTTAACCCACAGAAGTCTTTGTTTGCACTAGAAGAGGGCAAGCTCTTGGGACACATTGTAACCAAAGATGGAGTAAAGATAGACCCTAAAAGAGTGGAAGTCATAAATGGCATTGCCTTGCCTAGAAACAAGAAGGAAGTTCAGGTGTTCCTAGGACATATAAACTTCCTAAGGAGGTTCATCCCTAACTATGATGAGATAGTTAGGCACATAATTGATATGCTAAAGAAGAATAATAAGGTGAGATGGTCACCAGAGTCGAGAGAAGCCTTTGCTAGAATTAAAAATGCATTCGTTGAAGCCCCTGTGTTAGCCGGGCCAGATTATGCCAAACCATTTATGATCTTCTCCTTCACATCCCCTCATACAGTAGCTGGAGTTTTGTTGCAGAAAAACGAAGAGGGGTATGAACAGCCTATTGCCTTTTTTAGTCAGGTGCTTCGGGATGTTGAGCTGAAATATAACATATTAGAGAAGCAAGCGCACACTCTGGTGAAGTCTCTCAAAGCTTTATGTATGTATGTTTTGCAGTCCCATGTCATTACATTTGTTCCTACAGCAGCTGTTAAAGACATTCTTATCTAGGGGGACAGTGAAGGAAAAAGAGGAAAATGGATAGCCAAAATACAGGAATATGAGCTAGATATCCGTCCTACCAAATTAATCAAGGGGAAAGGTTTAGCCAAGATCCTCTCTGAATCAAATTTCCAGGCCTTGGGTATCAACTTGTCTATGACATAAAATGAAGATTTTGGAGCAAAGGACGAAACACAGGGAATATAAATACCCTCCCAGAAGATACATATGAAGTACCTTATCAGCCCATGATACAAAGAGATGGTAGAGTACCTTCTAACCCTCAGTTGCCCACCCAGTTGTGACAAAACTAAGTACAGATCACTTAGGTTGAGGTCACAAAAGTATATCATTGCGAACAGTCGATCGTATTGGTGAGACCCCTCCGGTATCCTACTCCTGTGTCTTACAGAAGAAGAGGTGGAGAATATAATGGCTGAGTTTCATGAAGGAATCTGTGGAGGCCATTACAGTTGGAGGGCTACTGATCACAAGATTCTGAAGGTCGGTTTTTTCTAGCCTAAACTATTTGGAGACGTGTTCACTCGAGTTAGAGCCTGCGAGAAGTGCCAAAAGTTCGCAGAGAGACAGAAGCTCGCACCTCTCCCCATGATACCAGTCCATGTAGATGAGTCATTCCAGCAGTGGGGAATTGACTTCATCGGAGAAATACACCCCCCATCCAGTGGTCAGCATAGGTGGATATTGACCGCCACAGACTATTTTACCAAATGGGTGGAAGCTATACCTGCTAGGAATGCAACTGATGCTGTGGTAATAAAATTCATGGAGGAACACATCATATCCAGATTTGGTTGTCCTACTAAGATAGTAACCGACAACGCACAAGCCTTTAAATCCACCAAATTCGTCAACTTCTTCCAGCAGTATAATATTTCACTGAGTCACTCTATGGCTTATTATCCCCAAGGGAACGGCCTTGCAGAGTCTTCAAATAAAACTCTGGTCCATGCACTAAAGAAGACTATCAACGAGAATCAGAAGAATTTGGATTCTCAGCTGAAATTCGCTCTGTGGGCAAACCGAATTACTAGCAAAAGGGCAACTGGGAAGTCTCCATACGAACTAGTTTACGGGAGAGCATCAGTTTTTCCTGTGCATCTCGCTTTACCGGTAGCTCGGTTCATGCAAGAAAATCAGGAGGAGCCTTACGATGTAACTAGGAGGATTAATCAATTGGTGGAGCTAGAAGAAACACGAAATCAGGTGAGTCAGAAGCTGATTGAATATTAGGAGAAAATGAAGGATATTTTTTACCAACATGCCAAGAAAGAATGTTATAGGTGGGAGATCTGGTGCTCAGATGGGACATTCGAAGGGCAGATAGATGGAAGCACGGAAAATTCGATCCCCTCTGGTTTTTCCCTTTCAAAATTGCAGAAAAAGGTGGCAACAATACCTTTAGGTTGGAGAATTTGCAGGGAGATTTACTGGATGCCCCTGTTAATGGTCAATTCCTCAAGCTTTATTTCCAGTACTGATCCGGGCCGAGAAAGCCTGATGTACCATATTGTATATTTTGTCCTGTTTTTAAGCGTTGTTTGAATAATGTGTGTTTGCTGATGAATCATGAAGAGAAGAGGCAAAGAGTCCAAAGGGATGAGAAGTGGCATTCACAGAATACAAATAGGTGGTCTGCGTAGTTCTCGACACATTCAAGGATGAACTTGTCGTCCCCAGGTGGAGGCAATGTTGTTCAATATTTAACATAAGTCATTAGTTTACTGAAAGGTGATAAAGCGTGAAGCGAACATTATATCAAAATGGTGAAATACTTGAAGAGTTGGTCGAAGTGAAACTAAGTAAGGGAAGTCATGTCCCTAAAAGATAGAAGCGGAAATAATACGAAGGCTGAGGTATAAAGTAAAAAGGGGTAGCGAAAATATAAAAGGTGCAATTATGTGGTACGAAGAGCGCAGAACAAAAATATTAAAAGAATTGTCGCTTTTTTAATATGCACACAAGGGAATTTCCGCGGGGGTCGAGCAGCGAGAGAGGGAAGAGACCCATACCCCCTTGGAATTGTGATAACGTGACGTGGTGGGGACCCAAGGCCAGAATGAGGTGGAAATGCCCAAGCAAGAAGTATGGTGACGTGGCAAACGCAATGTGGGCCCTTACGACTGGTAGGGTATGTATTCAATTCGCTTTGTGAATGATATGTTTCAAAGTATCAAATGGTGTTACACGGCAGAGAGGTAAGGTAAAGTTTGTAGGTAAGCTGGTATGGAGGCCCATACCAGTATTAAACCCAGCACGCGGTGATCGCCTCTCCCCAACCAACACCCAATCCCTACATGCCGCGTGCCCCACTGTCAGTGTCCTTATGACATTTGCCCTACTTATTTCAACTCTACCCATTTTCACCTCAAAATTACTAGTCTCAGATAGTAGTTTCCTGTATTTTACTGTAGTAAAAGTCTCAGGTCTTACAGTTACGGTATATACAAAGTGGGAACAAGTGCCAGGTCTACCCAATCATAACCAGACTACACCCGCGTCGCTTTCCCAAGAAAATTTACCTACTGTACAGGTACTTCGTCCCTTTCATTCCCTATGTTTTCATTTTGTTTCTCTTTTTAGATTTCATATGTCAATCATGGGAAGGGGGACACCCAAGAAAAACGAACCAGAAACTCCCCAGGTCCGAGAAACCAGAAACCCTCCCGGGTTCGAGCCTTTCATCGACCAGCAAGCTGGAATCTGCGATCACCAATACCCTTTCCCCATTAGCAGTATAAGGCCTGAGATTTTTTCGCGTCATTTTCATAATAGGGATCGATACCGGATGGTTGTGTCAGGCTTTTACCATCAGATTACCCCCCCAGTTTTCCCGGTGGTCGAGTTCATCTACTGGCTTAGAGATGCCTACGATGAAAATCGAGGCACGTTTACCTCCGCTCAGGGAAACCAGATTTTCTCCCTTTCACCCGACGTCATCAAACAAGCCCTCCATTTTCCCACCAGCGCCACCTACACTGCTTTCAGTGAAGAAGCTTTAACTTCCTAGTTTTCCAAATCGCCATGGGAGCATCAAAGAAGCTTCATTGCCTCTATTTCCAGCAACCATGCTACTACCCTTACCGGTATGCAACTCCTCCCATTAAACCTGTTTATGGAGGAAGTGCAACCCATCCTCGCTCTTATTGCGGGTCTGTTAGGTGTAGGCAGGTTGGGGAAAACTTCCAAAGTATGTGTTTTCTTTCTGTGGTTAATGTCTCAGAAGGGGGTTGTCCTAGATATCCCGGGTTACTTATCTGCCAGCATCCACACCTAGTTCCAAGAGCTTCCAGAAACCAGTCATTTTCATTTCTGTTCATTGGTGTTCTATCTTTTCTTGTATCAGCATGCTAATAGGTTCGAGCGTTTGGGCTTGGATAGGGTGTACGAGGTCAATTCTCAGCCCCGACCTGTTTTTGACTGGAACTTTGCAGTGCGTCAATTTCCAAAAGGGGTGGGTTACTCTAGTTTCTTGAACGATTTCATGTCCATTGCTTACACCATCATTCATGGTTCACCCTCACCTAGGGCTTTTCCTGAAATGAAGAACTGGCTGCAAGCTGGTAAAATTCAGAGCACCGGGGAATGGTATCTCTCTGAAAATTATACTGAAATTCAGGTCTATGGAGCCAAGGTCGCCCCTTACCTACTACAGGTGTTCCCCGCCCGAAAATTTTATGCTCTGGAGTATATTCGGAAAACCCTCAAGGCTGACTAGCTCCACTTTGTCCCTGCTAAGAAAGGTTACATACTGAGGCTTCCTACCCAAATCGGCCCGTTTGTCGTGAATTAAAGACACACCCTTCCCATTTTCAAAAATCTATTGCAGGGTATGGACCTAAGACAGGGGAAGACTTGGCCCTACGATCCCCGGAGATTATTTCAAATAGAAGAAAGAGGAATCGGTCCGCACCTTATGTACATGAACCAAGACCGTTTATAGAGTGGAAGGCTAACATGGAAATTTGGCCTTTTGTTTCGCAGATGGAGACAGATTCATCTACCACAGGGGAAGAGGAAGGCATCAACAAAGGCCAAGAAGAGGAAGTTGGACCTTCAGGAACAGGTTCTCCCCCTCGTAAAAAACAGAAAACAGTCTCAAGTGAAGCCGAAATTATAGGAGAGGAACAGTTGCTTGAACCGTTCATACCATATGTGCCACTTGACAGCAGCAAGGCCGGTATCAAAGTGTTGAGGGACAGCACCACCTCCTCTGACTTCACTGAGGTTTCACAGGCCATGGGCGACTATACTTCACCAGTGGCAGCCGATAGGATCAAGAAAAATAGGATAATCAAAGATAAACACAAAGCCGAGCTGGAGGGGTATGTAGAAAAGTATCACACGAGGATTTCCGCCACCATGAATGTGGATACTGAGCATCTGGTATTGTCTATGGCCGAAGCCCTTTTGGACCCTGATACAAGTGCCACTAGCTACCGGGTACTCCAACATGCAATTGACATGACTAAGGTGCCAGCAACTAATATGTGTAACCTGTTTCAGGTTGTAGCTGATATGCTAAAGGATGAGGTAATGCGGGCTACCATTGCACTGAGGAAACTCGAGAAAAAGCATGAATAGATGAGGAGTACCCTGAAGAATGAGCAGGCAAGTACCCGCGCCCAGGAAAATCAAATACGCGGTCTCCAGGATCAAATCAAAGGGAAAGACACTGGGGAAACAAACCCGCAGGGCTTTTTAATAGACCAATTGCGGAAGGAAGTTACCTCACTGAAAAGCAAAGCCCACATGCCAGCCTCTCAACATTTGCAGACAACCGAGTTGACACAAGTAGAGAAAGAGAAAAGGGAATTGGCCAGCACCTTGTCACAAGAAAGAGAGGAGAAGGAGAAGTTGGCAGGAACAATCGCTACTCTTTAGAGTAGGTTGACAGAGCTACAAAACACTTGGGAGATGCACAGCTGTGTGCCAGCTACAACGCCACCTGAGACGAGTTCACTTTCAGAAAAGTTGGACGCAGTGAAATCTGCAAATGACATACTGGAGAAACAAGCTTCCACTACAAGGCAAAGGATCACGGATTTAGAAAAATCCCTGTTAGATAATACCAGAAGGATAGAAACATTGCAGAAAGAAATTGAACAGGAAAAGAGAACGAGGGCTGACCAGCAGAAGACTAGAAATGATCTCAATGCACGCCTAAAAGGTAACCTCACTCTCAGAGAGGGTAGAAAGATTATTTGGTCTGAGATCATTTTAGCTGTAACAGAGCATTGGGAATTCCTGCAAATCATCGAGGAGATGAAATCTTCAGCACTCTATCTTAGAAGGCGATTTCAGGAAGGGGATCTCGATTTAGTCAACAGAGCTCAGCGTGCCAGAGAGTATGTGTCATTCTTGAAAGGGATGAGAGCTAACAAAGCAGAGCAACACGGTATAGTCAGCCGGCACAAAGAGGCCTTGGAATGTCAGAAACTCATTGATAAGGAATTGGCTCGCGTCATGGCTTCGAAAGCCTTGCAGCAGTTGATATACAGCGTGGACTGGTTTGATGCAGTTTGGGCCGAAATTACGATAACAAGGCTTCCGACGTGCTGGGACTCCACCACCCCTTCTATGTTGTGACCATTACCGGAATATGAAGCATGCCTGAAGCAAGAAAGGGATTAGACAGATGTCCTGTCAGATAAAACCACCAGGCTCAAGGCTGAAACCATGATCACATCACTGCGCCCAGAGTTTGCTCTCCTCCACTTGTTAAAACATAAAGTCCCTACTGAGGCAAATCCGAGCGATCTCACTGAGGCTTTCATCAGGGTAGAAGGATTTGCAATGATGCCTAAGCCTGCCGTGGACAGTCAGCAGAGGTGCGCCCAGTTTGTTATCCAAATTTCTAGTTCATCCACAAACGCACCGCCACCAGTATCAGCAACAGCCTCGACCCCTTCTCACAAATGATGCATTGTTATTTCATGATTCGGCCCTCGCGGCCTTTTTACTTTTTACCTTTTCATCTTAGTTAGTCTTTTTAAGTTCAAGTGGAATTTATATTTCACCACAGCAATTTACTTTTACTAAGATTGTTACTTAATTTTGGTTTTAAATGGCCGAGCACTTAACAGCAAAGGATGAGAGGTTTTTATCCCCCATCATGATTTTGGTTACTTGGAAAAGGAATTCTAACAAACTCCTAGCATGCGATGAAGCTATTTTCCCAAAATATCTTCTCGCCCATGTAGAGAAGTTCCTATATAAACAAGAATAGCAGAAAACACAAGGGTTCCAGATTTTTTTCAGAAAAATATGCTGTAAGAAGATTTTGTATGTATTTTGTTTAACTCTTGCAAGAAGGTTCAGAGCCCGTTGGGTTTCAATGAAGAGAAGTTTTGTCTGTAAGGAAGATTCTAGTCTTTGATACTTAATAGAACGTAACTTCCTCTTTACGTGTTGATCAATTTTCTATTATATCTCATCCATTTCTCCTGTATCATGTTTTGGAATGCAAGCAGCTCATTGATTTTAATGTGAACTTATCCTGGTTGATACTTATGTTGGAATCAATCTAGCACTTTAAATATGGCTCATGCATGATATTTTGTTCCATTCTCACTGCACCCATACTTCTTCTATATTGGCTTCAAGGCGATGTTATTTTGGAATACGCTATTATTATGAATGGATTCTTGAATAGATAAGCCCATTACATGGTGATATGTGTGTCCGTATATTATCTAGGCGACAGCTGATATTTTCCCATTCTTTCTTACATAGTGAACATCTGCAAATGACTTATCTCTGTTAAGCATTGTTGAACTGGCCCTCTTTACAGTAAATTGTCTTTAAGTTGTCTAGTGCCTTTGTGTAAGAGTTTTACACTTTGTCTCTGCAATATGCCTCTTACGTGTCCAACTTCTGAAATTTTTGGTCCCATTCGAGTTGAACTCCCTGTTTATGAATAGAAAGCATGAGAGCTCTGTCCTGCTAGTTGTCCCTGTCATATTACATTACTTTTTCTCTCTGTTGTTTAAGATGTCCTAGGCACTGGTCTTTCACAACTCAAGGCTGTCTCTAGGATTGACAACATGAGTCACAAGGTAAAAATTGCATTTTGGTTCAGAACATGATAGACACTTTACTAAAACTTGAGGAAGAGTGTCTCAAATCGAAGGATTAATTTTATGTACATCAGAACCATATAAATCATTGGTTTTATATCAAATCCACAGGGTCGAAGAGCTTTGATGTGGGTGACCTAGTTCTGAGAGGGGATGAACCCCATGAAGGCAAAGGTAAACATACAAAGTTCGAGCCATTGTGGATTGTGTTGTGGATCATTCTATCCGCATATCCTTTTTATGTTAAGTTTTGAAATTTTGGAAAAAGAAAAAATGTTTTTGAAAAAATATTTCTAAAGATCCGAAATATGCTATAGTATAAGGTTTTATACTTTAGTATAGGAGAAATACGAAGAAGTAATACATCTTTCATTTTGGTTTGTGGAGCGGCAAACATTAGATTGTTATATATGTTATTAATCATAAAGATCGAGCGAATTCTGGAGCGAAAGCCGCGATCACGCGCAAAAGCTGTTGGATGAGCAACTGCGGGGGGTCAACTTGCTCGCCGGTTATCAAAACCCGACCCCCCGCAGTTGACTAGTCAGATCTCCGAAAATCGTTGATCAACGGTTCCGATGGATTGCGGGGGGTATTGGTTGAAGGTCTCGGCCGTACTCACAGACCCCCCGCATTACGTCATTCTCTGAAGTGTCAAACAGTTGGCAAAACTGCATATGTGTTGTCCCACGTCACCTTCGCATTAATTACGGTTTGCATTGTTATAAAGTTGAGTTTGCCGTTCCGTTGCGGTTCATTTGTGATTTTTGTTCTGTTTCAAACCCCGTCCCGCCACCTTCGCACCGAATTGCTTTCAAAATTCTCGTCATCCATGGCCAAACGAGCGTCTGTGTCTGGTCTGTCCAATCTGAGCCCTCTCCTAGATAGTGAGAAAGACGTCCATGATACTGTTTCCTCTGTCAATCACCCTCTCTTGCATTATCAAGTGACCTTGAACACCGACCAGTCACCTGTGTTTTCCGCTATGCAGAGTTCTGGAGTGCTGTTCGCCTGCATCCCTAAGACCCATGTTTTTCCTGAATTCATTTCCTGGTTGGTCTCGTCCATGTATCCTGGTAAATGTTATGTCATGAACTCTCAGGGAGAAAGTGTTTTGCAGGTTTCAGCTCAATTAATGCGTCAGGCATTATGCTTCCCAGAGAATGATTCTCCTTTGCAATTCTCAGAAGATTCGCTGGTTCAATACTTTGAGGAGCTCTCAATTGAAGAATTTAACCGCTGCATGTCATTTTTGGTACCAAGTCCGGAGAAGACCCAGTTTGGTTCGGGAAAATTTGGTTTGGATGTTTTCAATGTTCAATACAGGTCAGTTCTCAGCTGTATTATGGAGATTCTGGGGAGAGAAGATGATGGCGAAGTTGACAAAGCAACTCTCGGAATGTTTACTCTTATGATGAAACTGGGAGTGGTGTTAGATATTCCATCCTTTTGGCAAGAAGTGGTGAATTCTCAGTTGCTTTCTTTCCCACTAACAGGTTATTTTAGATTTCCCTCATTAATTGTTTACCTGTTTTTATACCAGAATGTGGAAGAATTTATGGGTATTGGTTTGAACATAATGGATAGCAACAAGAATAAGCAGTCAGTTCTCCTTTGGACTGATTTGATCAGAAGAGAAGAAAATGAAGCTGGTTTATTTGAATTTGTGGAACATTTTATGACCACCGCTTATAGAATTCTCAATGGAACTCGGCCTCCTTGTTTCTTGCCAAAGGCTCAGGAGTTCTTGCAATTAGGACCGAATTGTAGATATGGAGATTGGTTTGTTTTTGAAGACCATTCTGAAATAAGGCTATATGGAGTTGGTGTTGAGCCTTATAGGCTCCCAACATTTGTTCCCATGAGACTGTTTGCTCTGGAATTTATAAGGCAAAGTCTCAATGTGGATCAAATTCATTTTCTTCCAATGAAGAAGGGGTTAATGTACAAGCTGCCCATGAGTGTAGGTCCTTTTGTTGTTAACACAAGGCAAGCTTATGAGGAGGTGACAAAGATGTTGGAAGAAACACAGTTATTACTGGGAGAGAAGTGGGCCTATGACCCACATGCGATTATTTCACAGAGAAGGGTCGAGAACGGTTATGCTGCTTTTACTCATGTGAGTAAACCAGATTTAGAAAAGCTGGCTAATCCAGGAGGGCCAAGTTCATCGCGGATTAATATTCAAACTCCTGTAATATTGGAGAAGATGGGTAAGAGAGTGAGAGATGATGTTATTGAGATTGATGAGGAAGAGCCCCGAGAGGAGAAAAGGACTAAATTAGCAGAAGATCACTCCTCCAATTCACCTGGTTTCACTCTCTAGGTCAGTGAAGAACAGGGTGCTTCATCTCCTAGCAGATCAGAACTCCAGTTAGAGAAGGCTCCTTCCATGAAGCAGGTGTTCTCCCTAATTGAAGAAAAGAATCAAAGAATAAAGGCTAATATAGAGATACAAGCAGAACATCATGTATCTGCTGATCAAACGAGACTTTTGACTGTAATGGATTTGGAGAAAGACCAGTTCAAAATGGCGCTATCGCATCCGACAGGGATGTCTCTGGGACCCTCAGGCAGTTTTAAGGAGTTGAATATTGTTATGGATGTAAAGAAGATCCCCTTGTGGGATAAGATGAATCTACATATGCAAACAGGTCAGTTAATTGTTAATGATTTAGGTAAGACTCATGCTACATCAGTCAAGATAGAGAATATTCTTGCTAAGGTTGTCAAACAGTGCAAGATGGAGAAAGCCAATGCCAGAGCATTGACTATTCAAAATGAAGAACTAAAGAAAATCATAAAGAAGATTGGCGTTGATCCAGATGATAGGAGCGCAATGCAAAAATTGATCAAGGGAGCAGAAGCAGAAATCTCTTCCTTAAGGAAGAAGCTGAAATTGCCTGCTTTAGAGCATTCGCTGGCAGCTGAAGTAGCAGAGGTAGAAAAGGAAAAAGAAGAGCTACAACAACAATTGATAAAGAAAGATGAGGAGCTTGATAAGGTAAAGCAAACATCCATAACCTTACAAAATCAAATTCAGAACCACACTTGCACTTTCGATTTTTCTGCAGGTGCGACCGATCCACAGGTCCAGCTTGCTCAATTGAATACAGAGTTAAGAATGGTGGAGAGAGATTGCAAACAGGCCCAGTCTGAAAAGGATGCGGCTCTGAGATTAATGAAAGGATGGGAAGAAAAGGCAGGCGAAAATGAGCAGAAGCTACATAAAGCTGAAGAAGAGATTAAGGAACTCAAGGAGAAATTGAAGGGAAATATTTCCCTTATTAAAGCTAAGGATCTCATCTGGAATGAGATCATTTCATAAATACAAGCAAAATGGAATTCCATACAAGTAATTGCCAGGGAGAAAGGCATTGTTGCTGATCACGAAAAGGAATTGTCATCAGACAAGCCAGCTGCAATCAAGAGATCAAATTGGGCCAAAAGATTCATGAATTTTATTAATTCCAAAACAGATGAGGAGTTGCAAGACATGGGGATACAAGACAGGTATTTTTATGCTGAGGAAATAAGCAAGATGATCATTAAAAATGATCTTCTAAAAGCATCAGAGAAGCGGCTACAGGTAATTAAAGAGGTGATTAAGAAATTTGACATTTCATTTGATAAATTGATAAGAACTGGCTTGCCATCGTGCTGGAGGGAAGGAGGTGAAGTTATGTCCTGGAAGTTTTATGAAGATCAGTTGGTGTTTGCAAAAAGCAGAGCAGATGGTCGACATGAGAAGACGCAGATACTAAAGGGAGAAACAGTCTTCAATTTCTTACAAAGACATTTCCTTTTACTGTGGATGGTGAAAACGTTGTTTACAAGTAACCTCACTCACAGTCATATTGTTGCCTTCATAGTAGAATATCATCGTTATAAGAGTGCTCCAATAACTCAAGACAAGCTCTGGAAGGAATGTAAGAAGTTTACTATTGATACAGAAAAAGGATTTCCCGCCAAGCAGCCACAAGTGACCGTACAGCCGCAAGAAATCATTGAATCAGTTGATGTTCCAGGAACATCAGTTCCTTTAGATTAGGATTTGTCATCTTTTATTTTATTTTCAAATCACATGATGCAATGTAATGACATGTTACCGAGGCATATACCTCCGTGACATAAAGTAGTTAAGTAGTTACAGTCAGTTAGAATCAGTTTTATAACTGAAACCATGTTGGTTCAACTTGTATTTAAAGACATTTGAAAGAAGGAAGAAGGTTCCGAGTTTTGAACCTTTGAAGGCTAAATTTTGTACTAAGCAGTATCGAATGAATAAAGAAGTTTTGCAAGTTTCCAATATTCCATCTATGTTGAAGCGTTTTCCTGGTTTCCATTTCATTTGCATTTCTGTGAATAAAGTAGAGTGATTAGAGCTGCAGGTCTCTTGATATTTATATGTCTAAGAGTTAAATATCCTTAATGGGCGCTCCTCTTCTTTAACTTATATGTTTTCCACTTCCTCTGGATTTTATAATGACAGTTTCTATGTAACGCAACATGACAAGTTAAAATCCTTTCCTTTCTTTGTCTTTCATCTTTTCACTTCAGTATAAAGGGAATATGGCGTTGCATGGCTCCTAAAGATTTGATATTTGGGAAATATATTACTAATATTTAAAGGATTAAGAACAGAGACACATATCTACATTTTTGTGACATAATCTTTAATGTCTTGAGCACGGATTCTTGTACACAGCCAAGAATTGTTTCTCAAGGAACAACAGATTGTACCATTCAAAGTCAAAGATAAACTTGACCACAATGCTTTCAAGATGAAATATTTGGATGGGAGGATTAACCACCTTCCTGTAAATGGTCGATATCTCAGCATTATTTTCAATAACAGCTACAGGTTGTGGTTCTTGTACATATTGTTTTGTGTATTTTTCTTCTTTGATTGTTTTTTTTTGTCAGTTCTAAGTGTCATGTCTTTTATGTTTTATATGTCGGTCATTGTACATAAATAAGACCTACGTGTGAAAGAGCATGGACCAAGGGCTTTATAGTGAAAATAAACAAGGAATTTGACAACTTCAACACTTGGATATTTCTATACTATCTCCTTCTCTGTTTGGGAAAATCAATAGGCAGAGCTAAAGGCCATATGGAAAACATGATTCATCCAATAGGAGAACCTTGAGGGAACCTATTTAGACCTATTCTTATGCTAGTGTTTGAACCACTCCACTTGGTGTATGTCTACTTGTATATTAACACTTTTCCAACCTAGTAGAAAATGGATAAGGGGAAAATCTAATGTGAACAAACCTAAATCATAGGTCTTAAAATACTTCTTTGAAGGGGAAACTTCCTCTTCTCTCAATAATTTTGGATCCCTCTTCTACCCATGAGAAAAACAATAAGTGACAATGCATGGTTCTACTAAATAAATAAATAAAGGGTGAAAGAAGAGAAAGGATTCATGTGTAGGTAGGTGAAGCAAGCGACTTCACCGGGTTACTAAACAATATTGATGGTAGTGAAGAAACATTTGTGCCCCTGAAGTGACTTTGTTAGGGTATTGTCTAGGCTTGCTAGCAGTAAAGCAACACTAGAGATGAAAACTCTATACTCTGAATATCATAAACTCGTCACGCACATTACCCTTCCCAAATCAAAACAATTTCGATATGGTGTATCGTTATGTGTGTTCAACCAAGTAGGTAAAAGTAAGATGCTATGTGTAAAGATGAGTCTAAAGGGGGAACTTGGAGCAATCAACACTTCCTGAAGGTATAACCCTTAGCTGAAAAATACTACTAGAAAAAGAAGTTGAAGTTCACCCAATGTGTCACCAAATATTGTTGTTGCTACAACACCCTCTGAAATTTCACTACATTTGAATTTTCGATCCTACCTCATTGTCGTATCGAGTATTTCCTAGGTCTTCAAGTTTTGTTCTATTTTTATTCATATGTTTCAAGTGTTCTTGAGTTTTCTTAAGTGTCGTCGCATGTATTTTAATATCCTTATACATATTTCATGATCACAACACTTTTCTTGTTGTAAAATGACACTTTTCGATCGAGTCACACACACTCCAACATTTGTACTTGGTGAATTTGCATAAAGTGGTGTTTTGATGTATATTGATTTTTGGTTACATTTTTCTCATTTTTCTAGATGAGTTAGTATGTTTCACACTTTTTTTTTATGTTTTTATCTCATCTTGTCCATTCCTTGACCAATCATCCACACTTAGACAAATTTTGGTTGAAAAGCGATCCCATCAAGGCCAAGAGCGCATGAGCACACTATGAAGCCTTGATGAGTGATCCTTCATTATTCGTACTATTCATTGTTGTGTTTATAACTCATCTTGTCCATTCCCTGACCAATCATCCACACTTAGACAAATTTTGGTTGAAAAGTGATCCCATTAAGGTCAAGAGCGCATGAGCACACAATGAGGCCTTGATGACTGATCCCTCATTGTTCATAATTTAACCCTGCTCCCTCCCACGGAGCTAGGCACACTCCAAAAGCACGAAGCCCCTTCTTATTTTGGACTACTCCCTCAAAATCACCAAGTCTTCCTTGAGCACACTCCTTAATCTCAAAGAAGTGCGACCTCCTTGAGCACACTGACACACCCCGAAGACCTGAAGCTCAATCCTTTTCATATCAATCCCAGATATTCTAGTTATACAAGGGATATGACATAATATATCATGAGAAGAAGTTCTATCAATGATCTCATTTCAAGTGAATTTTGTCAAAAGGATTGTTTGAAACATATGGATTTCAAGTTTGCATTGGAAAAATGGAAGATATATTTTTCAATGAATAAAAGCATGAAAAATTAATATTTAGTGGGGTGCATGCAATCTACATTAGAAGGTTATGATTATCATATTGAGAATTTATTTCTCCATGGAAAGGCTTTCAAAAAATTTCATTCAATTGGTAACTTCCATATGTCAAGAATCCAAGCAAGATTGGAAAAACATCCCACATTTTATTTAGAAGTATGTCTTAGATGAGATTTTGGGCCATTAGGAAATACTACAATGCCATGGATGCAAGATTTATTTTCAAAGCATTAAGAGTATATGCCAAATAAAGACTCAATATATATTCCAGATAATTTCTCAAGATGAGAAATCTAAAACTTATACAAAGAATATGTAGAAGGTGCTGAAAGAGATGATAATTTTATTACATATTAATATTTTGTGAGGATATGGAAGAAATAATTCAACAATGTGTGTATTCCTAAGAAGACAAGGATGGGGTTTTCAATACATGTGTTTCTCTTAAATAAAAAAGGGATAAATGTTAAGGGGCAGAAAGAGGTATGCATTGATAAAAAAAATTAAAAAATTGGATATTTATCAACTATGAAAATGTATTTATTAATAGGTTTATTTTATGTTATGTGCAAATTTCGTTGCCAAAGCACTTCAGTAGTGTCGCAATCAGTAAACAAGTCAAATGAAATTTTTTTATAAGAATCAAAATAAGTGTTATGATAATTCAAATAAATATTTTGGTTTAATAAATGACGGCATGGACCAGAAAAAAAAAACACTTCTACAACAATTTTTCCGCACACCAAAAAATTTACAGGAGGAAAATTTTATTCGGTTTCACTTGGTCGGTTGTATGGTATTTAATGGGAAAATGTGGCCAAGGGTTTACTTCACAACTCCAAATATTCATAATGGTGCAAATCTGACCATAACCATAATTCATGATGTGATTTCTCATTGATCTGATATTATTCTTGAAGTTTTATATCTGTAGTTAGATAACACTAGTCATGAAAACAAAAACATATTACTTTTGGATATCTAAACATGCTTGTTGAATTGAGAATTTTTCAAAAGGTAAATTTTTTTTTCCTTCTTGTTGGGAACTCTCATGTCCGTATTGATCAGATGTTAAGTCGTTTTTAAATAACATTGAGGAGGAAGGATGTTAGGAGATTGCCATCATTTATTGAATGTATTTAGAAATCATACATTCCAGAGCCTAATTTTCACAAGCTAGAAGAAACTATTGATATGCAAAGGCTTATTCTCAGATCGCATGGTGAGGAGAAATTCATTGAAAAACTTAATGACATTATCTTCCAACATGAATTTCATATCAAAAAAATTAATGTGAAAACACTTATATGGGGCAAAAAGTATTCAACTGTTGTAGAATGGGGGTTGTCATTAGGTTTAGAATTTTTTAAGTTCATTCCAAATCATCCAATATTTGCATCAAATATATTTTTATTACAATCAGTTGTTAAAATCCATAATGCATAAAGGAGTAAGAGAAATATAAATTATTTTGAATTCTTGGAAGAAATTAAAAAATATATTAGAGATACATATCAGTACTTTGATGTTGCTAATTTAGTTTGGTGCGATTATTTTTTCAATAATCAAAGTGATATCATTTCAATATCAATAAATGAAGATATACTTTTGAAGAATGCCACAAAATATGGCAAATGAACATGAGGAAAGAAACATTGTTGAACAAAAACAATCTCAAGGTGTTATTAATTCTTCAGATGTAGAGATCCCTGGATGCGGGTGACACATCCATATTGTGCAAGGACAGATCCTCCCATCTTCAAGCTAACACTACACTACAACACCAGCTCTAAAATGATGTGGAAACTCAAATCTTCAATCATTTATTCTGACTCTCTACCTCACCTCAAATCTTACCATACTGCGTATCACATGTAGTCACACTTGGATTGCCCCTCATCACCTCTGTGCTTATGGCATAGGTCTTCAAAAGGCACAAAAGCTCTGCACTCAGCCATCTCATTGTTGCTCCACCCGGTCGTAAGAGTCATCATTGTTATTCCCCTTGCAATCATGTCACTACTCCAACTTCCCTCGCGTACCTCCACTCCCATTGCCCTTCCTACTGTGTGCTCCCCCTACTGCACGCCCCCTGCTGCGAGCCCCTTGTCATGTGCCCTCCTGCTGCACGTTGCTCCCCTTGAGATTCTTCTTGATGTGCGCCCCCTGATGCAAGACCCCCCTACTGTGTGCCTCCCTGTAGAAAGCCCCTACTCCTATGATTATCCTTGTTGCACGCTATCTGGGTCGAGCACATCCGCTGCGCCACTCCCCTTAGTACTCACCTCTCCTGCACGCACCCCAGATGCGCATCCCCCTACTCTTGGCCCAATCTCTTTGCTGGCATCCCTCTCTCTGCTTAATAGCCTCTCCATGTCCATGTGACAACGATAACATCCCACCAGGGGTAGCCATAGAGGAGCGTTCTTGGGGCGCTATCACTATGACCAAGAACAACGTCTGGAATCCATTGAAGGTTCCTCTTCAGGAAGCCACGAAAGGCAGCCTACTCACATGCCTGACTGCACCTAGGAAGAGACTCTCTTGAATTTGGATAATCCTAGGGGTATAAGAGGCCCTAGAAAATCTACCATAACGCACTCTGATATTCCCACTCCTTGGAAAACCGAGTCGCTCCTTGTTCACAAGCCAACGAAGGAGGAGACAGAAGTTTGGATCATGGATTTGGATGGAGTATGGACCAGAGTTCTATATGCATAGTACCATGTTGCTCCTATCACCTGCGCGTCCCCTCCAAAGCCTCCACGCCAACCCACAGCTGAGGAGGAATCCATTGCGTGTGAATATGGATGCCTCATCAAGGAGGAGGACCCTACGACAGAGGATGATGAAGGAACACCATGACTGAATTGTAGAACGATTCATTTATATTTTTTGTCTACTCAGGAAATACTGCATTTATTTTGTTTTTATATGAATTAAGGAATATTTTGTAAAAAATGACTATATGACTCTATTAAGGGGTTTTTTTTCCTCCCAGGAGACAGCCCCAAACTTGCTTTATTTTGAAAACTACCAAGGTTGGGATTTTCTAAGCACTGCTTGCCATCTTTGCCCAATGCCTATGTAAAGTTTCTTTTATGATCTAATATAGTTTAGCCTAACTTACAAAAAAAAAATTATTCACATGTAGAGGAAATATAAATGTATATTGGTTCTAGAAGATCATGTGCACACCATGAAGCCATGGAAGACCTTTACATGGATTTTATGCAAGATGTTAAGGAGGATTGCATGAACGTAGTGTTAGCAAATGGAGATCCACATGGATATCCATTCTAATTTTCCAAGGTTATAAAGTTCATTAAATAAAATGAATATGATACGATTGTTGAAGTACATTGTTATGCCACAAATAAACACCCATTCAATGGTGTGTATAAGCTAGAGATGGTAGTTGATAAAAATATTGGAAGAAGAGAAAAATAAAGGTTACAAATATAAATATTTGTTGCACACGCCTCTTAAAATTGGAGGATGTTGACATACTTTTTTATGATTAAATTTAACAAAGAGAGAAACTCTTCGCTTCATGAACATAGATATTTTGAAGAGGTTTCTACCAGAAGAAACAATGTTAAGATGAGAGTTTGTTGAACCTAGTCATATATCTAGAAGAATTTTGAAACATGTAATGGTAGGCATGTTGACTCAAATGGGGCACTGGTTGATGAAAGAGAAGAATATGGGTCAGCTTCATCTACATCCAGACATTCGTCTGAAGACGTTGTAGATTTTGATGGTGTGTAAGAACCTGTGAGTGATTTTGAATAATTGTCTAAGATACTTTATGTAAATTGTGTTTGCATAGTAACTTGAAATTAATATTTTAATTTCTATATGATCTTACATCAAGTTATGTTTCATTTCTATGTTTGTTGGATTATATGTTTTAATTATGAATAGTTAATTTGTTTAGAATATCCATAATACAACAATAACTTAGAGAAATAATTTATGTTTAATTAAATCTACCTATATTGATATTTTGATTAAAAGTAAAAAATATTACAAATTAATGTTGAATTTTTAAACTATACAATGATATTTCCATGATATTATTTATTGTTATCATTTAATATACCATTATATTGGATTAAAACAATGTTGCAATTTTAATGCCTCTTTAAAAGGGGATGCATTTTAATGGTTGATTTTTAGATTTTTGATGCAATGAGATAAGTTCTCTTAGGCCAAGATTTGAAAAGCGCTATATTTTAGCCTTTAAAATAAAAATTACTCTTGGAATAATGAATTTTTTATTTAGCTATTCATTTTTAAAGTTTTAGTTAGTCATAATTTGTTTATAATGTCATGTTTGAAATATGTTGAAAACTTAAGGTTAATTCCATGGTTATAAAATTCTCAAAATTTTAAGGTTTTTCTGAGTTATAATATTTTATCTTTAATGATATGGTTGAAAATAGTTAGATTTTAGGGTTTTTTAGAGTCATGCTATTTTATCATTAATGGCATGGATGAAAATTATTAGAATTTTAACTGTTTTCAGAGTCCCAATATTTTATCTTTAACGCCATTGCTAAAAAATGTTGAAATTGAACCCTGAAAAAAAATGTTGTTTGAGCATCAACATTTTGTTTTCAGGGTGTTTTTTCTTCTTTTTTGCGCAAAAAAAATTGATTTTAACTACCATTTTTAAATTTTTTTGAAAGTTTTCCCTAAAAAAAATGTTGTTTTGGCATACACAGTTTTCGTTTTGAGATTTCTTTTTCATGTTTTTTGGGGGTTTTTTGGCTATAGTTCTCATTTTGAGGTTACATTTCTCGTTTGATAGGGTACTTTGTTCTTGGTGACCATACTGGGGAACGAGATCATATTTCCCTAGTTTAATTAGTCATTTTGATTTTATTTGGTTTGATCTTACTGAGTTCTTCATTTTATATTTGACTATTGCACTTTTATTGCTTATTTAATTTCATCTATTTAGTATTTTAACTTGACTAATGACCAAAGTTAAACCCTTGAGACTGAGTATGGATTAAGATGATATAGTTATGCTGTTGTTTTCTATATCTAAAAGAACACAACAAAAGAGTTTGATGAAGGTCAATTATTTTTCTTTTTTGTTCTTTTATTGAAATGTACATATTGTCATTTCTTGAACAATTTGATTGAATATAATTACAATACATGACACATCCAATATTGTTCCAACCCAATATCCTTCCTAATTTTAACAATGAGAACAATATTTTTTCCATTCTTTTCAATCTTTCCCTAAATACTATCCATACTCGTGAAGAGACTGAAAGATATTGGGAAATAATTTCATAGAACATTGAGATTGTTGATTAACGAATAAGACAACATATTACAAGGATTCAACCTAATTTATCCCTTAATTGGTAAATGTACGCTCCTCCTCATTAGTATCAATCTTTACTTCACATCACAAAAACACCTCATCAATCAAGATCAACAATCTAAACATTTGAAAATCCACGTCAATTGCGTAGGTTGAGGGGAAAGTCACCAGAATTTGATTTCTTATAATATGTTAGAGCTATAAAAAGGAACTTATAGATCCTAAAATTAATAAATCTTGAAATATCACTACATGAATCCAACACTACATTTATAAATCAAACTCCAATATTTGATACCTCTTGTTGGGATAGTCATGCCCCCTTTGGAAAGTGTTTCCAGTAAATATCAACCTACTCCACACCCAAATCACCCTAACAATATTATCAAGAAGTATGGGCTATTTGAATTGTAATAAGACTTAAATACGACCCCTTGGAATGTGCCTAAGTTTAAAGGCTACTTACCAAAGTTCTCTGGGAATGGGGCTCGTATTGTTTAAGAACCCTAATAGTCTACCAGAATCAACGTAGAAGACACATTTATGTGGATTGAGCTGAATGTTGTAGCGTCTACAGCGAAGAAAGATATGGAGGAGATGGTCCGGATGGTATTTTCGCACAGCTGAATGAGCCAGAAGTTCATCCAGGTAAGGTTGAACAATATGACGATTATCGTGAAAGGCATAAGACATTGCACGATGGAACGTAGCCCCATTGTTCTTCAAGACGAAAGGGAGTTTTTTATACGCGAACGTTCCCCAAGGACAAATAAAAGCGGTCTTGTGTTGATCAGCTAGGAGAATGTTGATCTGATTATATCCAGAAAATCCATCCATGAGGGAAAAAATCTCATTCCCCGCACAATCATCAATGATCTGATCGATGAAAGGGGTGGGATAGTTATCCTTAGGGCAGGCCCGATTAATATCACGATAGTCAACATAGACGCGAATTGCTCCCTGCTTCTTATCCATAGGAAAAATGTTAGAAACCCACTCTGTCAGAGGAATCGGATAAATGAAACCCGCTTTGAGAAGTTTTTCAACTTCAGCTTTTATGGCAGCGGCTTTTCGAGGATGCACTGGACGAAAACGCTAGTGAGCAGGCTTCGCACCGGGGTAGGTGGGAATCTCGTGCACCATAATATTGGGATCAATTCCAGGCATCTCTTCGTAAGACCAGGTGAAAACATCACAGAATTCGTGAAAGAGACTAGTATACACTTGGACTTCATCGGAAGAGCAAGTGACTCCGACATGGATGTTCTCGAAAATTCCTGGTTTCATGGAAATGTCGATAGGCATCATCTGGGTGATGTTACTCAAGTTACCTTCAGCGAAGACTTCGTGAGCCAAGATAGGCATTTGAAGTGGCGGAGAAGGAACTTGAGATGCAAAATGCTCAAGACAGTTAGACATTTCCCTGAGGCCAGGCATAAATGAGGAACAATGATGACCATCGCTCCATGGTAGGTCTTCGAGAGACATGGTTTCCACAATAGCCTCATCGGATGGAAACACTTCTTTCAAAGGATCAGGCGAACATATATCTCCAAGCCAGGGGGATTGAGAATAAACGTCGAGATACATGCTCAAAGGAGCACTTTTAGAAGGGGGAGAATATGATGCAGCTACAAGCTTGCAATAATTGATTTCAATTAGACTAAGCGGCATCGAATCCCCAAATGAATCAACCTGTTCAGGTAAGGGACAATCCACTGTTCATTCAACTGAGAGATCATATTAACTTGACCGGTATTTGGTGGCGGAAGGGGAAAGATACCCATGAGGGCAGGGTCTTTGAAAAGACCAGGCCCTATGCTGTTGGAGGGAGAATGAATCTGATCCATGTATGGTACGTTGTTCTCAAAAGACGAGGTAAAGAATGACAACTAGTCGATAGTAATGACTTTTCCCTCATGTGGAAACTTCAGAAGATGGAAGAGGGTGGACGGGATGCACAACATAGTGTGAGTCCAACTGCGACCGAGTAGAAGATTGTAATTGAGTTTAGCATCAACTAATTCTACTTCGACATTGACCATCTTTCCTTGGAACGTGATCGGCAAGCTGGTGAGAACACTCAAGGATTTCGATTCCCTTCCATCAAATGCCTCAAGGGCATTAGGTGACGAAGTTAGGGCTGGAGAGCCAATAGCCTTCTAGAAAGAAGATGACATGACACATGTGGATGTACCTTCATCCACAATGACTCTATGGATGTTGAGACCGTTAATGCCGACTTGTATGACAAGCGCAATCTAGTGCGAAAGTCGAGGGACGAAATTCTCTAAGTTGAAAGTGAGAAGGCTACAATCAGCAAGATCAATCCTACCGATCGTAGATAATAACACTTTTCGCTGAGACAGACAACTCTAAATCACTTCTAACGCGCACATCGCGGATGGCGCCTATGCTAAATCCTCAATAATACTATAATGTTGAGCAGCATGGGCGTTAGGATTATAAGAAGATTTCCAAAGACAGGTGGTCGTACAACAGGTTCAGCACTGGGCCTTTCAATCTCAAGAGGACCAAAGGCAGGTGGGGGAGGAGGACCATTAGCGATCTCTTTCCTGGCTACTTAGTGTGATCCAGTATAATATTTCGACCGAGTAGCAATGGAAACAGGTGCAGAATCGTTCAACATGAACACTTGAGAGCCAAACGGTGCAGATGGCGTAGGTTTCTCAACCATCTGTGTTTAATGAGATGGAAAAGGTTCTTTGAGGATAGTCGGAGTTCCCTTAGTGCCTTTGAGAAATTTAATAAATTCGGCTCGTCTAGGACAATCCTTAATGTAGTGTTCCTCATCACAAATCAGACAGGGATACTTCGGCTTGCACTGTGAACCATCATCAGCATGAGGCTTAGACGAATCTGGTTTTGGAGCATCGAATTTGGCCTTGCCTTTGCCCTTATTTTTCCCCTTGGATGTATTTTCTGTAGGATTTGCCTGAACTGCGTTGACTTCCAAGGTTTTACTAGAATCTGAGGTAGGCTGAGGAGCAGAATAATTGGAAGAATTTGATTTTTTCTTCCCAGTGTTGGAAGAGGGATACTTACGTGAAGTCTGAGACAAGAAACCAATAACGTCTTCGATGGATGGGCTGGTCGGTGCTTTAGAAGTCCCAGGTTGCGGGGCATCAGTCAAGATATCATACAATATGCCCGATTGAGAGTACACTCTATCAAGGTACTGGGCACGAGCAATGGCATGTTCCTCGGTGACACATGCCCCCATGGATATATCTTTTGCAATCTGATTGAAAAAAGAGGTAGTGAACAAATGAGTAAGAAGCTGATCAGGAATTTCGAATTTGATCAGGCAACGATGGTGTCTCCATTCATGAATGTGGTCCAGGATATGGGTAGCTCAGTCCTGTTTCAAGGATGTTAGGAGATGCATCTTGGCTTCATAATGAATTGGTAACTGGAAATGAGTAAGGAATTCCATAGCGAGAGATTTGAAATCTTGAAAGATACCACGAGATAGCTAGATGTACCACTTAGGAATAGCTCTAGTGAGATTTCACTGGAAAATATGGAGTCGAATAGAGTCATCCACCCAAGAATTGGAAGAAAACCATAGATGGTATATCATCACGTGTGCTTGGGGGTCTTCTCTAGAATTTCCCTCAAACTTGGGGCAATCACTATGAGCCTTCTTTGGAACCAAAGGCCAATACATATTATGAAGAATTGGATCATTTATTAATCTGGACACATCCAATAATTCCAACGTGGCGAGAAAGAGTAATTGAGGGTTGAAAGGCATAGCAAGTCCTCGATAAGGACCCGTACCCACATTCCATCTTGATTGAGTGTAACTCTGCCCCAATTGGTTCTATCCTAAAGGATTTATACCATAAGGGGTATAAGCTAGATAGTTTGGCTAATATTGCGGCTGAGGACCAGGATAATGATTCTGAGTATATGAGGGTCCTGATTGAGCAGCATAAAGATTTTGCTGCGGAATGTAAGTATGGCCTTGCGGTTGAGGGTAATAAGTAGAACCTTGGGGCGCATTGTATACCGGTCGAGATTGACCTCGAGGGTAATAAGCGCCTCGGGGTCGAGCGGGCTGCTGATAAGTAGGATCCTGCTGAGCTGGATAAATTAGGCATGCTGGTTGACCCAAATGTGGTGTAGAGTAGAGCGGTTACTGAGCAAGGTAAATTTTTTATGCAACTTGTTTCTACTGAGCAAGTTGACCTGACTGATGAGGGCCACTAGGTTGCCCCTGTGGAGTAGGTTGGCCTGATGGGTGCGATGGACCAGGTTGTGCCTGATGACTAGGTTGACCTAGAGCAAGACCATAAGATGGCCCTGGCTGTGCAACATTTGGACCAATTGGAAGGTATGGCTGTTGTGGTTGCAGGAAAGGTTGCCCTTGAGATGGATAAATATTCTCCCTAGGACCGTATGAAGGTCCTGTTTGATATATTAGTTGCCTAGCAAGTCCTTCGGGTTGCCAAGGTTGGATCATAGGGTGACCTTGTAAAGGTTGGACTTGTGGATCGTAAGGCTTCCCTTGTGGGCCGTAAAATAATCCTTGTTGGACCGATCCCTGAAAGGGTTGTCCTTGTGGGTCGTAAGCATACCCTTGCTGAACCGAAGGTTGTCCCTGAAAGGGTTGTTCTTTTTGGTTAGAAGGTTGGACAAGCAAGGTAGGTCTAAAACCAAAAAGGAACTAATAAGCTTCAGGAGCAGGAAAATAGATAGGGTTTTCGTACTCATCATAATGAAACAGAAGTAAATAAATTGGGCTACTGACCGCATCATAATGAGAAAGCTAAGGCTCACTAGAATCCTGAGGGGACTGGTAAGTCTGGGAGCTCTGCTGCTGAACAGCCAGCCGATACTCCTCGAAAGAAAGTTTGTTAGGGATCACCATGGCAATTGAAGTTTCTATCAAAGGCGAAGCCCCTGAAAACTGAGTGGTGACAACCGGCACCGATGCAGCCACACAGACAGTAGGTCTAGTTGGGACTGACGTAACAAAAAGCGTCGACGAGACAGGTGTCTTTGGCTACATCCCCAATAATGGAAGGACTGGCCCCCTCGATGGAGGTGATGCTGACATGGAGACAATACCGGCCATAATCTGACCCAAAGACCTATATCCGGCTGGAAGTCATACCGATGGTGAGGATTGAGCAGACGCTTGAGGGATTTTTTTTGGAAAAAGTTGGTATTCCTCATCAGAAACAGGAATTCCCTCACTGCCAATAGGATCAAATGATTCCATGTCTAAATCTACTGTGAGATCTTGTTAAATACTACGAGGACTAGGAGGTATGATAGCAACCAAAAATGGCGATCCCGATGTATGGGGGGGGAAATATTCCCCGACCCCAAACCCAAACCAAGCATTTGAAAGAGGCCAAGTGAACTGCTGACTTGGGTCCCGTTCACACTCCGCTCACCCTTTCACGGGTAGACACCACCGGCGGGTGACCCGTGCCCATCTGAGTTGGGTCAAGTCGGGCCCGAATGAACCAAAAATTTTTCAACATCCAATTTTTAATTAGATTGAACCTTGTAGGCCTGGGGCCACGTGGCAGCCTCTGGGCAGGCCACGTGGCACCTACTGATAGGCCATCCCCATTTTTATAAAAAATGAAATTTTCCATTTCACATTAATTTCTAAAGAGGCCAAAATTTTGATTTCCAAAATGTTTTTTTGAAGGTTACTGGAAAAAATTAAAACTTGAATATCTTCCACATCCAACATCAGATTTGAGTGTCATTCACGGCGTTAGGATCGTAATGATGAAAAATATCTGGTCGATCAATTTATTGCAAGTTCTGAGTAGTTCCAATTTTGAGCATTTTTTTCACTTAGGACATGATCACCTGATTAGTACCAAGTTTCCATGAACTGCCATATACACTCTGGTAATCAAATGAAAGAAGAATTGACCAAGGAATTGATGTATGTTCAGGTAGTCCCCCCTGAATGCTATGTTCGGTGTATCACGGTTACAAGGCGGCAAAATCGGCTTCCTACAGATAAAAGTATTGCAACCTAGAGGGGTCTCCCTTTATATACTCAATGGTACAGGGAGCACAAGTCCATACTAGGGTTGTATAAAGCCAGATGGTGAGTGACAACTGCTAGGTTTAAAGACGCCAGAACACATCTCTACCTTAGACCACTAGATGTTTCATTAGGTTTCAATGTTGCCTTAGGTTAATTGAGTAAATTTTAAGTTGATCTTGTATTTACGTTTCAATTCCAAGGTCCTACAGAATGTTGGATCTCAAAAAATCCCTAAATACAAGCTACATGCCAAAAGATACTATTTCGTTCAATGAAAATCTATCTACGAGAAAGTTAGGAGTTTTCAAGCGGTAAAAAATAATGAGAACATGCAGAAGCATCTGCTACAGTATCCAATGCAAGCTAATGAAAATGAGAAACCTTTCCTAGAATTGTCCAATGCTAGATATGTGAAATACTTTCACTTTCACAGTGCAAACAAGAATGCAAACAAATTGTTTTTTTTCAATGTAGTAGAGCAAACAGTGCACTAAATGACATGAAAAAAAAACCAAAACACTAGTTCGAGAATGTTAATGTGAGAGTTGAAGCGAAATAATTTCAATCAACCCAAAACAAAAACATCAAAATCCAAACTAACTCTGTAATCTCTCAAATTGAAGAAATATTTCAAAACAAATCCATGCAAGTAGTGTGATCTATGCTTGGAGTGACAAGAAGCAAAATTGAACGAAAGAGGAGAAAATCATTCAACCAATGCAATCACTCAAACAGATCAAGGGAGCTAAATGCAACTAAACCAAGAATGAAGTTGACTGTGAAACAAAAGACTCAAACTCCTACAGGAGGCTGAGCATACCAAAGCACTTAAAAACCCTAAGGTTGCGATGCTGATAGGAAATAGACAAGCAACTGAAGGAAGAAAGTTGATCACAATAAAAAAAAAAATCCCAAAGAACTCAAGAAATATCTAAAAATAACCCAGAGGAAAAAGTACTGACATCTTCAAAACAAACCAAACCCTAAAACCTACAGGGGTCGGCGCGACTGTTTGGCTATAATCAGCACCAAACAGGGGATGGCACGAGCGCAACACTAGCAACTAGTGCCATTCGGCGTGACTGTCTGAACAGAAAGTGCACCAAGCTAGTTCACTCAGATAGAAGGGAAAATTTTTGAAAGACAGAGGTCAGATCCGATCCTCTAGGGCTGAACAAGGGTTTTAGACTTAGCAGAATAATCAAAAAAGGCAAAATAAGCAAGCAAAGACAAAAAAGAAGACCTAATGGATGAAATACAAACTCGCACTGATCCCCAGTGGAGTCACCAATTTGTTGGTGAGGTAAATCCCCTCTGCGAACAGAGGTGATCCCACTAGCCCTAGGGTGGGTCTAGCAACAAAAAAAACAAGCTATAATATTGATTCCTAGTTAAAGAATGGATGGAGATTCGATAGATGACATACCGTAGGTCCTATGCTGTTGCTGTCATCGAAAAGAGTGGCTACCTCTCACTCCTAGTTTGACAGATCATGATCTTCTCACTTTCACGCTCAAACACCTGCACACACACAAGAAATAATGATAATATAAAACATACTAATTCACATTCGTAACTATTAGTCAGTCGAAGAGGACTAAATCAATTGCATTAGATAAACGACATAACACAATGATGGAACCAACACTGTAGTTGAGTATATTAATAAATGAAAGGAAGAGTACAACCAAGCTTTGACATCGCAATCTCCTCCAACGGGGTTCAAGTGAAGCGCTTCTCACAAAGGCTTGCCGAGAATTCCGACGGGAATCTCTCTACAGAGTTCTCCTTGGTTCTACCTTCTCAATAGAAATTACTCAGCTATAGTATCCTTCTCCAAGTTCAGATAGCTTTCATAAAGGGAGAAGGTCTATTTTTACAGAGGGAGAGGGAGAGGTTAGGATCCCTATAATTATGGAAGGGAGGCCTATCTTCAAGGAGTGTTCCATGGGAGGTGGAAACCACTGCCTAAAGAGGGATATCTGTGGCTGATCAACTTAACCACTTCTAGTGACTCATCCCTGAGGTGGTTAGAAGGAAAATTTCGCCTCTAATTTTTAAACAACATTCTTAAAACAGCTCGATGCGGGCACTACACTGAGACAGAGCGCCAGGTGGCACGGGCTCTAGTGAAAATCTTTCACATCGGCACGAGGGGTGAACAGGCTACCCACGCCAAGGCCAAAACATAGTTTTTGTTTGAATTTTTTTGAGGAAATTTTCAACAGGAGAAATGATGTCCTTATGTAGAAGGATGCAAAGAAGGCGTTTGCAAAGTATGACACTACTCACAAGTCACGGGAATGACCCTCCAATATGTAGGGTGAGGGATTGCAAGGACAGTGACCAAATGCTGTGTAACAAATGCCCCCTAAAGCATGAGTTCCGAGAGAGAGGGAGGGGTGTGAAATGCTTTATGAGAACGCGTTCGACCCAAACACTACTGTCAGAAAACCTGCGAGTACAAATACAACTAATATCTCTGATACACTGTATGTGGCATGGGCACAACCATCCATAATAGAGTATATAAAAAGTGAGATCCGAGGTATGGATGCAGCCATCCAGCAATAAGGATCAACAAATAGACTCGGGTATGGTTGCATCCATTCAATCAGAATATTCATGTAATAAGTCATAGTAATCCACAAAGAACCCGCAACCTGGATTTCATCAGAAAAAACCCAGGGTCTTGCACTCCATCTCGACCTAAACAAAGTATAAATTTGAGCATGTGAATAGACGAGTTGAAGTTGAACATGCAGGAACATCATCTGATTACCAGCCAATAATGAGAGCTATTAACAGACGCGAGAGAAACCATCAATAATGACAACGGCTCTCAAGGTACAAAAGGTACAATCCACATAATGTTAATAATGATCTGGTGTCGAACACCCATAAAATCATCCGATCGAAGGCTGATGATGTGAACCTTGCATCAGATGCAAAGAACCTGCCATTAAGGCATGCAGGCTCCAAGGTACCTGAAGGGAGTCTCTATTTCAACTTCCTGGAAAATGGGTTGAAGTCGAAAGGAAGCAACTTGGTCGAAGGAGGGCCATGATGTTCCCCACATCATTGACACGAGACAAAGGAATATGATGATTTGCGAATCAAGACCAACAGAGAATCAGAGGGAGGATGAAAATTGCAGAGGCAAAACTTCTCTTGAACATATCGGCAGCACGACACTGGATTTGGCAGTATTTGACATCAAGGGATTTGAGGTCATGGTGACGTGGCAAAGAGCAGTTGAGCGGTCAAAATAGATTACCCAAACCCTTGGAAGCAAACAAATGATGAAGTGAGATGTCCCCAACCCGACACAAATGTAGACAAGTGCCATGTTCAAGAGTGACATACTGCCGACTAAAGTCTGGTTCCATTTTCCCCCACCATTTCTGGCACGTACCCCAACTATTTTTGTAAACAAGCTTGAAGGGGATATCATATGATTGCGATGTAAGTTTGTCCCTCAGGCAAATCCAACCTAGCACAGTTTACGAGCCCTAGGAAGCAGGAACTCGAGTAACGTCATAACGACGAAGTCCGATGTCATCAATTTTTAATGATTCTGACAAAGGGAAAACTCGACATCTTTTCATGTTTAGAGAGTTTGAAAAGAAAGCGGAAAAGAAAACTCCAGCAAGGCCCTTTTCATAAATAGTCTCTCAGATCCGAAAAGGTATAAAACAATGCCCGATAGAACCTCTTCATCGTGATAGGCTAAGGTATTCCTTTTTTTGTAAATAATCTATCCCAGCCTGAAAAAGGGGTAAACGTATACTGGGTAGATATCGTTTCGCAGCCATTTAACGAGTTCAAAATGACAAGCGTCTTGGAAATCTTTTCAGTTTTAGAGAGTCAGAAAAGGGCTGAAAGATGACTCCAGTAATGACTTTTTCATGTTTTTAGCGAGTCCAAAAAAGTATAAAATATAACTCGTTACTTCGTCATAACCATGTGAAAAACCTGTTGCTGCACAAGAGACATGCGTAAAACCCATTTCTCGAAAATAATATGATAAAATAATCGACAAATATGTTTTAAAACCTAATTTAAGATCTTGAAAAGTTATAAAATAGCATAAGTGGTAAAAATGATTTAATTTTCACTTTTACCTCTTTGTGGAGCAACAGTGACCCATTGTGCTTTGCGATCTTGTGGCGACGATTGGGAGTGATCTAGTGAACTGATCTTGATTCCGTCAGTCTCAGGTAAGAGCCGACATCATTTCCCATATTTTAAGCTAAATTTTATTACCTGTACATGTCATTTTGATTTCCTAGGAGATGATTTATCAAAATTAGGGCATCACGGTTGGCGCGGGTTTCGGGCATGGACCCGTGCCAATCCTCCATTTTTACACAGAGGGCACGCCCATTTCCGCGACTATTTGCGAAACAGTCATGCCAACCACTCAACCTAAAAATTCACTTAATTTCAAGGAAAATGCAGTCACTTGCTTGCAAATTTTGATGCCCAAGTAGACTAAAAATGCTCATATGAACAATGTGTGTAGGTACTAAGCAGAAAGAATGGTGATTGAGTGGAAAGAGAGGGAACACAGTGAAGAAGATGAACTTGCCATGGAGAATGATCGATGCATGGACTCCCTAAGAGATTATGGGCTAAAGAAATTCTTCCTAACACCATGCCTCTGGGCTCAGCCATAATTGCTTCAGTATTTGGTAAGAATCTGGGATGAAGACCAAGAAAAGTTCGTGCTTTGAGATCAGGAACTTGAAATTGAAGTTTCTGATGTCTATTTTATCACAAGATTGTCGTGGAGGGGTGCAATCCCTATCATGACCGATACCCGTCCCAGCGGGGAAAGCATGGGGATGTCGATCGACAAGGTGTACTGAGGGGCACAAAAAGGAACAGGGAGTGGAAAGGTTAAAATCCAAACCATCCCAAATCTGGCACTAAAAGTAGTGTTGCACACTATCACGCAGGTTGTAGGATCGCAAGCACCGCATGAGGCCACAAAGACACAACTGCTTCTTGTCGTAGACTGGATGAATCCGACTCTCTACAACTGGGCAAAGGCCGTGACTATTAACATTAAGCGACAACTAACCAAGTGAAAGAAGGCCAAACTGAAACAGTTTGGGTATGGATCAATTTTTGTATCGTTCTTCTTGGAACGTCTACCGATATTCCAGTGCCAGGAGGTCATTGTCCCGATGCCACCACCCAGAGAACCATGGATGGCCCAATGGGTTGTGTTGATGCCCAGAGCAGGGGGCAGCCAACAGATGTCCTGGAGGCCAGA
This sequence comes from Pinus albicaulis, assembly GCA_034641835.2. Lineage (NCBI taxonomy): Eukaryota > Viridiplantae > Streptophyta > Pinopsida > Pinales > Pinaceae > Pinus > Pinus albicaulis. The sequence continues at coordinate 866,309,909 of CM076579.1, forward strand.
ATCCTTCGATTGGCTCCGCCGACAAGTAATTTTCGTGGAGTACTGGACCTACTCTGGTACAGACTTCACCGGTGATCCAGACCTCCCGCTCCTGGAGGGAAAGGATCGGGATGAAGAGCTAGGTGAGACTCATTTTTTATTTTCATGAGTTTATGATTTTTTGGTATATATGCATGTTTTGCAGTTAATCTTATATGTATGCAGATGTTGGCCCAGAGCGACCTGCAGGCATGTTGCCGATAGCGAGGCGAACTCTTCACGATTTCAATCCTCATGGTGAGGGCAGCAATGGCAAGAGATAGTAAAAAATCTAGAGGGCATTGCCCGTGGGATTTTGGACTATGCTCGCCTTGATGATGTTCCTCGGGCCTACCAAAGGCATACTGTAGGGGTGTTGAGTCATATCCACCGCTTGTTGAGGCAGTTGGTATGGGCGGTGACATGCTATCATGAGCACCATGCTGATTAGGCACCTAGGCTTTTATTTCTGCATATTTTGAGAGACATGTTGTCTCGGGATGTAACTGAACCATACATATATTTTTTTTTAGGTTTTTATGATGCAAACATTGAAAAAAAATAATTAATATATATATATATATATACACATACATCTATTTTCTACATGGTTCTATTTACATATGATGATGTTTTATAAATTGCACAAATGTCTATCTAACACAATGTTAGCCACTGCATCAGTTAATGTATTCATTCGTCTTGGTATATGTTGATATCTGATGAAATAAAAATATCTTTCAAGCAAACGAATACGTAAATACAATCTCAAAATGCATGGGTTGCGAACCGAATAATGACCGTTAAGTTGAAGAAAACAAGCTATGAATCTATATTTACAAGCAATGTGCATATGCTGAGGTTAACTACCTCGATTAATAGTTCCAAAACAATACTATATTCAGCGAAATTGTTTGTAGTTTGTCCTAGAAAAATACCTTGTTGGTTAATCAACTCACCAGCAGGATTATAAATTACCCAGGCTGCCGAAGACAAGTTTCTGGTACTACGGGAAGCACCATCCACGAAACCAACATAAGGGGCATTAGACATCTACATAACAAGAAAGACACGATAAGCAGAAAAAGCTTACAAAGCACATCAAAGCTAAACATGCACAAAAATGAAAAAATCACCTATGTACACATATCATGCATGAATGAATCAAGCATAATAATTTTTTAGATACAACCCATTCCCGGGCTGTGCTAAGGGATAACCTTCATAATCAATAAGCTCATAAGCCCCATTCTGTAACACAACACTAGCACATTTGGCCCAATTTCCAATGGCCAATTCATCCCTATTCCAACACATAGGCGTCGCAAGAGCGACAGTTTGAGGCAGGGAAAAATGTGGTTATCCATTACGTCGCAATTTTGACACTTCAATAAAGCATCGAAAGAGCGACACTTATTCTGACATTTCCAGACTTCCGTCACTCTTCCAACATTCTCAAAATCATTGCTATTTCAACATTTTTTAAGCTTCAGTCTTCTGATGAGCCACAACTATCGGTATTCTGACGATACCGAACTGTCAAATTTCCGACGCATATAAGGTTTTCAAACAAACATCGTAATTCCGACGTTATGTGCCAAACATTGCAAGAAGGACAAAAATGTTAGCACCGTCGCATTTCCGACGTTTTGTGCCAAATGTCGCAAGACCGACACAAATGTAAACAACTTTGCATTTCTGACGTTTGGTGCCAAACGTTGCAAGACCGACGAATATGTTGGCACCATCGCATTTCCGAATTTTCATGCCAAACGTCGCAAGACCGACAAAAATGTAAGGCATCACACTTCCGACGTTTACAAGGTGTCGTTTTTCCTACGAAATGGTAAAAATATTTAAAATAAATATGTCGCTTTTCCGACGTCTAAAGCGTCGGTCTTCCGATGCTTTGATAAAAATATTTAAAAAAAAAAAAAAAATATACCCTCGACCTCCTATTTTTGGATGTTGGTTCTTTTTACAGATGATGTAACTATGGTTATAACATTTGTGTTGTCATTTGGATTTGAAGGTGATGGACCTAATTCTTTTCAGTTAGTAGCTCTAATATCTTGGCCTAATAATGTTTTTAAGAGTGCTTCAAGCTCTTTCAAATCACCATCTTTATCAACCTAAAAATATAAAATGATCAAGACACAAAACATAATTGGGTAGATAATAGAAGAAGGAAGAATGAATTGTTGATTTAAATGAAATCCTCTTTCAAGGTTTTTCCTCCCTCTATGAATTACATAACTGGACTTGCTTAACTTTGATACCTGCTTGTTTTACTTTGAAAACAAGACCCTATCCCTGATACGATCCTGTCGTCCTTGGCTTTTTTGCACTTGGTTTCCCTTGGGTTCTTTGGAGGTCTGGTGCATTGCACACTGTAGATATATAACCTATTAAAAATCATATTCAAACGATTCCATTCAAAGTTTAAACATGCAAACTCTTCACAAACCTACCACACAATCACAAATATAATAGTTGGGTATACTATATCTAGTAAAACAAGTGCACAATAAAATTTCCACTGTTGTATTGTAATTGACATAGCCCTTCAATCCATAAAAAAAAATTGTATGACTAGTGTATATGTCGAACACATTGGATTCATCATGTCAAAACTATGGATTGAAAAATACCCCAACTCTTGAGATTTTTTGAAAATAAAAAGAACTAGTCTTATTGTGCGCTTCAATCTCTAGGCACATTCTATTCTTACCTCTAAAACTATGCATATGTGTGCATGCGCCTTTCATTTTATCCTGGATAAACATGTGTAGGTTTGCATACATGTCTTATTTATGCCTCGGGGGGTATGTTACCTTTGAGCCTACATCATGCTCTATATTATCTCTTTGAATTCCATGCATGTGTCAAATTATTGTTACAAACTACCTCAAAATTTGTGTTTGTGTCATGGGGTCATTATAGTTTCTTAGGATGGATGCAGTCTATATATTCTTGGATGTGAACAGAATTTAACTATGAAAAAGAAATGAGGTAATCCTTTCCCATAGCAAAGAATGAAATCTCATTAAAATATTCCATCTATCACTAGTTGAGATCTCCCACCATCCATTCCCTTTGACAAACATCTTGTAGGCCCTATATTTAATCATGATTTATTCTATTCAATTAAGGGACGTCCTATTGTCCACATGGGTACAACCAACACTTGCATGCAATGGGAGTAAATGGAGATTTATTTTTGTTTGGGTTTAAGTCTAACACACAAGCAAAAAATCTTAAAAAGAACATGACTATTCACAATAAGCCAAAAACACATTATGGGTGCAACACATCTATATTATGATAAGAGAAGAGCATACAAATGATAATTCCTAAAGTAAAAAATGATAGATTTAAGAAAATATAGATCTAGAAAATATGATCAACAAATTTATTTGCTTTCAAATAATTAGTGAACACTTCTATAAGTCTAGGATTCATTTTCTTTCAAAGAACTGACCTCATTTTTTAACACATTTGCAGTGGAGTCCCCAGAGAGCACATGATGCAGAAACTCACAAACAGTAAAAAATACAAATCAGAAAATCCCAAATCACACATCAGGAATATCCCAACAATAATGCACTTCAATGAAAATGCCCCTGAAGAATGTTTGCAAACTGAGATTGCACCTCTGCCCAACAAGACCCTGAAAAGGATAGTCCTAAAAAATATGCTTCGTTATTTCTGCCTTTGGAAAGGAGAGGCAAAGACCCATGGAAAGGTCACTCTTGGTCAGACAAGCTTTGCAGGGGAGAGCCTGAAATTATTTAGAAGTCAAGAAGACTAGTTTCCTTTTTCCATTCTTATTGAAGTCCCTAAAAGATCCATCCTCATCGTTCTTCTGTAGCCCAGGTATATATATCGGAAGCAAAAAAACTCAATGAATTGTCATTAATCTCGACCAAAACAACCACTGGCCCACCTAAACATGTAATCTGGAACCCAGATAAGATTTAATTCGTGCCCATAACTTATCAGGTCCACTTACACACGTTAACACATGAGAGCTGTTCTCCTTGATCGAACGGCAGTCACAACCTTCCGCCGAACCGATGGTATTCACATCCAAATAAGCTCGATAGTTAAAGGCTCCAAGGCACGCGAAATAAGTGGTTTTAAACCACCACATGTCATTTGTTGGGGTGTATCGCGTGGAATCCACAAATTACCGCCCACTCTCATAAGCAGTGTGATGAACCCATCTCCGGTGTTCGAAAACCACCTCACGGTTCCGATGCGACCGTTGACTCAAGGTTCCGTCCGCTATTTTCCTAATCACAATTTCTGCCATGCCCGACATGTTCAACCTTTTGCCACCCAAATCGACCCGAAACACTGTCCACACGTGGATGCCGAAACACTGAATTTAATCAGAATGTGAGTTTTGCCTTACTTCAACATCATTTGACTTGATACACATACATAGTGTTCACAGTTCCTAATCCACCATTACCCAAACATCAAACCACTCTATGATATTGTATTAACATTGGATTTCCATCGATCCTCATAGTGATCGATGGTCGATCAACAACTCGTAACACTAAATTTAATTCATAAAATCAAACTGTAAATAAACGATATTCAGGCACGCAAATACACACACAAAATATTTCAATTATTTACAAAAACAATTACAGTCTAAGGCATCTTAGTCTTAGCCACAATTTCTCCTACGATTACATTGTTTCATCTCATATTCTATTTTTTGTCACACAACACCCTCGCTTATAAAGAATTTTCAAGAGCGTGAATCATCTAAGATCCACGATTTCCCTCCCTCAATCTCTCAAACAAACCCCTAAATCTCTTGTTGTGCATACATGGCAGACAATTACATTTAATTAGTTCCAGCAATTCAGTTTAGTTTTAACCAATTTTGCCCCAATTTACAATGATTGTTCACATTTTCCTTTTCACAACTTCGAATTCCAATTTTAATAAAGTTTGTTCGGATGCTCCTGCATCAGACATGCACAAAAGAAAATATTTTTTTATGACATAGATGCATACAAGTTTTTAGATAACAAGCAATAAGCCCAAGATACACCTTGTCACTTTCCACCTATCAAAAAATCATGTTGAATATGTCACCTTTGAAAAAGGATACGATTTGGAGACAATGCCACATACATTTTGCTTCTGCAGGGCTTTCCTAAAGATTAAACTCCTAATAGATTATAACTGAAACAGATTAATATTATAGAAATAGATTAATAAATCATTAGGGTCATTGTATGTGTAATTTATTGCGGAATGTCAAATAACCTTTTGGAAAGTTATAAAATTCATATGAAAAGATATTAATTTACATATCAATAATTACATCATATATATTTTAACTTGTATAGGTCTCGTGAGGCAATTTTGGCTTTAGTGAGCCTTACATAATCATGTCAATTCATGAAATAGGCCAAACTAATAGCAAGGCAGCTATAGACTTGCATATGAAACCTATGTAAACATAATACAATGAGCCATTATGTCATAGTTATATCTCTATAGTTAGTTCATTTCAGGTCAAAGCTATGACCGCTGAAATGAAACACAGCTCTGTTTCTCGAGTTTCTCAAGTTTCTTAAGTTGTATGACCTGCATTCCTTTGCTACGCTTGTCTCTAAACTTTCAGGACCACATACAAAAACACCAATGTCAACATTATCCCACTCATTTGAAACTTTCCCAAATATATTTGCATTCAAAACCATGTAAAAGATTGTCAGATCTTGAGACCATCTTGATCAATGTAGAAATTATTAGTTTCCATGGGGATAGTCACAAGCAATTGGTTTAAATGTTACAAACCATATATGAAATAATCTCAAATTAATCAAATCAATCCCAATGCAATTAAAAAAATTATTATTTTGAAATAATCTTAATTATTTAGTTTAACATTACTGGCGTGCTGAGATTAGCTGATTTTTCCCTATTATTTCCTGATTATTGTAGATTGAATCTTTTCAAGGCTCTCACTGATTAATTGCTGATTAAAAATTATTTCATCTATGTTCCTAACAGTTGTTTCCCAATGTTATTTATATTATTTATAGATATATAGATATAGATAAATATTCCTTCAAAGCTGATCTATTCAAATTTCTTATATGTTCATTTTGCCTTCTCAAGGATGGCATTTGACAAAAGTATGCCTCTTTGGCAGTGCATAATCATGATTTTCTGGTTACTCAAAGAAAACAAAGTAGGGGTTCTCAGCTATGACATATCTTTAGTCAATAAAAATATAACTTATTTTCACTAACAAATAAGCCCACATATGATACATTGAAATATGGAAAGGTTGAAACACCATTTTGAAATGTGATTAGAACTCAGGAACTGGGGTGCAATAAGACATTTTAAATGCACAAGACAAGAAGGTCCAGAAAGGCTCACGTTATGCAGACAAAAAATGGATGGCTGCAAGATGAATTGACTTGATAGCCCATGCCAATTTAAAATTCATATCAGAAGGCAGGCTTGGAATTTGACAATCACCCCTAGATATCTAGTTAAACTTTGATGACAATTGCAGTTATCACATTGCCATTCATAATATTCCGACATTTTAAAAATTCAGTCTGCAAAGAGGCCCATTTTGTCAAGACAACACTTAACATATCTTCGAAAGTCACAGTTACCCTAAAACTATTATAAAATTCTAAATCAAAATCAATGGGTTGAAGATCTTAAAAATTATAGCAATTTCAAGCATAAATTGTAAATAAAAAAACAAAAGGAGAGAGCCATCATGACATCAAATTTCCCCTTCTGCAAGCCTGCTTTCTCTCCTTATCTTGTAATATAGGTATAGATATTGTTTACAAAGGGAAAATTTAGACAAGAATATCTTACTCACATAAAATTCAATTCATAGGCTATCTTACCCAATTATACAAACATGGATATTTCCCCAAGTCTAACTGTGATGGAAAATCCAAGGATAGCCCTGCTCTAGCATGGGAAGGAATCATCCTAGAAACCAAAACACCCACATTGTAGCATTGTCCTTCAAAGTTTTAGATAGATGTCCAAATAAAAAAGCAGAACTCAAGCCCGCAAAGAAAACAGGGTGCTTGAGGCAGATAATGTCTTTGGTAAGATGTTGGGGGAAGGGTTAACTCCCTCCCTGGTGAATTATACCACGCTTGTTGATGGACTATGTAGAGTCGGTGCCATTGATATTGCATATAAAGTATTAGAAAAAATGGTAAATCAAGTTTGTTCTCCAAATGTCTACACTTACAGAGCACTGATCTATGGACTTTGCAGGGAAGGAAAACTGGAAGAGGCTGAAATTTTCATTGATAAAATGAAGGAGAAAGGCTTACAACCTAACCAAGTAACATCCACATCATTGATTGATGGCAACATCAAATCAGCAGGGTGGATCATGCTTTTGATCTATTAAGTAAGATGATAAATGAAGGATTCCAACCTAATTATCAAACTTATTGTGAGCTTATGAATGACATAGTTCAAGAAAACAAGATACAAAAATAACACTTGATTCCTGATGAGGATGCAGTTGGTATTTCAGATCCTGATAACTTGGATAAAATTCATGACCTGGATGGAATGCCACTCAAAATAAACAGTGTTCTTTCATTTAAGCTTCTTGAAAAAATGATGGAGAAGAATTGTCATCCTACTGTAGATACTTATAGTGCCTTAATTGCAGGATTATACAAATCAGGCAGACTCCTTGAGGTAGACCAGCTGATAAAAAATATGTTAGAGAGAGGCCTCTATCCCAATGAAGCAATTTATATAGCTCTTATTAATGGGCACTGTAAACATGGAAACTGCGTCTATTTTCTGGAGCTTTTGGATAGAATGGTTGAAAATGGTTATGAACCACAACTATATTTGTACAATTTTGTGATTCCTGGACTTTGTAAAGAAGGCAAGGTGCAAGAAGCGGAAAGGTTGTTTGACAATGCATTGAAAAGTGGACATAACGCTGACGAAGGGATGTGGACAATGCTAATTGATGGCCTTCTCAAGGATAAGTTCCTTGGCAAGTTATGAATAAAAATGATTAGTTGTATGTCTTTGTTCTTTTTTGCAAAGAGTGAACTGTAAGTGAGCTTCTTTGTGACTGATTTGCTTGTAGAGAGGGGAAATGTTCATGGGATTAATTTGTTTTACTCTCACAGAAGGAGGATTATTTGTGCTAAATCCAGCAAAGAAGGCACCGCTCCTAAGCCTAATTTTCATGTGACAGGGACGATGCCGTTAAGGCTAACTGTTGCCTTGTTTTTGTGCCGAGAGTGGTACTATTTGGAAAATACATAATGTAAAACAGGATTTGTAAACACTGAGTGCTATTGACAGAGACAACAATATGAAACAACATTCAAATACAATATTACCAGTTTTTATAACATGAAGATATCCATATTTTGATGCACAGCAAGTTATGTATGGATGACATGAAATCAGGTTTGATTGTGAAGATTGCGCAACAGAATATCTTTTCACCTAAGTTTTGGACCAACACAAAGGAAAGGAATGAATATTAACATATAAGAGCATTGCAGGGTTTTTTTCCAGTATATGGGTGTTGTTGTGTGTGTTAAATTCTGAACCTAGCACCTAGAAATTAATTCCTAGTAGATTTATAACTGATATATTGAACAAAATCACAACACTAGGTTCAGAATTTCACACATTGACAACCCGGCCAAAACTACCAATTGGAGACATGGATGGATGACTGCTAGGGAGCTGGGATTAGAAGCAAATTTTCATGGATCATGGAATGCATATGTAAATGCTCTGAATGCTCATCAAATTTGATTAACTGACCGAGAGGACAAGCTTCTCTGGAGTTCCTCTCCTTTTGGTGAATATGTCCCCAATGTTGGATACATCACAGTGATTGCAGTTCGAGTCCCTGCAGAGTTAAAGTGGTGGAGGAAAATGCTTTGGAAATCTAACTGCCCAGCCAAGGAAAAAAAATTTATGTGGTGCTGAAAGAAAGATCTCAACCTTGGATGTGCTTCAAAGAAGGTATGTGATTGGGCCTGGTTGATGCCCCTTGTACAAAAACAATGAGGAAATTATCATTCATGTTTTCTAGGAATGCCCTTTCATCAAACGAATCTGGGTAGTATGTCGAGCGACTGTAGACCAGCTAGGACAGTGGGAAGGATCAGCTATCGAAGAAACTTGGAGAAGGTGGCTTGCATTATCAAAACTAAAGAAACCTAAAGGGCATTGCATTATCATTGGATAAACACAGAAACTTAACGAAAAGCACTGCATATTTAGGGAAATCCATTACAAAAACAAATATTTCAGTGGGAGTATTGAATGAATATACGGATTACCTTGTCCGAGGAATTTGATGGCATGTTCTTCAAAGTTCACCACTTTTCCTTGACTTTTACTTCTCCAAATCCCACTGCTTGGGGCTGAATGAAGGGCCTTTGAATCCGCGGGGTAGGTATTGATGTTTGTATGCAAGGCACAATACTATTATGATCATTTTTGTTGATCATCGGACCAAAGGCAATCGGGATCCTATGTATCATAGTATATTATTTATGTAGAAGGAAATAAATCACCAGATTTCAACCAAATGTATTAGAGAAAACCTGCAACAAGCACTTGGGATCAATTTCTTTACTTACCGCATCCTTCCTCCAAACCTGCGACAGTATGGCCGCATCCTTCCTCCAAACTTGCAATAGTATGGCTGCATCCTTCCTCAAAAACCGATGATAGTATGGCCGCATCCTCCCTCTTTCCCTGTACAAACCATGCAACCGGAAGGAAATGCACGAGGGAAATTAAAACTTTTGATATTTGAAAATTTTTGACATTTTGAAGAGGGAAATGAACGAGGGAAATCAAAACTTTTGATATTTGAAAATTTTTGACATTTTGAAATGAAATACGTGTGTTTTTTAAGGCCACTCAACTTCCATTAAATAAAATGTGTGAGACTTTTCTTGGGGTTAATAAGGGGTTTGGGTAAATAAGTGGTATTTTTTATTATAAATAATTATTAATGAGATTAGATCAAAGACATTTATTTAAATTATTAATTATATAAAATTGTTGAATGGTTACTTGATAAACTAGAGATTTTGGTTGATTTTTTAATCTAATTATGTGATATTAAAGATGAATTATGGTAACTTAAAAATAAGTTTTATGTGGTTAAAAGGGAAGTATTAATGTTATGGTATGAATGATTATTTTCAATGAAATTTTTGGTTTAGTAAGGATAACTCATCTATGGACATTTTCCATGATTTTTAAGACGAATTCAATATAGGAAAGGTGATACTTAAATGGCTCCCACATGCTTTAGAAATTTTATATCTATTGGTTTATAAACATTAGAGGTGGAAAAATATCCTAAGCTCTAGAGATAAGTTTGTTCCAACTTAGCTATATCTTGAACAACAAATTGTTGTTGACGACAAGGATATGATAGAAATTTGGTGGGTTGTAGGGTAGTCTTGTCATGAAATAAATGTAATGTAGTTACTAGGTAGGTAGGGGGAACCATTTTGGTGGAACTTGGCCATAAATAGGACATCTATCCATGCATAGTTTTTTAAGAACGTACGGGAATCACTTTAGGATCTAGGTTACTGTGCACACACTAACTAAAGGGATATTAGTGAAACCCATAAAAGTATTATAGGTGATTTTATATAAATAGGTGTTCTTGTGTTCTCATTGGTTAGTTATGGGAAAATGAAAATAAAGTAAGAGAAGTTATAGGTGCTTTTATATAAATAGGTGTTCTTGTGCTCTCATTGGTTAGGTATGGGAAAATGATAATAAAGTAAGAGAAGGATTTGAATACTGGACAATTAGAGGAATGATTCCACACAAAACCAAGTGTGGCGCTGCAACAATTTCTAGGCTAAGGGATTTTTAAGGGGTTTCCCCACCATATGACTGGAAGAAGAGAGTGGTCATTCCAGATGCTCTGAAAGTGTTGAGGCTTCAGCCAGGTCACAAGTATTGTCTGCTAGGAAGGCTTTCCAAAGAAGTTGGTTGGCATCACTATGACACTATTATGGAATTAGAAGGGAAGAGAAAGGAAAAGGCTTAGGTATCATATGAGAGAAGGAAGAAATTGGCAAAATTGAGATCAAAATAAGTAGAGTTAGCCAAAAAGCAGCTTGCCCTAGAGATGTATAAGATAAAAATTGACAACATATTGGTCAATTTCCTTGACCCTTTATTGGTTATTTATAAGGAGTATGAATACACCACCGTTAATATCAAGGTAACCCCTAGCAAATAAAGGGCTACAAGTTTTAGTTTTCGTCTGAATATCAACATACCACAACCATGCTTACAACTAGGATATGTTTTTTGAGGAGGAAAAATCTTGTTGAGATCAACATCAAGAATCCATTGCAAAAAAAAAGGTACAAATTGTGGTGATTCTAGATGAGCATAGATGAATAGATACAATAGATGTCGAATGTGGAAATTATGGAGGAAAAAGTTGAAATTCATCTTCCTTTTGCATTCGAGCAAGAGGAAAATCAATCATCAATGAAAATTGAAAATTTTCAAGCTGAGCAAGATCAACCAAATTGGGGGCAGAGTTTGGGGAACCTTCGTAACTGAATGGGGCCTATTTGATATGGCTACGAGTTATCTATCCCCACACAATCCAATATGCAAACAGTAAAAATTGTAGGATAGGGTTAATTAACCCCACACATAGGGATTACATGGGTTTTTTTCCCACGCCACATGCTCATGAAATGAAATCTCTCTTTACTGTCAATATGTGCATATGCAGCAACAAGACATCTATTCAATTTTAGTAGTTGGGTGGCTCTAAGAACCATGCTCGAACGTGTTTGGGTGAGCTCCCTTAACCGAAATGACTCGACCCGAACAGGTTTGGATGAGCGCCCTCAAACGAAACAACACGACGCACCTGACCGAACAAAGGCACAAGGAAGCATTTCACTATGGCTTATGTAATGGTACACTCATATCAATGCTAAGCTTAACCAATCATACAAGATCATCTATTATATAAACATTATCAATCAAACTGTGTTTCTACTTAAGGTTTATAAGATACACATGTTGGCATAGAGCTAGTAAGGCTATGTACTTATTACTATGATTTTGGTCAGTGTTAATAAGGTATGAAATGAATAGGGAAATTGTGATCATTATGGAATAACAAGGAGCTTAGCTTGAATATGGAGTTCCTGGACACTGTAATCTAAGACCTGTATTAAGGATATCATTTTTATACGAATATGTGTCATTCCATTACGTGTAGTTACATTAAGAAAAGCTTGGTCACTGATTCAATGGACTTGATTCATTAGTACTAATCGCATAGTGAAATCAATAAGCTTATAGATTCAATAGAGCTTAGTACTAGCTTAAGTAAGGTGATATAGTGATAGTTACTAAGCTTAAGATGGGCATCATAGGTATGATACGGTCTCTTACATATACCAATCTACTTTTAGTTCCATATAACTATTATCATTGTAACTAATACATGGCAATCATAGAAGAGAGATAAGGGTGAATACATTACTCAGCTTAAGCTAATCCAACTCTTTTCACTAATCAAAGCTGGAAAGAGCGTATTCAATGATATCGAGCTAAAACAGGAACAAGCATATCTCAGTATTGAGCTTACATTACACCTATGTCCACATTAGCTATTGAAATACATGATGATTTATTAGGTAGAATATTGTATTCTATTACTCTATCCTTAACATGTATGATGAATATGGACATTGTAGTATACACTAGAGTAACATTGGAACGTACTTTTTATAAAATACCAATATGAGATAATGTAGATTAGGGAAACACTATCCTCATATAAACTATATAAGCTTATGGATCCGGATATGATCTGAGCCTATACTACGATATGTATATTTTTTATCACTTTATTATGATATATTGATTGGCCTAGGATTAAGAGACATTTCAACATCCCAGAGCACTGGACAATACACCATTGGCTTGGCACCTTGGTACAAGGGTTTTAAGGGTAAAATCGAACGAACAACTATAAAGGATAATTGTGTGTCTTACACGATTAGTGGCATCATAAAGGAAATTAATGAGACAACATTAAGAATTATAGAGTTTCTTGTTCGCAAGTGGACTCAGGATTACAAGGAATTTCTGGAAGCATTGATGACTGGGAATGATAAGATTAAAGAACCATTCATAAGGGACTATAAGGAATACAATATTGATACTAGGGTTCATTTAGAGGTGTCATTGTCTGAAGAGAATATGAAGATTTCAATTCAAGAGGGCCTTTTAAGGAAATTCAAACTGACTACTACAATCAGTACAAGTAACATGCATCTTTTTGGCTCAAAGGGAATCAGTCATAAATATGAGACCCCTAAGCAAGTTTTGGAGCACTTATATCATATCCATCTTGAATTCTATGAAAAGAGAAAGAAAGTTCAACTGGAAAACCTTCAGCTTGATTTGCTGAAATTGGACAATAAATTCAGATTCATCCTCGGAGTGGTAAATGGAGAAATCACAGTGAACAACAGGAAACATGCAGAGTTGCTTACAATCAAATAGATGAAAAAACACATACAAAAAACCAGATAATAATCATGAACAAGCTTAATATTGAATTATGAACTGTAAAGGAACTTAAAAAATGTGACACTACGAACCTGGTCAAGCGCACAAGAAAAAATATCCTGGACATGACCCTAGTTGACAAGTTGTACTGCTCATGATGCAAGAGGATTTGTACCTGCGCTGCCAAGTCATTCAAAATCCATAATTATCTATACAATAAATAAAAGTAATGGATGTAGTATTTTTTACTCTAAGATTCATTCTTATGATAATGTTAGAACATATGTTGAAAATGTCAAAACATACCTGAATAAGCTCCTCTTCGTTTCAAGAACAATTTATTGGAGTCGCATGAACTTGGAACAAGCCTCCCACGATCTGAAAGAGTAGTAACTAAGTCAACAGTGACTTTTTTGTTGCTACGCTGGATCGAGGGAGGTTTTCTCCAAGATTAAATCGCTCCAATAAATTATTCTCTACTAAACAGGGCCAACCACGTGAAGGTGGAAGCTCTTATGGCCCCCCCCCCCCACATCACTCTCAATTCCCCAATACCCAATCTATATTTTATTTTTTACTTTCATGAGCATAAAAAAAAATATTCAATAACTAATAAAAAAACAATTCAACAAAAAGTACGCAAGGAAACATTTCAATTAATGCTTGACATAAAAATAGTATGATAAATGAGTTTTTTATATAACGCAAAAAACGTTCCAAGTATGGTAATGTTTGTCTTATAATAATACAATATTTTACATTATCGAATTTTCTTTTTCTTCTTCCTATTTTTAAAGCTCCTAATTACATCATCAATATCATCATGCTCTGCTCCTGTTTCGTGCCTTTCGACCCGCACTGCTGACCTAGTTGCGTAATCACGATGTCTGGTCTCATCCAGTGACGGGGCATCGCCTACAAAAATAGATAATATTAAATTTTAATTGTCAGTTTTTAAATATCATTGAACTAGTTCGGTAATATTAATAAAAAAAATTGTAATGAGATTATTTACCTGGTGCACCAGTTGTCGCCGTTGGGACTATTGCCCTGTCTTCCTCTCTGGTGGTAAGATCCTCAAGGGAAACATTCTCTGTCATTTAAACAAAAAACGTTATAAGGACAACCATCGAGGTATAATTAGAAAAAATTATAAGTGGAAATTAATTACCGTCATGGCCCTCACTGATAGTAGCATTGTTGGCCTGGTCCCCACTACAATGATCAGGTTGCACGTGAGGATCATCTACATCTGGCTCTAAAACTGGGTTATTTGCCTCGTCGGTAGTGCTGCTCCCCTGATTTAAAAAAAGTTGTTAGACATTAAATTTATGGATGAAAACAAACATATTGAAAGGTTAATGTTTTACCTTATCAGGCATTCTAGATCTTGGGACCTGCCCCAAGCTTCTACGATGTTCAACTACGGCTTGATAGCCGAAATGGAAAGCGATATTTTTATCTTCCTCTGTAGTTTCTGTTCCGAAGTCATCACCCTACATTACATATGATTGTGTATTTTTAATGTTATTTGATAGGATTACAAAAACGTTGGAAGGCGATACAATTAATTATAAGATGTTTAGCTACTTACAATTCTTGCAGCTAATTTCAAGTAGTCGCCCTGGCCTAGCTTGTGATGACCCCTTTTTTCAATCCTAGATTTGGTTGCCTTCGAGGTGTCAGACAACCTATCATAAAAATATTGAAGTCAGATATGACGTAGCACACTTTTATTTTAGACATAGAGAAAATTAAAGCTATTGAATTAAAGTTGTAATTTACCTTGCGGGTCCAGTTGGCATTTTTCCTTCTTTCTTTTCCCTTTTCTATTTTCCGTCATGGATGAGTGCTCTCCACTCACTCTTTGGAACTGTGAGAGGACGCTCATATCTAGGGTTAAATTTCAATTGCGTCCTATAGGTGTCCCTGGTATATTTCAAATATTTGCCAGCTACCCGAGCCACCGTTGTTCTGTCAAATGTGCCCACCCCAAAAAGGGCTTCTAGATAATCTAGAAGTTATTTTTTCAGGTTGGAATTTTTGGTATTCCACCTTGTGCGTATGGTTGGGCCAAAAATTACCAACGCATGGCTCTCCAAAAACCTGTAGAACTCATTGTTTCCTACACAGGAAAAAAAGATATTATCATTAATTTAAAAATAAAAATCATGATAAAATATGTTTTAGATAGAGTACATGAAATAGTTAAAATATTAAAACTTACCTGGGAGTTGTACATGCTTTATAGGGACACCTTCATCGTTCACCAACAACGTGCCATTAATGGTACCCGTGGAGCTGACACGTGTAGCTCCAGGAAACACAATAATATAGTTGGCCATATCAGCCTCATCACTGCCAACACGTTCAGTGGTTGGCTGGTTGTATTCTTGGGTAGGGTGCATTTCTCGGCTGCCACCTAAAGGCGTAGAAGGTGTAGGAGATGGTGGCTCAACAATCTCTTGCCCTTGTGTCCCACTACCACCAACACCGGGTGCAACAGGTGTTAGATAACGCTACATACAAAAGAATTTTTTTGTTAGTTTAGTTAATGTAAAAATTAAAAATAAAACTATCATAATTCATCTCATGCAGAACAAAAAAAATATCCTTTTGATTTTTTATTATTACCTTATATGTTTCTAGCTGGGTCATAAGTTGTGTTATCCTCATTGCTATTTCAGGTGTTTGAGGCGAAGCGTCTACCAAACGCTCAAATTCCAACGTTGCTTTTCGCGCCTTTTTTCGCAGCAAAAACAATGGACATGGTGATGAAGAAAGCTCTTTCTAGTAGAGGGAATCATCAGGCGTACCATGGCTAGGTGTCTGCATATTTGAACAAAATTAATATTATTTCAATTATGTAAATAAATAAAATACCTGAAGATAGAGCAATGTTGGCACTTTACATGTTCTTCCGTTGGCCCCTTTCCGCGATCATCCTGTCTTGGGGTTGTTCCTATACTGCCCTGATCATTCTGCCACATTGAAATAATATTAGAAATTTGAAAACTTGAAAACAATATCTAACTTGAAAACACAAAATGAAAAATGATAAGTCTAATAATTCCTTTATTGAGATTTCTTGAGTTGTTGTACCTATGCACAATGAGATTGCAGCGAGAATTACTATCACATGTTGAGAGATGTAGGATCACAATGTTTTTTCACTGTAGTTTGTATCATTGTGTCAATTAAACGCATACATGAGGTATTTTGTCAAATGGAAAGCACCATAACCGTTGACAAAGTAAATTCATATAGGGTTTTTTTATGACAAGAACAACACCTAATATTTATATGAAACAAAGTCATTTCACAACACCAAGTTAGAGAATATTTCAAACTTATGTTCACACCTTTCTTGGTTTATTTCATTTCTCTTTATGCCAAATCTTAGCTTAATTACTTGACCTTAAAACTATAACAACTATGTAATCAAATATAACCTTTGTCAAGGTCTTGTCAATATATAGTTTTAGAATCACCTTTGAAAAATATGCCCCCCTTTTAGTCTAGGCTAATGGTGTAATTAACTTAGTGATCCATTAGTTGATTGATATACCTATTAATGTGATACATATAGAACAGTTACAACCACATATAGAGTCTCCCTGTTTCAGTTCTGTGAGGGCCATAATTGCCTCTAGTTGCAATTTTTGTACAAAAATTTTCCTAGATAATTCTGCAGCGTTGCAACAAAGCCACATTTCAACGTAATCTCACTATCTACCAGCCAATGCCCCACTAAAATGTCCTGAAATTAAAACTTCCAAAAATTACCATTTTTACCTCCTCTTTCAAAATCACTTGTTTTACTATTTTTACCTCCTCTTTCCAAATCACTTTTTCCGATGTTTCCAAACAACTGTCGCTCTTCTAATAGGTACCTATGCACAATGAGATTGCGGTGAGAATTACTATCACATGTTGACAACTGTAGGATCACTATGGTTTTTCACTGTAATTTGTATCATTGTGTCAATTCAACGCATACATGAGGTATGTTGTCAAATGGAAAGCACTCTAACCGTTGACAAGGTAAATTCATATAGGGTTTTTTTATGACAACAAAAACACCTAATCTTTATATGAAACAAAGTCATTTCACAACACCAAGTTAGAGACTATTTCAAACTTATGTTCACACCTTTCTTGGTTTATTTCACTTCTGTTTATGCCAACTCTTAGCTTAATTACTTGACCTTAAAACTATAACAACGTCTATGTAATCAAATAAAACCTTTGTCAAGGTCATGTCAATATATAGTTCTAGAATCACCTTTGAAAAATATGCCCCCCTATTATTCTAGGCTAATGGTGTAATTACCTTAGTGATCCATTAGTTGATTGATATCCCTATTAATGTGATACATACAGAACAGTTACAACCACATACAGAGTCTCCTTGTTTCAGTTCTATGAGGGAGAGAATTGCCTCTAGTTGCAATTTTTGTAAAAAAAAATTCCTAGATAATTCTGCAGTGTTGCAAGAAAGCCACATTTCAACATAATCTCACTATCTACCAGCCAATGCCCCACTAAAATGTCCTGAAATTAAAAGTGCCAAAAATTACCATTTTTACCTCTTTCCAAATCACTTGTAGAGTATCTAAGATGAGAAAAATTTATCATAGGCTAGTGTCCTGCCAACCAAAGGGGAGATGGTTTCATGGGAACATGAGGAATTCCATTTTCGCACATCCGATGCTACCCCAATGAAGTAAAATTCTAAATTTTATTTATTGCAACCAATGATTTAATTTTGTAGCATTCATCTCACCTTGATAGGTCTTGGTGTCTAGGCATCCATTTTAAATAGAGACTGGTGATATCTGTTATTAGAACCTGGTATCTCTCTCTTTTTCTTATTTATCCAGAGACAACCATCATCCATATTATAGCCAATGAGCCCTCAAATGATCTTGTTCTCTAGCATTGGCATTAATATTTCTATAGTCCTGAAGATGTTAAATTCTTGTGCCTCCACTGTTGCAATCTCTCTTCTGAGTCATTCCTTTGACTATCATTGTACTTTGTCATTTCTAGGATTTGAGATTGTTTTCTTGTCTAACTTGTGCCCATATTTGGATCTTGAAATATTATATTGAATCCTTAATATAAATTAGAATATCTAATAGTTTGTGTATACCCATGAAGATTTCAGGGGAGCAGAGGCTCAACAATAATAACCATTGGAGTCATGTGATGATAAATCCTTTGAAGGGTGAATGCATCAAGAGTAGTGGTTGCTAATAAGTATTACGTAGACATTTGGCTTAGCCCCATAATAATATTGTTGGGGCATTTAGTATTTACTCAAATGACAGGTCAACAAACCAATTCCATACTTCCTGTTACTGTGTCTTTTTAATTCATGACATTTACAACACATGAACGATTTACAGTTCGGAAAAGGTTTTTTTCCTAGCTTTATCCCGACAAATATTTGATTATAAAATTACCAAGGCCATGTGTGTTGGCTTCTACATTATTTTTTCCCTAGAAAATTGTATTGAGTTTATTGGCTTTCCTTGAAAATGATATAATACTTGGCTACAAGTATCTTTTTGGAGAATTTCAGTCACATTCTCTATATTGAACTATCTTCATCTTGGAGATCTAATTTGTCATGCTTTTCAGCCATTTTACACAACAATTTTATTTTCCTTAGCCATAATTATGGTTGCAGGGTTGTCTATGAAGACACTTGCTACAATACTAACTAGAAACAACAACTTAAGGTCATACAACACAAAAATGCAACATGTTAATTCATGATTGTCAATTCTAACATGTAAATTGTGATACACAAGTTTGCACTCAAAGATAATATAAATATGAGATAATGTCCAACGACCACACATATACAACAGTGTGAATACAAAGGGAGTGTGAATTGAGATTGCTAAGTACTGCTCCTATAAAATAAAATAAAATATCAATTAAGTAAAAAACAGATATAATCTAAACTATACTAGAAACTATTTTTGTATTATAGTAGAATGAAATGGAAGAGATGAGCTGTGATGCAGAAATATGAAAATACTATTGAAAACAAGTGAATACCCTCGGAGAATTAAAAAATCCTAACAGCATGACTGAACTTTAGTATCTGCCTATCAAAATTTTAGATTTGTATGAGCAGAAATTGAAGGATGTAAATTCAAGAGTGAAAACACAACATGTACAGTGGATTAAAAAAATATATATATTAGGCCCACTCTACACAAATATGAAATCTAAGAATTCAGGATAAAAAGAGCAGGCTCCAACGACAATTGCATAAAAGTCTTTATTACTCAAATAGAAGAATGTCACAGCAAGTTGTCATCTCACAAAAGCTCCTACTACAACCTACAAGCTAGACTCACTCTTATTATCTATTTTGACAAATGTCTAACTAGTGTGCCCATCCTTTTCATTTATAAGTTAAGAGAAGGTGATGTTAGAAAACAAGCTAATGATAGCGTTAGTGGTGCATCTCCCTTGAGCATGAGAAACTCCCTCATAACTTTGCCTTGTATGCAAGGCTTTTCGTTTAGAGTAGTGCATTATCATAGTAGATATAACTCCTCTCCTGAAGGTGCCTCATTCCATAAGTGTGCACTCATGAATGCACCTGAGATGATGGTGTTAATCTCCTCAACTAGTGTGCCATACTTGGTGGGTGTGACCCAACAACTAATTCGTCTATACTCAAAGGTGTCGTTATAAGATTCTAGTTATATTTAAGAATATTTCTGACTGCTGTACCACAATCTAGCTCTACAATCCTGGTGCTGCTCAAATTCTCAAGGTTGAGGTGAGACCAACTCGGACCAACTAGGTAATCTAACACTCTTGCAAGTTTTTTTTTCCAATAACCCAAGATTCTCCCCTAACTCATCAAACTTCCCCTTTGGTAGGAGCTTTTTCAAACTATTAACCATATGCAACTTTGTCAGAATGTGGTCCAACACTACCAACTCCCTAATGAACTTGGAATCTTAGGAAATTGTATTGAATATCAATGTGTTTGAAATGGTCATGACATATTGGATTTTCATAGAGCTTGATGTAACTTTGATTCTCGCAAGAGACAATATTGGGCTTCAACAACTGATTGGTTGACTCTGCAATCAAGTTGCAAATCTAGATAGCTTCATAATAAGTATATGAAACTGCCATATACTTTGCTTCAATGGAACTGAATGCAATTGTTGCTTTCTTCTTGTTGATTTAATAAAAATGATTTATAAAATGATAATAATGATGTTTAAAATGAGCCTTATGATGGTATACTTATACACATTGATTTTTCACGAGGTGTAGGGGTATTTTTATAACATCACTATCATTGAAAGCACAGTAATTAGAATTTTCTTTAGTTAAGCACATTTTTTTGGTAGAATGAAGTTTATCAGATATCTTTTGATACTTTGTAGAGGTTTGACTTTGTTTGTTCTTTAAGTGTTGGTGTGGTTTCTTTGTATTTTTTACATCATAGTCTAAATTATTTTGACCTGATTGTTTAAAATGAAAGCTTTATGCTTATTGGCAATATATTTGAAATACTTGCATGATCAAGAAACTGTTATGGTTAATTAAATTACTAATTAGGTACTACAGAAAGAGGATGATACCGAGAGGGCTTTCCTAGGTGACTCTGGGAGAAACCCGGAGGTGGTCAGACAAATCTCTTTTAAGTTACAAATATGAAGATAGTAAATTGGTGATGTATATGTGGTTGCTCAACCTGAGTTGTATGGAAAATCTTGGCAGAGAGTGTTTACCTTTCCGTGTCTTATTTTTTTTAAAATATTTTTAAGTTTTTCAAAGTTGAGGGTGCCACTGGAGAAAAAAACACACCAAAATCAAAGAGACTCCAGCCTAGATATTTTCTAAATCTACCTCTAGGGCATCCTTGGGTTCGTGCAATCAGCATCAAGTATTTATTTTTTAATTTGTATAGATTAATGACTTAGCTTGGTAAAAAAATGAGGCCACATGCTACAGAAATGTTAAAAGACAAATATATAAAAGCTAAATTGAAACATTCACCACCAAAATCTACCCTAGGCATTTGTAGAGACAACGCATGAGGAGGTGAAGAGTTACAAAGACTGTTGAGTTGCCATGTGAATTGAACGGCCTGGAAGCAAATTACAAACTTATTGAATCAACAAAAAAGAAGTGTTCCAGCAGTTTGCAACAAGAGAAGAGAAGGCTAAACTCCAAATATGCATAGAGAAGAGTGAATATCAGCTTCTGCTCATGGAAGCCCAAGATTGTCTACCATTCTGATCACAATGCTCTGAATATTGTGAATCATGGAGAGACTAAGACCTATATATTTTAATCCACTTGCTAGATTGACATATTCTGCAACAAAGAGTTAGATTTTATCTATTTCCTTCTATTTCCTATTCTTTACATTATTAATTCTTTCAAATTAGTTCTATAGCATTTGCTTACTATGATTTCTTAAGTAAGCTACTTCCATAGTTGTTGCACTGTAATAGTGTCACAATTTTTTAGTGAGTCACAGAATTATAGAAATGTTTGGTGCATCAAGTGGGATCAAAGAAAAGTTCAGCTCTAGTTGAGAATTTGCATAATTATCAAAACTAATTCTCTCTTGCTAGTTGGGTTCCATGAGATCAATTCATGCGCAAGTGTGGTAGCAAGGAGACCTGAAAGAGATTCATTTGTTCTCTTGTCTATTGAGAGACGAGCAATGAGGCAGTGTCAAAATAAAGGCTTGTGAATGGTAGTCTCATAGGCTTAGAAAACTCCTAAGGATGTCGCCACGAAGAGATGTGAGGAACCAGGAATTGGAGGAATTGAGAAGGACAATTGAAGAATTAGAAACCAAACAAATTGGAGATGTTGTAGCTATAGCAGACTTAGAATTAGAGGATGTTTTGGTGGAAGAACCCAGTTGAGCATTTGATCTCATTTTTGAAAGATATAGGTAATATAATGATGGAAGTTTCATGCTATAATGGTTTTGAAATTAAAGGCTCATACATTGGATAGTGTTTCACCCTCTTCATGCTGAAGTATTACAACATTTTATTAAATAGCAGGAATTCTAGTAGGACTAAATCATCTACAAAAAATGAAAAAATAACAAGAAGGAAATAATTGCTGGAAATATAATGCAACATGTTGGAAAATGATGAGTCCAAATTTTGTTATCCATGTCATAAAGCTATAGGAAAATCCATTCAATAATATCAAGATCCAATTGAGTCAGATGTATCACCTGTCATTTGAAGTAATAGGCTTATTCGGCTCATAAAAAGGGTTTACTGACTGTTATAGCAGCCAAAAAAAAGGATATATTTTACAGTTTGGGTGTTGGAAAGTCTAAAAGTAGTCGCATCATTAAAAAACAGTAGTGCAAGTGCATTTCCAATTTTGAAAATTTGAGTTTTGATTGTTGTTTGGAGGTTTTATACATATAAAAAATTTGTTGGAGATTGAGGTTTAGCATGCTTATCAAACTAAGCATGAATAAATAAATAATTTGTATTAGAATTCTCCCCTTCAAAGTCTTTGGATTAGCCTCATTGCAAGATAGAGTTAATAATATGATGTAGAGTGCAGTCAAAGGTAGTTAAAAGGAGGATTCAAAATGCATAGTTAAAGGAAACACCCTTCATCTTTGGGATATTTGGACATTTTGATTATATGTTCATCACATTCATATACATCTAGGAAGAATGTGCTTCATCAATACAGAGCCATCCAAATTCACACATACCAAACATATCTTGGGGTAACACATTCTTTTGGGGAATTCGTTATGTCTTACATTGACTTGTATTAAAAACAAAACTAAATCTACAGGCATGCCCTATTCAAGGAAAACGACCAGCCCAATTTATTGCTCTGTTTCAAAACCTGGGCATTCTAAATGGTAAAATCACTTTTCAAAATCTCGCAAAATTCTTTTTGGCCATATTGCCAAAGAAGTTACAAAAAGATAAGGAAAATAGTTATGTGCCGATGGAAACTCAACAATTGTTGAATGAGTTTGTAGAGATTGTTGTTGATGATATGCCAAAGGGAATACCTCCCATGAGAAGTATTTCACATTAGGTTGATTTGGTTCAAAGATTAAGTCTACCTAATGAGGCTCCTTACAAAATTACTCCTATAGATTCAGAAAGCAAAGAAATATATAGGCAGGTGCAACAATTATTGAACTCATGTACAATTTCTTTCAATTTATACAAAAAAACATGGAAAATAAGTTCACACCTGTAACAAACAGAAAATAAGTTCACATTACCATTTTTCCTGTTGATGGAGGAAAGGCCTGCATTATTTTAGGAAGCTTTATGTAGTTTCTTGCATGACGGGTGGTTCTTTGCAGTAGGAGCCTTATAACCAGTAGGGTTTGAGTCGATTAGAAAAGGCAAGGAGCTGTAGTGATTACATGCAGGGGTAGCTGTAGTTATTAAAGTAAAATTTTGAGAGGCTCGCGATTAATCTGAAACTTTTGTAATTCGTTTGAAATGCCTATTAAAACCATAGTTTACGGCGGTAATTCTGCACCATTTAAATAGGTATTAAAACCTTTCAAATTCCAACTTAGGTTTGATTTAAACATGGCATATAATTAGTTTAGTTCCCTTAAACATGGCATTAAGGTTTTTAATAAAAGCTTTTAGTTCCCTTATTAATATCACCCCATAAGCTTCCTTATACTCTTTTGTGTGTTTAATCAAACCTTTTAACTTTAAGAACTTATAATGGCAAGAGGTTTCTATTAGGTGAAGGAGATCTAAATTTTGGGAAACATCACTATGTGGTATTTACGAGGTGGGGTAGGGTTCTTGCGCAAATAACAAAAGGGAAAAGCTTGGTACTAGAAATAGGATTAGAAGGATTAAAGTTAAATATATGAAGATGAAATATAATATTTTAATGATAATTTTCATGGAATATGTACACATGGATCAAATACCACATTAATGCTACCTGTGAAAAATTTATATATGAGACATATATCTAAGACTTTTATGAGTCAATGAATAAATAGGCATTGGACATCGGTGTTGGGTTATACTTCATTCTTCCACTTATTAGCAAAGGGATAGACATTTTTTACTTTCATGTCTGGTAAGGATGTGGAAGTCATCCAAAAATAGAATTGGTTCTCAAGCAATACTTACATGTCATTAAAATAATGGTGACCCTATTATGACCCTCTCAAGGAAAAAGAGATTTTATAAGCTATTCAGGTAAAGCTCCTTTCACTTCTTGTTGAATTTGTAAGGGGAGAACTTTCATACTTATTTGGGACACTCTAGAGAAGTTCATTAAAATGAATGAAAGAAAAAAATATTAGACCACCAAAAATGTAGCTAAGTTGTGAAAAGATGGAATTAACCAAGTTTTATATTATTATGATATTCCCTTTAGGTGAATAAATTGATGTATTCCCCATGTTAAAATTGTTGGCCCATTGGGACACCCACAAATATTTTTGGGTGAAAAGGAAAGGAGACATAATGAATGATCCTCTAGAGATATGGGAACGCTAGATAAAAATATTTTTTGAGCCTATGCTAGGAGTTGAGAAGAAAATATACCCTACCATTACCATAAATTCATTGCAAGGAAAGAGAGCCAATGGGCATGTCAAAATGGGATAGAAAAGGGGAGACCTTGAAAATGATGTTTGGGCATAAATATTAATTTATGTGGAAAGATGATCAACTTTTATAGGAGATTGCTAGGAGATTAATATTCAAGCAAAGGAAAAATGTAAGTCGTCATAGATCTCCTCCAATTGCATTTTTTTCTCATGGCTTGGTAGTGGATAACCCACCCAATTGTCTACCCCTTGAAAAACAAACCTTCATGGAAAAATTTGAGAAAACCATAGTAGCAAGGGTTTTAATTTTGAAACTTAATTTCCACCCAAGGAATGCTTGATATATATATATATATATATATATATATATATATATATATATATATATATATATATATATATATATATATATATATATATATATATATATATATATATATATATATATTATAAAGGGATAGGGAGGGTGGTCATCCTAAGGATATGGGGGATATGAGGGTATCTTTTTTTAATATTAAGGTTGATGGAATTTCTTGGTTGGAGGTGGCAATGAGTAGGGTCACAATTCATATATCCTTTAATATATTAAAAAAAATCACTTTGCAGTGAGGAGTAATGTTGATATAAAAGGTGGCCTAAAAGTAAATGCCTCATCTATTATATTAAAACCCATCGTGGGAATAAGTTCATACATCCTTTTGGCTAAACAAAAATCAAAGAGAAAGGTTAAATCAAGGAAGATGAAAAACATTAAGGGGCACTCAGAGTTGGGACTACCTATGGGGATTTTTAAAAATTATTATTAAGCCATTGAATGTAAACCCGACCCGCCCGAACGCGTTTCCTTGAGCGCCATCACACGAATCGATCGACCCGACCCGTACGAACGTGTTTCCTTGGGCAGCCTCACATCACAAGACCCGACCAGACCCAACCCGACCTGCCCGAATGATTTTCCTTGAGTGCCATCAGTACATGACTCAACCCGACCCATACGAACGTGTTTCCTTGGGCGGCCTCACCCATCGACAAGACCCGACCAGACCCAACCCGATCACCCTCCTGAATGCATTTCCTTGAGTGCCATCACACGACTCGACCCGACCCGTACGAACGTGTTTCCTTGGGCGGGGTTATGGGTTTACTAGGGGTTTAGGGGGTTAAATGGGTTAGGGGTTAAGGGTTTAGGGGTTAGGGGTTAAGGGTTTAGAGTTTTATGGTTTAGGGGTTAAATGGGTTAGGGGTTTAGAGGTTTACGGGGTTAAATGGGTTAGGGGTTGGGAATTAGTGTTTAAGGGGTTAGGGGTTAAGATGATAGTTTCATTGGTCTTTGTTTGTGCACATTATTTGCTTATTATTTGCATCTCAATGTAACAATTTTGTAAGTATTGTTGCTTGTTGCCATGTCTTCTTTATTTATTAATTTATATTATTTGTTAGCCATTGCTTTACATTTATTGATGAAAATGTCTATTGCAATCAAACCAAATGTATATTCAATCTCCAGTTTTAAACTCGGCCACAGTGTTGTCACACAATTTAAGTCCGTAGAATGGCCATATGATGAAGTCTTACTAACCAGAATGCACCTCATGAATACTCTAGAAAATCTTAAGTTCGTGTATCCCACATTCATGAGAAATTTGGCTCTTATACTCTTGCTCCACCGGCTAACTGTGTCCTGGAAATACCCTTGTTTATTGCTAAAACATCCTAATGTTGTCGACCTTGTCCCTTATGAGGAGGCACTGGATTTTAAGGCGGTCACAATTTAGCATTTTTTATATGACCACCCTCACATGACCCAACCCAACCCGACCCACCCAAACGCGTTTCCTTGAGCGCCATCAGTACATGGCTCGACCCGACCGGCCATACGAACGTGTTTCCTTGGGCAGCCTCACATGACATGACTCAACCAAACACAACCTGACCCAACCCGTATGTTTCCTTGGGTGGCCTC
The DNA here is from genome assembly GCA_034641835.2 of Pinus albicaulis. NCBI lineage: Eukaryota > Viridiplantae > Streptophyta > Pinopsida > Pinales > Pinaceae > Pinus > Pinus albicaulis. The sequence goes on from CM076579.1 coordinate 866,337,094, forward strand.
ACACGACACAACCTGACCAGACCTAACTCGACACGCCCAAACGCATTTCCTTGAGTAGCCTCACACAGCACAACCTGACCCGACCCGAAAGGGATAGCTGAATGACTGAATGATGCCACAAGGGAGAAAATGGCAAACAGGCTGCCTGAATGTGGACAAGGCACCAGGGCGGTCACAGCTTAGCAAAACTAATACGGGCGCCCTCGAACGAAACAGTACGACTCTAACGCGCTTGGTTGGGCGCCCTCACACATTGCACCCGATCGAACGATGCCACAGCAAATCGTAAACGGGCCACTCGAACGTGCACAAGGCACTCGGGTGGTCACAACTTAGCAAAACTGATACTAGAGCCCTCGCACCAAACGCCCAACCCGAACGCGCCCGATCGAACGATGCCATAAGGGAACAAATGAAAAGCGGGCCACCCAAATGTGCACAAGGCACCCAAGCGGTCACAACTTACCAAAACTGATACGGGCGCCATCGAAAGAAACGGCCCAACCCGAACGCGCCTGGTCGGGCGACCTCACATAGCACGACATGTCAAATGATACCAGTATAGGGGAGAAAACATCTTTTGGGCTGCCGGAATGTGCACAAGGCACCCGGGCAGTCAAAACTTAGCAAAACTGATACGGGAACCCTCAAATGAAATGGCCCGACCCGAACGCACCCGGTCGGGCAACCTCACATGGCGCGACATAGCGCGCCCGACCGAACGATGCCACAAGGGAGAAAATGACAAATGGGCCACCCGAATGTGCATAAGGCACCTGGGCAGTCACAACTTAGAAAAACTGATACGGGCGCCCTCGAATGAAACGACCCGACCCGAACGCGCCGGTCGGGCGACCTCACACGGCGCAACACGGCGCACCCGAACGAACGATGCCACAAGGGAGAAAATAGAAAATGGGCCACCCAAATGTGCACAAGGCACCTGGGCAGTCACATCTTAGCAAAACTAATACGGGCGCCCTCTATCGAAACGGCCCGACCGGAATGTGGTCGGTCAGGCGACCTCACACGACGCGACACGGCACGCCCGACTAAATGATTCCACAAGGGAGAAAATGGAAAATAGGCCGCCCGAATGTGCACAATGCACTCGAGTGGTCACAACTTAGAAAAACTAATAAGGGCGCCCTCAAAGGAAATGGCCTGACCCGAACGCGCCGAGTCGGGAAACTTCACACGGTGCAACACGACGTGCCCGACCAAACGATGCCACAAGGGAGCAAACAATGAACGGGCTGCTCGAACGTGTACAAGGCACCCGGGTGGTCACAACTTAGCAAAACTGATATGGGCGCTCTCGAACAAAACAGCTTAACCTGAACGCGCTTGGTCGGGCACCCTCACATGGCACGACATGGCGCGCTCGAACGAACGATGCCACAAGGGAAAAAATGGAAAACGGGCCGCCCGAACATGCACAAGGCACCCGGGTGGTCACAACTTAGCAAAACTGATATGGGCGCCCTCAAACGAAATGACCCGACGTGAATGCGCCCAGTCAGGCGACTTCACACGGCGCGACACGGTGCGCCTGACTAAACGTGCACAAGGCACCTGGGCAGTCACAACTTATCAAAACTGATACGGGCACCCTTGAACGAAATGACCTGACCCGAACACGCCCGGTCGGGTGACCTCACACTGCGCGACACGGCGCGCCCGACAAAACGATGCCACAAGGGAGAAAATGCAAACGGGCCACCCAAATGTGCACAAGGCACCCGACCGGCAGTAATAACTTATCAAAACTGATACGGGTGTGCTCGAACAAAACGGCCCAACCCGAACGTGCCCGGTCGGGCGATCTCACACGACGCGACACGGCGCACTCAACTGAACGATGCCACAAGGGAGAAAATGACAAATGGGTCACCTGAAGGTGCACAAGGCACTTGGGGGGTCAAAAATTAGAAAAACTGATACGGGCACCCTCGAACGAAACGACCTGACCCAGATGCGCTCGGTTGGGCGACCTCACACAGTGCAACATGGCGCGCCCAAACGAACGATACCAGAAGGGATAAAATGGAAAACGGGCCGCCCGAACATGCACAAGGCACCCGGACAGTCACAACTTACCAAAACTTATATGAGTGCCCTCGAACGAAACTGCTCGACCTGAACATGCCCGGTCGGGTGACCTCACACGGCACAACACGACGTGCCTGAATGAACGATGCCACAAGGGAGAAAACGACAAATGGGCCAACCAAACATGCAGTACAAGGCACTCGGGTGGTCACAACTTAGCAAAATTGATACGGGCGCCCTCGAAAGAAACGACCCGATCCGAACACGCCTGTTCGGGCGACCTCACATAGCGCGACACGACACACCCAACCGAACGATGCCACAAGTGATCAAATGGAAAACAGGCCACCTGAACGTGCATAAGGAACCTTGCCAGCGGTTACAACTTAGCAAAACTTATACGGGCGCCCTCGAACGAAACAGCCTGACCCGAACACGCCCAGTCAGGCGGCCTCACATGGCGCGACACGGCACACTCGACCGAATGATGCCACAAGGGAGAAAATAGAAAACGGGCCACCCGAATGTGCACAAGGCATCGAGGCGGTCACAACATAGAAAAATTGATACGGGTGCCCTTGAATGAAACAGCCCGACCCGAACGCGCCCAGTTGGGCTACCTAACATGGTGTGACACGGCGTGCCCGACCAAATGATGCCACAAGGAAGAAAATGGAAAACAGGCCGCCCAAATGTGCACAAGGCACCCGGGTGGTCACAACTTAGAAAAACTGATACGGGCACCCTCAAATGAAATGGCCCGACCCAAATGCGCCCGATCGGGTGACCTCACATGGTGCGACATGGTGCACCCGAAAAAATGATGCCACAAGGGAGAAAACAGAAAACGGGCCACCCGAACGTGCACAAGGCACTTGGGCAGTCACAACTTAGCAAAACTGATATGGGTGCCCTCGCATGAAATAGCCTGTACGAATGTGTTTTGTTGGGTGGCCTCATAGGACAAGACCCGATCACCAAAAATAACTCCCAAACCCTAATCCCTAAGATTGTTCCTAAACACCAACAACACTTGCCCCCTAAACATTGCAATACCGACACTTGACACAACTATCACAATACCGACACTTGTTCTAATTGTTGCAATACCGACACTTGTTCTTGTTATCTAAAAACTTGTATGCATCTATGTTATAAAAGCATATTTTCTTTTGTGCATGTTTCACTACAGAAGAATGATGAGGATGGATATTTTAGGGACTTCAATAAGAATGGAAAAAGGAAACTATTCTTCTTGAATTCTAAATAATACAAACACTAAAATAAGTAAAGAAAAGGAGGTAGTGTGAAGAGTTATCATCTGCATAAAGTGCGTAATTCTTCCAAAATGAATGAGAATTATCTAAGACTTGCAAGAATAAATATGTTATATGGAACTTACAATTCTACTATAAATGAAAAATTGACTCAAGGCAGAGGATATACATTCAAACTTGTACATTTGGCAAAAAAAAAATTTAAAATATTTTTATCCAAGCATCGGAAGACCGACGCCTTACCAAATGCTTTATCCAAACGTCGCAATAGCGACACTTAACTCTAAGTGTCGCAAGACCGATGCCTTATCCAAACATCGCAATAGTGACACTTTCTACCAATCCATCGCAAGACCGACACTTTTGCCCGATGCGTCGCAATTCCGACGCTTTTCTCCAAACGTCGCAATAGTGACATGCAGCTCTATGTGTCGCAAGACCGACACTTTCATCCAATCCATCGCAATTCCGATGCTTTTCTCCAAACTTTGCAAGATCGATACTTACCTCTAAGTGTCGCAATACCGACACTTGTCTCCAAACATCGGTATTGTGACAGTTGTGGGCGAGATTTGAAAAATTGATAAAATTTGGGGAAATTTATAACATTTGGTCAAAAGTGTCAGAACTAAAGTGTCGTAATTTTCGCCAAATGTACTAGTGCACGTTTGACGATGTAGGGCCCATGTCACTTGGGTTGGAATTTACCTGCCCCCAGCTTTTCATGAGCTTAGTTGTACAGGAGGATGAGGTCGCCTTCGATAAAAGAACGAGGGGAAACTGTTTGGTCAAAGTAAGCTTTGACTCGCTTCTTTTGTGCTTCGATGACTAAAGCAGCTAAGTGACGAGTTTCATCTAATCTCTCTAAATAGAGGAGACACTCTTCCTCAAGTGAAGTATTAGGCAGTAATTCCACAGCTAATTTGAGTGAAGGAATTTCACACCCAATCGGAAGAGTAGCTTCCAAACCGTACACCAACTGGAACAGGGTGAATCTGGTTGCACTCTTAATCAACTTTCGGTAAGCCCATAGACCTGAAAACAACATGAGATGCCAATTTGATTTATGGATCCCAATTATTCGTTGAAGCATCATAACAAGAACTTTGTTTACGACTTCAACCTGGCCATTAGCTTGAGGGTAATATGGCGTTGAGCTGTCGTGACGCAGGCCCAACTTAGACGTCAGCTCTGCCATCATATAGTCCTGAAAATGTGAATCATGATCGGTAAATATGGCTTGGGGGACACCAAACCTGGTAATAACATGATTGAATATGAATTGTGATGCTTTCTTATTGTCCGCAACTAGTGTGGGCATTCCTTCAGCCAATTTTGTAAAATAATTGACGGCGACGGTAATATAGGCATGCACCCCAGCTGAGCGAGGGTTACACGTCATAAAATTGATGCCCCATTTGCAAAAAGGACCAACGGTAATGATAGGGTGTAAAGTAACAGGTGGCGCACGCATATTGTGTTGATATATCTGGCACATATGACATTTGCGTACTGCGATAATGCAGTCCTTAAAAATGGATGGCCAGAAATAGCCAGCACGAAGGATATTTTATGCAGTGGCATAACCGGACATGTGACCACCATAGGCGCCACTATGGAAGTCATTTAAAACTTTCTCAGCTTCCTTGAGATTCAGACATCGGCAGAGTACAGAATCGACTCCAACACGGTAGAGGGTCTCTCTGATAATACGATAAGGTTGCGACTAATGCCGAATGTGGCATCGGGCATCTTTCGTCAACTCAGACCTAAAAGTAGAAGTCTGGAGATACATGATGATATCACCGTACCATGGATCAAGGTTGCTAATCAAGAAAAGAGTTTCTTCTGGCATATGATCCTCGGAATAAGAAGGAGCAGAGTCGGAGGGGAGAGAACAAATCAGATCAGAGAAAACGAGTGATTTATTTGATTTGGCGACAGTAAATTCCAAATCAGACTCTTGGAGGATAATGATCCACTTCAAATATTTTCCCCCCAGCAACTGTCAAGATAGAATATAGGTCATGGGGTTACAATCAGAAATCATGGTTACCATCCGTAAAAGGATATAATGACGAAAACGTTGAATTGCCTGGACTGCAGCCAGCACTAACTTCTCAACATGTGCATAATGCATTTTAGGGTCGATAAGGTTTCGATACAAGTATTAAATAACATCCTTGTTACCGTAATCATCATCTTGAACCAAAACCATGGCGATCGTACTGAAGGAAGCAACTAGATAGAGGGTGAAATCACGATGATAATTCAGAGGATGTAATAGAGGAGCTTTGACAAGCAACGTCTTAAGCGTATCAAAAGATCATTGAGCAATCTCATCCCAACAGAAAGGGATGTCTTGCTTTAAAAGTCATGTAAACCCTTTGGCTACTTCGGTATAGTTTGGGATAAAACAACGTAAGAAATTTTCTTTCCCTTCTAGACTCTGGAGCTGGTGTAATGAGGATGGAGAGGGGATATTAACAATAGCCTCAACCTTAATCGGATAAAGGAGAACTCCATCTTTGGATACGATAAACCCTAAAAGTATACCGGAATCGACATAGAAGACACATTTATGCGGATTGAGCCAAATTTTGTAGCGTCTACAGCGAAGAAAGATCTGGAGGAGATGGTTCGGATGTTATTTTCATGTAGTTGAATGAGCTGGAAGGTCATCCAGGTAAGGTTGAAAAATATGAAAAATATCATGAAAGGAATAAGACATCGCGCGCTGGAACGTAGCCCCAGTGTTCTACAAGCCAAAAGGGAGTTTTTTATACGCAAACTTTCCCCAAGGACATATAAAAGCAGTCTTGTGTTGATCGGATGGGAGAATGTTGATCTGATTATAGCCAGAAAATCCGTCCATAAGGGAAAAAATCTCACTCCCCGCACAATCGTCAATGATCTAATCGATTAACGGGGTGGGATAGTTAACCTTAGGGCAAGCCCAATTAATATCACGATAGTCAACATAGACGCGAATTGTTCACTGCTTCTTATCCACGCAAATAATGTTAGAAACCCACTCTGTCAGAGGAATCGGATAAATGAAACCCACTTTGAGAAGTTTTTCAACTTCAGCTTTTATGGCGGCGGCTTTCCGAGGATGCATTGGACGAAGACGCTGGTGAACAGGCTTCGCGTCGGGGTAGGTGGAAATCTCATGCACCATAATACTGGGATCAATTCCAGGCATCTCTTTGTAAGACTAGGTGAAAACATCACGGAATTCATGAAAGAGGCTAGTATACTCTTGGACTTCATCAGAAGAGCAAGTGACTCTGACATGGATGTTCTCGACAATTCTTAGTTTCACAGAAATGTCGATAGCCATCGTTTGGGTGATGTTACTCAAGTTACCTTTAGCGAAGACTTTGTGAGTCAAGATAGGCGTTTGAAGTGGCAAAGAAGGAACTTGAGACGCAAAACGCTCAAGACAATTAGACATTGCCTCGAGGCCAGGCATAAACGAGGAACAAGATGACCATCACTCCACATTAGGTCTTCGAGAGACATGGTTTCCATGATAGCCTCATCAGATGGAAACACTTCTTTCAAAGAATCATGCGAACCTGTATCACTGAGCCAAGGGGATTGAGAATAAAAGTTGAGATACATGTAAAAATGAGCACCTTCAGAAGGGGGAGAATCTTATGCAGCTACAAGCTCGTAATAATTGATTTCAATTGGACTAAGCAGCATCGAATCCCCAAATGAATCAACCTATTCAGGTAAAGGGAAAATCCACGGGTCATTCGACCGAGAGATCATATTAACTTGAACGGTATTTGGTGGAAGAAAGGGAAAGATACCCATAAGGGCGAGGTCTTTGAAAATACCCAGCCCTACGTTGTTGGGGGGAGAAGGAATCTGATCCACGTATGGTAGATTTTTCTCAGAAGACGAGGTAAATAACGACAACTGGTCGACAGTAATGATTTTTCCCTCGTGTGGAAACTTTAGAAGACGAAAGAGGGTGGACAAGACGCACAGCATAGCGTGAGTCCAACTACGACCGAGTAGAAGATTGTAATTGAGTTTAGCATCAACTACTTCTACTTCAACATTGACCGTCTTTCCTTGCAACGTGATCAGCAAGCTAGAGAGAACACCCAAGGGTTTCGATTCCCTTCCATCAAATGCCTCAAGGGCATTGGGTGATGAAGTTAGGGCTGGAGAGCCAATAGCCTTCCAGCAAGCAGATGACATGACACAGGCGGATGCACCTTCATCCACAATGGCTCTATGGATGTTGAGACCATTAATGCTGATTTGTATGACAAGCGCAATCTAGTGCAGAAGTCGGGGACGAAATTCTCTAAGTCGAAAGTGAGAAGGCTAGAATCAGCAGGATCAATCCCACTGATCGCAGATAATAATGCTTTCCACTGAGACAGAAAACTCTGAAGCACTTCTAACACGTACATCACGGATGACGCCTGTGCTAAATCCTCAAAAATACTGTAATGTTGAGCAGCAAAGGTGTTAGGATTATAAGAATATTTTCGGAGAACACCTTTAGAAGGTGATCATACAACGGGTTCAGCACTGGGCCTTTCAATCTCAAGAGGACCAGAGGTAGGTGGAGGAGGAGGATCATCAGCGATCTCTTTCCCGACTACCTGGCATGATCCAGTATAAACTTTCGACCGAGTAGCGATGGAAATGGGTGCAGAACTATTCATCATGAACACTTGAGAGCCAAACGGTGCAAATGGAATAGATTTCTCGACCATCTATGTTTTCTGAGATGGAAAAGGTTCTTTGAGGACAGTCGGAGTTCCCTTAGTGCCTTTGACCAATTTACTAACGTTGGCTCGTCTAGGACAATCCTTAGTGTAGTGTTCCTCATCAAAAATTAGATACGAATACTTTGGCTTGCACTGTGAACCATCATCAGTATGTGGTTTAGATGAATCTAGTTTGGGGCATCGGCTTTGGCCTTGCCTTTGCCCTTATTTTTCCCCTTGGATGTCTTGTCTGTAGGATTGTCCTGAACGGCGTTGACCTCTGAGGTTTTACTGGAATCCGAGGTAAGCTGAGGAGTAGAATCATTGGAAGAATTTGATTTTTTATTCCCAGTGTTGGAAGAGGAGACTTACGTGAAGTCTAAGACACGGAACCAATAACGTCGTCGACGCATAGGTGGATGGCACTTTAGAAGTCCCAGGTCACAGGGCATCATTCAAGATATCATACAATATGCCCAATTGAGAGTACACTAAATCAGGGTACTGGGCACGAGAAATGGCCTATTCCTCGGTGACACATGGCCCCATGGCTATATCTTTCGCAATCTGATTGACAAAAGAGGCAGTGAACCAATGAGTAAGAAGTTGATCTGGAATTTTGAATTTGATCAGGTGACGACGATGTCTCCATTCATGAATGTGGTCTGAGATATGGGTAGCTCGGTCCTATTTCAAGGATGTTAGGAGATGTGTCCTGGCTTCATAACGAACTAGTAACTGGAAATGAGTAAGGAACGCCATAGAAAGAGAGTTGAAATCTTGAAAGATACCGCGAGATAGCTCGATGTACCACTTAGCAGCAGCTCTAGTGAGATTTCACTGGAAAAGATGGAGTCTAATAGAGTCATCCACCCAAGAATTGGAAGAACACCATAAATGGTATGTCATAACGTGTGCTTGGGGGTCTTCTCTAGACTTTCCCTCAAACTTGGGGCAATCACTAGGAACCTTCATTGAAACAGGAGGCCAATACAGATTATGAAGGATTGGATCATTTGTTAATTTGGACACATCTGGTAATTCCAACGTGGCGAGAAAGGGAAATTGATGGTTGAAAGGCATAACAGGTCCTCGATAAGGACCCGTACCCACATTCCATCCTGGTTGAGTGTAACTATTCCCCCATTGGTTCTGTCCCGAAGGATTCAGACCATAAGGGGTATAAGCTGGATAGTTCGACTGATATTGCAGCTAAGGACTAGGATATGGAGGCTGAGGACCAAGATATCGATTTTGAGTATATGAGCGTCCCGATTGAGCAGCATAAAGATTTTTTTGTGGAATGTAAGTATGGGCTTGCGCTTGAGGGTAATAAGTAGAACCTTGGGGCACATTGTATACCGGTCAATATTGACCTCGAGGGTAATAAGCGCCTTGGGGTCGAGCGGGCTGCTGATAAGTAGGACCCTGCTGAGCTCGATAAATCGAGCGTGTTGGTTGACCCGACTGCAGTGTAGAGTAGAGGGGTTGATGAGTAGCGTAAACTGTCTGTGCAGGTTGTCCCTGCTGAGCAGGTTGACCTAACTGATGAGGGCCAACATGTTGCCCCTACAGAGCAAGTTGGCCTGATGGCTACGATGGGCCAGGTTGTGCCTGATGACTAGGTTGACCTGGAGGAGGACCATAAGATGGCCCTAGGTATGCAACATTTGGACCAATTAGAAGGTATGGATGTTGTGGTTGCATGAAAGGTTTCCCTTGAGATGGATAAACTTTCCCCCCGGGACAGTATGAAGGTCCTGGTTGATATATCAGTTGCCCAGCAGGTCCTTAGGGTTTCCCAGGTTGGATCATAGGCTGACCTTGTAAAGGTTGGCCTTATGGATCGTAAGGTTGCCTTTGCGGGCCGTAAAATAATCCTTACTGGACCGAAGGTTGTCCCTGAAAGGGTTTTCCTTATGGGTCGTAAGCATACCCTTGCTGAATCGAAGGTTGTCCCTGAAAGGGTTTACTTGTTGGTTAGAAGGTTGCATAGGCAAGGTAGGTCTAAAACTGAAAAGGAACTGATAAGCTTTAGGAGCAGGAAAATAGATAGGGTTTCCGTACTCATCATAATGAAATGGAAGTGAATAAATTGAGTTATCGACCGCATCATAATGAGAAATATAAGGCTCACCAAAATCCTGAGGGCACTAGTAAGTCTGGGAGCTATGCTGATGAACAGCCAGCAGATACTCCTCAAAAGAAAGGCCGTCAGGGATCGCCATGGCAATTGAAGTTTCTACCGAAGGAGAATCCCCTGACAACTGAGTGGTGACAACCAACACTGATGCAGCCACGTAGATAGTAGGTCTAGTTGGTACAAACGTAACAAAAGGCATCGACGAGACAGGTGTCGTTGGCGACATCCCCAATGATGGAAGGACCGGCCCCCTCAACGGAGTTTATGCTGCCATGAAGGCAATACCAGCCATAATCTTACCCAAATACCTATATCTGGTTGGAAGTGATACTGATGGTGAAGATTGAGCAGACCCTTGAGGGATGTTTTCCGGAAAAAGTTGGTATTCTTCATCAGAAACAGGAATTCCCTCACTGCCAATAGGACCAGATGAGTCCATGTCTGAATCTGCCGTGAGATCTTGTAAAATACTACGGGGAATATGATGTATGATAGTAGCAAAAAATGGCGATCCTGGTCTAAGGGGGGGAAAATTTTTCCCCGACCCCAAACCCAAACCAAGCATTTGAAAGAGACCAAGTGAACTCAACTGGTTCTCCAAAGGGGTACTCTGACGGGAGAATATGTTGTTGAAGCTTGGTAGACCTAGAGGATTGAGAAGTTTTAGATGAATCATTCGAGAAAGGACTACCACTAGACAAAACCGATGGTTCCACCACTGTGACTGTAGCACATAAGAAAAGGGAAAAAAAAATCGGAAATGAAGACTCTTGGACAAAAACCATGGTGAACAAAGACAGGCCAAGCGATCAAAATTTTGATGGGCGTGTAATCATAGGTAGTTTATTTTACCACATTGAAACCAAAAATTTGTTCTTTCATGTTTTAAGAGTCAAGAAACAGGCAAAAGATGACTCTAATCACTTTCAGTTTTAAGCAAGCGTGAAAGGACAAGTGCTCGATGATCTTTTCAAATTTATGGAGTCATTAAAGATCTAAAATGAATGCTCAAGTAGTCTAGGTAAAATGATGTACCAGGTTTCTGTGAACTACCATATACACCTTGGTAATCAAATGAAAGGAGAATTGACCAAGGACTTGACGTGCATGCAGGTAGTCTCCCTGAATGTTGTGTTCGGTGTATCATGGTTACAAGGTGGCAGAGTCAGCTTCCTATGGATAAAATAATTGCAAACTAGAGGGTGTTGGAGAGGTAAATCCCCTCTGTGGACAAAGGTGATCCCTACTAGCCCAGATCGGGTCTAGCAACAACTGAGTCACGCTAAGACACAAGTTCCTAATTCAAAAAGACCAAGATGCGACAAGAGGCCTACCTTAAGTCCTACGTTGTTGTTGTTTGTGGAGAATATGGCTCTTCCATCCCTTGCTTTGGCAGATCACAATTCTCACGCTCAATGCGATCGAACACCTGCACGTACAAGAAGAAAAACAAACAAACAAGCGTAAAACCTAATACATGCAATTATGTATCAGTTAGAGAATATACAACTCATAACATAAAACATGAACATCTGAGTGGAACCATAATCGAAGTTGTTTATTATTAATCAGAACAAAGAAAGATACAACCTGAGCTCTGAAGCTGGATCTTCCTTCAGCGGGTCGACAGAGGAGTACGTCTCGGTAAATCTCATCGAGAAAAGGACAAGTCTCTCTCTCTTCGGTTGTCTAACGATAATCTCCTTACAATTTATTTAGCTCTATTCAGACTAGTTTGCAAAGGGAAAATGACAAGCTTATATAGATGGTGGAAGGGGAGTTGGGATCCCTACAATGGTGGGATTGGCCCTATCCTCAAGGAAGCTTCCATGATAGGTGGAAAACCACTCCCCCTACATGGAGATCCGGAGCCAAACCTCCCAACTCAATTTAGAGACCAGTTCAGGAGTTGGTTGGAATCAAACTTCTGCCATTTATTTATTTTTAAACACTCCTTATTAAGCTTGGTGCGGGGAAAAAGCGCCAGTTGGCGCGCCCTATTTGGTGGATTTCCCCCATTGGCGCGAGGGATGAAGTGGCTAGTCGCACCAATGCTAAAAAGGCTATTTTTAGGGTGTTTCACAGGAAATTGTCTTCAGGGAATGATTGTCCTTGTTAAGGGGGATGCCATGAAAGTGGTTTCAGGTCTTGTCACTGCTCACAGGTCATGGAATAAGCCCTCCAATGTGTGGGACGGGGGATTGCAGGGACGGTGACAAATTACTGTGTAACAGAGGGGTATCCCTTTATATACTCGACGTTACGAGGAGCGTAAGTCCGTACTAGGGATGTCTGAAGCTAGATGGCGAGTGACAGCTGCTAGGTTTAAAGACGCCGGAACACGTCTCTACCTTAGACCACTAGATGTTTCGTTAGGTTTCAATGTTGCCTTCATTTAATTGAGTAAATTTTAAGTTGATCTTGCATTTACTTTTCAATTCCAAGGTCCTACCGAATGTTGGATCTCAAAAAATCCCTAAATTCAAGCTACATGCCAAAAGATACCATTTCATTCGATGAAAAGCTATCTACGAGAAATTTAGGAGTTTTCAAGAAATAGAAAATAATGAGAACACATAGAAGCATTTGCTACAGTATCCAATGCAAGTTAATGAAAATGAGAAACCTTTCCTAGAATTCTCCAATGCTAGATATGCGAAAGACTTTCAATTTCACAATGCAAACAAAAAAAATTTATTTTTCAATGTAGTAGAAAAAGCAGTGTACTAAATGACATGAAAAACAAACCAAAACACTAGTTTGAGAATGTTAGCGAAATAATTTCAATCAAACCAAAACAAACACAACAAAACTCAAACTAATGTTGCAATATCTCAAATTGAAGAAAGATTTCAAAACAAATCCATGCAAGCAGTGTGATCTATGCTTGGAGTGACAAGAAGAAAAATTGAACGAAAGAGGAAAGAATCATTCAACCAATTCAATCACTCAAACGAATCAAAGGAGTTGAATGCAACCAAACCAGGAATGAAGTTGACTGCGAAACAAAAGACTCAAACTCCTACAGGAGGCTCAGCATACCAAAGACTTAAAAACCCTAAGGTTGCGATGCTAATAGGAAACGGACAAACAAATAAAGGAAGAAATATTTTCATAATAAAAATCAATTCCAAAGCACTCAAGACATATCTAAAAATAACCTAGAGGAAAAAGTACTGACCAAAAATCTGCAAAACAAACCAAACCCTAAAACCAACAGGGGTCGGCGCGGCTGTTTGGCTATAACCAACACCAAACAGGGGATGGCGCAGGTGCAACACTAGCAACTAGCACCAATCGGTGTGACTGTCTGAAAAGAAAGCACACCAAGCCAGTTCACTTAGGCAAAAGGGAATATTTTTGAAAGACAGAGGTCCGATCTGATCCTCTGGTGTTGAACAAGGGTCTTAGACTTAGCAGAATAATCAAAAAAGGAAAAATAAGCAATCAAAGACTAAAAAGAAGACCTAATGGATAAAATACAAACTCACACTAATCCCCAGTGGAGTCGCCAATTTTTTGGTGAGTTAAATCCCCTCTGCGAACAGAGGCGATCCCACTATCCCTAGGGTGGGTCTAGCAACAAACAAAACAAGCTATAATATTGATTCCTAGTTAACGAATGGATGGAGATTCGATAGATGACTTACCGTAGGACCTATGCTGTTGTTTTCGTTGAAAAGAGTGGTTGCCTCTCACTCCTGGTTTGAAAGATCATGATTCGCTCACTTTCACGCTCGGACACCTACACATACATAAGAAACAATGACAATATACAACATACTAATTCAAATTCGTAACTATTAGTCAGTTGAACATGAATAAATCAGTTTCATTAGATAAATTACATAACACAATGATGGAACCAACACCGTAGTCAAGTATATTAATAAATGAAAGGAATATTAAAACCAAGCTTCGACGTCGCGATCTCCTCCAACAGGGTTCAAGCAGAGCGCATCTTACAAAGGCTCGTCGATAATTCGGACGGGACTCTCTCTACGGAGTTATCCTTGGTTCTACCTTCTCAATAGAAATTAATAGGTATCCTTCTCCAAGTTCAACTAGCTTTCATAAAGGGAGAAGGCATGTTTTTATAGAGGGAGAGGTTAGGATCCCTATAATTATGGAAGGGAGGCCTATCTTCTAGGAGTGTTCCATGGGAGGTGGAAACCATTGCCTAAAGAGGGAGATCCGTGGCTAATAAACTTAACCACTTCTAGTGACTCATCCCTGAGGTGGTTAGAGGGAAACTTCTACCTCTAATTTTTAAAAAACATTCCTAAAACAACTCGGTGTAGGCACTACACTAAGACAGAGTGCCAGGTGGTGCGGGCTCTAGTGCAAATCTTCCATATCGGTGCGAGGGGTGAACTGGCTACCTGTGCCAAGGCCAAAACATAGCTTTTGTGTGCCTTTTTGAGGAAATGTTAAACAGGAGAAATGATGTCCTTATGCAGAAGGATGCAAAGAAGGTGTTTGCAAAGTATGACACTACTCACAAGTCACGAGAATGACCCTCCAATATGTGGGGTGAGTTATTGCAGGGACGGTGACAAAATGATGTGTAACACTCATCATCATCAAATGTTGTCTTTTTTCATCTATGCTCATCTCTGCTCATATATTCTCATCCCTACTCATATATGCTCATCCATGATTATCTGTTTCTAGCTCTATATATCTACTCATATGTTGAACACACTAGAATCTAAGAGAAGAAGAATTTGATATTGGATGGGAGTCCAAGCTACCACCCTCTATCCATTGGGGAGCACATCTCAACTTGGAATTTAATAAAAATGAGGAAGGTCTTATCTAACACTCTCACCCCAAGTCATATCATAGGGTAGAATACGTCTTCCACCCTATGTTAGGAAATAGGCGAGATACAGTGTATCATCTATCCTATTTCCTATTGATCTTCCTAAAAATGATCTTGAAGGGTCATGTTTTAGAACACCTTGCATCATAAGCTTAGGTGACATACCTAAATTACCAAAGGTAAGTATCACACACCCCAAATCCCTCTCAACCCGTCAGCTAGACGGGGAGCTACAATCCCAATAAGCCCATATCGTGGGTATGATGCAAACTAGGCTATACTCTACTATATGAAGATAGGGGAGAAAAATATTCCACCATATGGGTGACATATAAGGATGATACCATATTTTCCACATATACCTCTACCCCACGAACCTTACATCTCAATTCCTTACCATGGGAGCTCATAGAGGGGGGGAGATTTGGCTCAGTGTCTGATCCGGATTTTATGCAGGAACGCAACATAATACATATATAACCATAGATACAGAGATGCAGCGGAAATAATGCTTCAATTTATTAATAAACAAATGACTGAAATAAGCTTACAAACATAATGGAAACAAGGCGGGGCGGCGGTAGCGTATCTACGAAAGAGATGTGGCGTACGCGAACCTACGAGCGCGTGTTACATTGAGGCTCGGAGGCCTATTCTGAGACATAATAGAAATAGATGAGCTAGAGATGCGCGGCCATATCCTTTGAGAAGAGATGTGGCGGCTACCGGCCTATGAATATTCGTGGAGACATCTTTGGAGATGTGACGAGCTGAGCCTTGGTCGCGCTTATCTCTGAGAAGAGATGTGATGGCTACAGACCTCTGAACTGTGTTACAATGAGGCTCGAGGGCCTATTTATTGTTGAGAAACAATGTAGAATCTTAAACGTCCAAAAACCTAACCGTAGGAGATGAGGCGCCAAAACTGTGGGCGCCCTTTTGGGTAAATTGGTGGTTCAACTTCCTAGGGGCGTAACTTTGGCATCCGATCTCCGTTTGACACGTTCAATAGCTCGTTAGAAATATCTATCTGAGTACAATTTTTGAACGAGCAACATCGGTCCATGGACCCATGTTGCTCTCCGTTTTCCCAAAAAACGTCGTTTAGGGCCTCAAAACGGCTCCGGAAGTTCAGGACCCGAAAAACTGCTAAAAAATAGTAAGTTTTGTTGCAACTTGAAAATTGAAAGAACTGAAGATGGGGGTTCAAATGGAATAGGTGGGTGGCCACCAATATCCACCTGGATCATTAAGCCCCCAAAACGGCTCACGGTGTGCGGGACAGAAAACTTTCCTATAAATAGTAGGCTTGTCTTTGAAGAGTAGAAAAGCGAAGAATTGATCTTTTGCGGGTCCAAATGGAATAGGTGGGAGGCCACGATGTGCCACCAGTGGGATTCCTCCCTCCTTAGGAAGCAATGGTCTCCATTGCGTTAAGGTCCTCCCTGGGGGGGGGGGGATTTTGCTGAACTTGGTGTTGGCAGCCGTGCTGGATGTAGATGTGCCACCGCTGGGCAACCATTGAAGGATCTGAAAAAAAAATTGTCCATCATCGCGTTCCTCTGTTTCTCGAGGGCATCCTCGAGCAAGATTTTGACAGGATCTCCTGCTCCCTCGTCTTTCTTTCCATCCGCCATGGGGGGTCGTCGGGGTTGCGAGGTTGAACTCCTTATACCCTGGCCGCATTGGGGACATGAAGAGAAAAACAGAGAAAGAGCAGACCTGCTCTGATACCACTGATCCGGATTTTATGCAGGAACGCAACATAATACATATATAACCATAGATACAGAGATGCAGCGGAAATAATGCTTCAATTTATTAATAAACAAATGACTGAAATAAGCTTACAAACATAATGGAAACAATGAGCCTTATTAGTATCTCTGTGAGAGATAATCTTGACTTGTCTGTGAGCCTCTGAAGCATGTTACATTGAGGCTGTGAGGCCTGTGCAGGACATAATAGAAATAGATGAGCTAGGAGTGCGCGACATATCCCTGAGAAGAGATGTGGCGGCTACCGGCCCACAGGCTATGTGTGGCGCATGATGGCTGGAGATGTGGCCAGGCTGATGCCATGGTCAAACATCTGCGAGAAGAGATGTCGGCTCCCGGCCCTATTTATCTTACAATGAGGCTCGAGGGCCTATTTATTGTTGAGAAACAATGTAGAATCCGAAAGCGTCAAAACCTAACTTAGTAGGAGATGAAGCGCTAAAACTGTGGGCCCCGTTTGGGTAACTTAATGTTTCAATTTCCCAAGGACGTAACTTTGGCATCCGATCTTCGTTTGACGCGCTCAATATCTTGTTAAAAATATCTATCTAAGTACTAGTACTTTTGAGTGAGAAACATCAGTCTATGACCCATGTTGCTCCTTGTTTTCCCAAAAAGCGTCGTTTAGGGCCTCAAAATGACTCCAGAAGTTCAGGACCCAAAAAACTGCTATAAATAGTAAGTTGTGTTGAAACTTACAAACTGAAATAACTGATGGTGGGGTTCAAATGGACTCGGTGGGTAGCCACCAATATCCACTGGATTATTAATCCCACTGGATTATTAATGCCCAAAACGGCTCCGGGTGTGCAGGACCCGAAAACCTGCTATAAATAGTAAGCTGTGCTGAAGCTGAAAAACTGAAAGAATTGATGCTGCGGGTCCAAATGGAATAGGTGGGAGGCCACCGATATCCACCTGGATCAGTGTCCTCGATCAAACTTACTCTATATAAATCAGAAACATATAAATATTCTCATATCTGGTACTAAATAGATCAATCTCACTTATTTATACATTATTATTCCTCTGATTTCCTGTTCATGCAGGACATTACATCAAAATATTATGTTAGAATAAATAAATGTCACAAAAGTATACTTTATTCATCATCCCTATCATGGAGGCAACAACCACAAGCCTAATCTTGTCTCATACAACAACATTGTCTCAACACAAGGAGATATCTTAGTCCTAGCAAAATATGAGATTTTATGCCAATTAGATTCCTCTCTTTATTATCACAATGTATCACTATCATATCTAGAACCTGATCCAAAATATATCCAAAGAGATTCATCATCCAAACTTCCCCACAACTAGTCATGCTAGCAATAATGTACTCAACCTCGGTTGCACTTAAAGCTACGAACTTCTATTTCTTGCTCATCAAAATTTCATGGCATATCCCAAGCTAAAGCATCACCTAGATGTGCTCTTTTTGTCAATAATTCTTTCCATTCTAGCTAACATTAGTGCATCCATTCAATCATACATCTCTTATATTATATCTTAGACCAAGAATGATCGTCTCATGCAAATATCTCAAAAAGTGCTTGTCGGCAACCAAATGTGTATGCAGTGACTTAATCATGAATTGACTCAGGTTGTTCTTTGTACAACATATGTCTAGATGGGGGTTACAAGGAACATCAAAGCTTAATCAATTGACAATTTCCAATTCAACAATATCTCTGCATAACTTCTTGAAATTTAGTTCTATAGGGGTGTCCAAGGATTTTTATTTCCACTTTCCAAAATTATTTCCAATAGCTTCACGATATATTTTCCCTTTCAAACTTCTAATCCTAGAAATTAATTCATCATGCTAATATTCTTCATCTCGAACTTTAGAGGCCAACTCCCTCTTACTTTTATCATCTGAGGCTCATTATCTATCAGTAATATCTCATTAACATATAAAACCAAAACCAAAGACATACCTTGGACCACATTTGAAGTAGCGGTTCAAATCGACACACCTTCCAGGCTTCACTAGGTAACTGTCAATGTAGACATTCGAGGCTCGATAATATTTCTTCAAACCATATAATGTTTTCTACAAACACAATACTGACCAAAAAAATATGCTCAACCTCAAACAAATTAACACTTTTCAAGAAAATCAATTAGTATTGTTTATCAAGCCTTAAACGCCAAACCAAAACTAATATCAAAGCTATAAAATTCCATGCTAGTATACTATCAAACTCTTCATTCCAGGAGCTAGGTAGAGTTCACACCCAAATATTAGGTTACAACCTTACCTATTGTCATGTCAAAAATTTCCATTAAGCAATATCAAAGTTCATCCAACCATCCACATAATCGTAGTATGAATTATTTCTGTCATTATACATCAAGGATAAGTCGTATAAGTTTCATCCATTCATTGTGACATCATTGCATGTTGAATCAAAATTGTTTACACTTCAACCAATGTGCCAAGTGCTAATGATGCCAATACTGAAAACTAATATTATTCATTGAAAGTCACTATGCCCACATAGAATTGTCCCCAACATCTCCCCAATATTTTCGCATGCAAACACAATATTATCCAAGACACTCACATTCGCTATAATAATTCAATAATTTTGTAGATCTCAAAAGCTTCCTTGTTCATAGAACTCTCCATCATTTATTCTATGTCTGTAGGTTTGTCATACTCCTTGTGTGCTCCTAGTTTCGTGCATAATATTTTAGATTGTGTGTCCTAGAGACTCAATTGCACCCATAGGCATTCTTCTAGGTGGTGGTGACTCACAATGATCCCGAATATCTCTGATCATGTTTATTAACAACCAAGGATTGATTAATACCATCCCATCTAGTGTTACGCTTAAACTTTCACAAGTGCTAGAACAACTCCTCAATTATCATGTTAGTGTTTCATGACTGCATAACCTGAGCCTTTGTCTTATCCTAGGGTTTCTTCCAAATCCTAACCTCATTATATCCATCAAACCCTAATAACCAAATTGCATAGTGTTTCCTTCAAATACTATTATTGTTTTAGGTCTCCTTCATCTTCTCTTACTCTCATTAATGGTGTCTTCATAGGGGTGGTCTCGCTGACCTTTCTTCAATAAAACTCTGATACCATGTTAATTTTTCTTAGGGCTATATTTTTCCTTTATTTAGATAATTGCATTTCATCAATTACATATTGAATTCACCGCACCACATTATAATATACTTTAGCAACATATAAAATTATGTAGAAAGAATAATATAATAAAAAAATAATTGAAACATAAAGGAACAATAGAATAAAATAATTCACAGATAGAGACACTATGATTGGTCATAGACTATGAAAAAATCCCACAAGGGGGAAATCCCTTTCAATTTATTCTTCTTATTATATTTTCATTGAATGTTTCATCAAAGAGAGAGTACAATGATCCATATCTTCAACCACAAAACTATCCAGCAAAATCAACTAAACAACATCCAAGAGATGAACCCAACAATGCTAATAATCAAAATCCTGATTCATAAGCCTGTAGTCAACTGTCATCAACTATTGGAATTTGTGGTCAACTGCGGTCAACTACCAAAATCAAACCCTAGGTTCCAACTGCACACACACCTACACACACACACACACACACACACACACACACAGATGTGTGTGTGGATGGAACCCTCCAACTACACTCATGAGCCTACATGCCTGTGGTTGTGACCAAAAATACCTTATAGCATCAATGTAGCTAGAAACCAAAAACCCTAATCACATGTGCAAGCTTCAGATCCTAAAATTTTGGACTTATATGAACCAATCTTCATGAACTACATTAGACATGAGCGAGCCAGAAAATATAAAGAAGAATTATTGATGATCTTAAAATGAGGGTCACTTGACTTGTATTTATAACCATCCAAGGGTTTCCAACTTCCTTTTGGGATGACCTATCCTTTTTTTTCACATGGGGGTTTCCATATGAAAATATATTTTTTTCCATATTAAATTATTCCAAGGGTTAAAAGGGGTCTTCCTTGATGAGGAAGATTGTCCAAAGGATGGAATTTGTCCTTGAGCTACCACAATTAACAAATGAAAGATATGAACAATCATATCATTTCTTTTGAATGAAATATTGCACTTTTACCATCTTAATCTACTCTCCCATCTGCCTCTCAGCATACCCCTATCCCTTCTTGCAGTTACCACCAAATTTATTTACCTTCAAGTTCCCAATCTAATTCAGGTTTGATTTGAAATTCTTCAAACTAGGGTTAAATTTGCCTGAAATGCAGTGACTTAGTTGAGGATACACAAGTTATCATGACATAGAACTTATAAAAAAGGAAAATATAATGCATATTACCAAAGCAAGACATATTTTCCATAATGATACTCTCCCATCCATCTCTCAGCCTTCCCCTATCCCTTCTACTTCATGATTTTTTTTTAAAATCACCCTTGGTGTTCATCCTGCGAGGACTATCATGATGAAAGGAATTCTGAAATAATGAGGACTAGTAGAGAAAGAATTTTTGGCAAAAAACATGTCTTCTCTGCCCAACTTTACTATAAATAGTCTTGATTGGATTGATGATGATGTCAAAACTATAAATACTTGTTCTCACAATTACAATAAAATATTTCAAAGCAATCCTTCTACTCATAATCCTTCTTTCACGTAGTCTATTCAAAATCCTAATAGTAGTATGGATTTTAATTTTACTAATAAATTGACCAAGGCTACTAGAAATTACAATATTATAGAGGATATGTCCAAAACTAAAGCCAATGTTACAGTACTTGATCTTGCTTTGACTCTTGAACAAATTTCTAATCTAAACAATTTTCTTCAAAAACAAATCAAAGCACCTGATTCTTTAGTATCCATCACTGAAATGGATTATTATGATCAACCTTCCCAAATTTGAGAAATTTAAGTAGTTAACGATTATAGGAAGCCTAAGAACCCTTCTTTCTATGTTTCGATAAAGATATTTCATAAATGTTCCCATTGTTGTATAATTGATGGAGGTTTTGGTCCCAATTTCATGTCCAAAACAATCAAAGAAGAACTTTGACTATCATGCACCAATGAAAGCCCTATAAACATGCTTGCATTCAACAAAAAGATGTAAGACATTATTGGTGAAATCAAATATGTTACATTGATTTTGTGTTCTCATCCTGAAATTTGTGCTACATGTAACAACCATGTAATTGATATGCTTGTTGGAAATTATTCCATAGTTCTTGGTAAGGATTAGAAAGTGTTAAAAGGTGTATATTATTCCATGGATGGTTCACATCTAATAATTCCTAAAGGTCCTAAAAATATAATCATATGTAGAGAAGAGAGGATAGTGCCTTATATTGAAAATCTACCTCAACCCTATGTCAAATATGTAGAGGAGGACTTAGGAATTTACTCCATATTTAATGAAGAAGAAGCTAGCTATAAAAATCTGATAAATGAACCTTCTGGCCTAGATATCATTTGGAATATGTTCTTTGATGGGGAATCTTCACAAGAAGGTAATAGAGTTGGTATCTTTTTTTCAAAATCATTACGAAAAATCTCATTCTTTTTCTTTTCGTTTAACGTTTTCATGAACTAATAACACAAAAAAGTTTGAATATCTTCTTTTAGGGTTGGGTAACTCCCTTCAATTTGGAACAAAAAAATTTTTTTTGGAGATTCTAAATTGGTATTCAATCTCTTCAAAATAATTTATACCCCTTCTAACAAGCTAATGAGGAATTACACTACCTTTTCTTCGGATGTTATCACATAATTTAAAAGTTTCAACAATATGCATATCAACCAAAGTATGAACGCTATTGCTGATGGTTTGAAAATATACGCTATAAGGCCTCAATATCTTGATATCAATAATAATTATGATTGCACTGTAGTAACATTGTACATACCTCATCTCCCAAAGAATGGAAAATCCTAGTAGATCTTTGATGATAATCATGATCTTCTTAGTTCTCTCATCAATAATATCAAGGAATCATCCCTGATATTCAACCTTGATAAAAACATGTATCCTAAAGGTTTGGTCCCTTTAGAAGACTTTTTCTCATCTAACGATGTTGGTAAAGTCCCTCCCACAACCAAAACATCCTACAAAACTATTGACAAAATCATGTAGGTATATATTGGCATTAATATTAATCCTAAAATCCTACATGTATCTTAAATTTGTTCTCAAGATGAAATCAATAGATTCATTCACCTCTTTCATGGGCTTTTTTATATTTTTGATTTGTCATATAATGATTTAAGAGGTTTTTGATCCTTCTATTATCACTTATGATATACCTATGAAAATTGATTGTCGACATATCAAACAAAATCAAAGACATATAAATATAGATTTAGAGGAACCTATTAGAGCAGAGTTGGAAAAAATGTTATTTACTCACATTATTTATCCCATTAAATATTCTAAGCAAGTTTCAAACTTAGTTCTAGTAAGAAAGAAAACTAGCCAAATTCCTTTATATGCTGATTTTAGCTCTTTAAACAAGGCTAGTGTGAAAGATAATTTTACTCTCCCAAATATGGAACTAAAATTGCAACAAGTAGTTGGTTCTAGCATTATGTCACTCCTATATTTATTTTCCAGCTACAATCAATTTTTTGTGAAGAGAAATGACATACATAAAAAAACTTTCACTACAAAATGGGAAAATTTTTCTTTTAGTCACATGTCTTTTGGCCTAATAAATGTCAAAGCTACATTTTAGTGCACTATGAATGTAACATTTGATGATTTAATAGGGGTGGTTATCCAATTGTACTTGGATTATTTGACAATATATTCCACACAATGGATATATCATTTTGACAATTTATCTAGAGTCTTCACTCGCTACAGAAAATATGGCATATCCTTAAACCCTGCTAAATCAATTTTTGGAGTCAAATCAGGAAAGTTACTTGGGCACATTCTCTTTGATTCAAGAATAAATGTAGACCTTGATCGAGTGTCAACTATTCAGGCTCTCTTCCCTCCTACTTCGAAAAAAATACATTCAACCATTTATGGGGAAAATAAATTTTGTATGGCATACACTAGCACTATAGAGGATGTGGGCTCTGCAATCCTAATACAGAATAATAGTTAAGGACTGGAGCAACCCATAGAATTTTCTAGATAAATTTTGTTTGATGATGTTATGAAATATTCATTTATCAATAAATATTCTTACTATATCATTAAGTTTGTTGAAAAATTCAGACATTTGTTCCTTGGAAATCATATTGAGGTAAGAACCCCCCAGCCAGTTGTTAAATTCTTGCTCTCTAAAAATTTAATGTCTGGTAGGCTTTCACATTCATTGATAAAAATTCAAGAACACAACCTTACTATAGTCATTAATAATACCATTAATAATCAATATTTAACTCCCCATATTGCACAAGACTTGGATCGAACTAAAGATATTGAATTTCATAATCAATGCTTTGTTGATTTGTTTTCTATATAGGGTGATCAATCTGAACTTGACTCACAACCTTGGTATCACGATGTCATTTTATTTTAACTCAAAAAATATTCACATAAAACTTGAACAAAATCCAAAAAATAAAACTTATACTTGACACATCAAAGTATGTATTTGTAGGCAAAGTCTTATTTCAAAAATCCCCTGATGGAATGCTCCTCAAATGTTTAGATTACAAAGTTGAAAAACATATTTTAGAATCCTTGCATGGCTCATCCAAAACATATGATCACATTGGTGGTAAAATTATCACAAGGGCCACTTCTTATAACATCTTAACAATTGGATAGTATCAGCCACATATCTTTAAGGACATTGTCAAGCTTGTTAGATCATGCAATGAATGTCAGCATGTAGTTGGAAATTTGCAGTACTCATAAATGCCTTTAGAGCCTATCATTGCTACTTTCCCCTTTGTTAAATGGGGGATTGATTTCATAGGGCCAATTAATCCACCCTCTTTAATTTAACATATTTTTATTTTAATTGCAACAGATTATTTCACCAAGTGGCCTGAAGAGGTCACTCTTAAAAAGGCCACTCACGAGAAATTTATCTTATTCCTTGAAAAAAACTTGATGCCAAGGTTTGGTATGCCCATTCTTATTGTATTTGGTAATGGAATTTCATTTATCTCTGCTAAATTTTCACTCTTTTGTAGCAATTTCACTATCAAGCATACTTTTTCATCCACCTACTACCCTCAAGGGAATGGTTTGGCTGAATCAACTAATAAAAATAACCTTAAAATTCTTAAAAGGATTATTTCATATAACACAAGGAAATGAAATTGTTTACTTTCTAGAGACTTGTGGCTAGATCACACTACAACTAAGGTAACTAATAGTGTTACACATTTCCAACTTGTTTTTGGGAAGGAAGTCATCATGCAGTTGAGTTGCAATTATATTTTTTCGCCTTGCCTGTCAAACCAAAGAATTTAAATAATATTATCTAATCAATCGCTATCACACACTTCTAACCCTTGATGAACAAATAACTAAATATCTCAATCAAATTCAAAAGAGACAAAAAAAGGTCAAAAAATATCATGATAAAAGGGATAAATATTATGTTTTTAAATTTGGACAAAAGGCTCTTCTATGGATTCAACTCATGCTGAAAAAGGAAAACATTCAAAATTCCACTGGATATGCCCATATGAAATTGTTGTTAAAGTCAGTATTAACTCTTACTTGCTAATATATAACAATAAAATGCTATTATCTTATCTAATTAATGGTTCTTATCTTAAACATTAATCTATTCTTGTTGAGGGGTTTGTTAAGTTATAAATTTGGTTCTGGTCATTGTTCTTGTTTTTCTTGTTTTCTTTGTTTCTTTTATTTTGTTGCTTGTTTTACTTTATTTTCCTTGCATTTTACATGTTTTTCCTTTATTTATGCATAAAATAAACTCATATATGTATTTTTATAGAAACTCAATACATGAACAACAATTCTCGCTTCTTGAAACTTTCTCAAAGGTGAAAAAAAAAGATATCGCTACTAAGAGTTTAACATTGTATTATATTTAAGCATGAGTACATATAATGACTCACTTTTGCTCCAATATGATAGATATATACACATATACCTCCCATTTCTCTAGGATAAAGTTTCCTTAAATACTATGTCATGGTAGTTCCAATTTTTAGTAGAGTGTTTCTCTTACAAATTATTTTCTGAAGGGGGAGGGAATGGGATTATATTAGCTACTTTCCTATTCTGTGAAAACATGTATGCTAAGTTCAATATAGTTGTCCATATTTCCCTGTGGAGCTGCCAAATATTGATACCTATTTTTTTATTTCCAATTTTGTAATATGCTACAAAATTCCTTACCTCGGCCATGCCCGGTCACACCTCAATTGGCCACCAGTAACCTTGTCCTATAATCTTGTTTTAATTTCATGGACGAAATGGTAGGACCACTAATATTTTTTTAGATATACATTTCATCCATCCTCTAAATAAATAAAAAAATGCATGTGCTTTTAATTGCATTCATATTCATGTCTAAAATGTTTATTTTATTACATGATGATATTTGATTGGTCACTTTACTATAGCTACAATGGAAAATGAATGGCTGACTCATTTCATTTCAGAAGGCATATGGATTTCAAGTGATCAAGTGGTTTATGAATGGACTTCTCTTACAAATCATGACATTGTTTTGTTGCATTACACGAGTTAGAAACCCTTTCTTGCAAATTCAACCATGAAATTTTTTGTTAAAACTCTCTGTTGCGAAAGTATTTTACTTCCTCAAAGGGTTATAAGGATGCCCATTGTTACACAATAATTTTTCACCGCCCCTGCAATCCCCTGTCCCGCACATTGGAGGGCTTATTCTGTGACCTGTGAGCAGTGACATGACCTGGAAACACTTTCATGGCATCCCCCTTGACAAGGACAATCATTTCCCTGAAGACAATTTCCTGTGAAAAACCCTAAAAATAGACCTTTTGGCCTTGGCGCGACTAGCCAATTCAGCCCTCGCACCAATGGGGGAAATCCACCAAAGAGGGCGCGCCAACTGGCGCTCTGTCCCAGTGTATTACTCGCGCCAAGCTTAATAAGGATTGTTTTTTTTTTAATAAATGGCGGAAGTTTGATTCCAACCAACTCCTGAACAAGTCTCTAAAATGAGTTGGGAGGTTTGGCTTCGGATCTCCATGTAGGGGAAGTGGTTTTCCACCTATCATGGAAGCTTCCTTGAGGATAGGGCCAATCCCACCATTGTATGGATCCCAACTCCTCTTCCACCATCTATATAAGCTTGTCATTTTCCCTTTGCAAGCTATCCTGAATAGAGCTGAATCAATAGTAAGGAGATTATCGTCAGACAGCCGAAGAGAGAGAGACTTGTCCTTTTCCCGATGAGATTTATCGAGACGTACTCCTCTGTCGACCCGCCAAAGGAATATCCAGCGTCAGAGCTCAAGTTGTATCTTTATTTGTTCTAATTAATAATAAATGACATCGATTATGGTTCCCTCAGATGTTCATGTTTTATGCTATGAGTTGTATCTTCTCTGACTGATACATAATTGCATTTATTAAGTTTTACACTTATGTGTTTGTTGTTTCTTCTTGTACGTGCAGGTGTTTGATCGTGTCGAGCGGGAGAATTGTGATCTTTCAAAGCAAGGGATGAAAGTGCCATCTTCTCCATAAAGGATAGTAGCATAGGACTTAAGGTAGGCCTCTTGTCGCATCTTGGTCTTTTGCAATTAGGAACTTGCGTCTTAGCGTGACTCGGTTGTTGCTAGACCTGATCTGGGCTAGTAGGGATCGCCTCTGTCCACAAAGGGGATTTACCTCTCCAACAAACTGGCGACTCCACTGGGGAGACATTGATTGGAGTTTGTCTTGGCTTTTCGGTTGATTTTGGTCTTTTCATGTTTGATCATCTCTTGTGGTTCGCTCTTTTCCAGTGTTAAACTTTTGTTTAGCTTCACCATCCCTGATTTGCTCCTTGATTGCTCTTTTTCATCTTTTGCATTAGTAAACTCAACTGGCGCAGTTTTTGCCCTGACAATCGCACCAGCTGGCGCATGTTTCCAGTTTATCCCCCGCACCAATCCTGTTCTGGCACTAGTTGCAGCCTGACAGCCACGCCAATCTTGTAAGGTGCTAGGGTTTGCTTCTTTTTGAGCTTTCTTAGCTTGGTCTGTGGTTTGGTGTCATTTTTTTTTACTGCTTGAGTGTTCTGGAGCCTTGTTTGACTGTGTGTGTCCTTCATCCTCCGGTTGTTTTCCCTCTTCTATCGGTTTTACATTCTAGCCCTATGGCATCTAGGTGCTATAATGTGTCGAGCCTCCCATGGGAGTTTTTGGTCCTTGTTTGATCAGTTCATTTCATTATTTCTTCTCTGCATTCGTTTTATGGTTGTCCATTGTTTTATTGTGTTATTCGAGTGATTGGATTCTTCTTCATTCGAATTCTTCTTTGTCTTGTTTTGAGCCTAGATTACACGGTTCATTTGAGTCTTTGGGATTCCTCTTTGATTTGAGGGACTTATTTGTCAATTTGAGGTTTGATTGTGTGTTTGGCATTGAGTGAAACTTTCTTGTCTTTTCTCTTTTGCTATCACTTCTCAAATTGTTCTTTTGATTAGTTTTCATTTTTTTTAGTGCACTTTTCTCTTAAACATTGAAAAAAAAAAAAAAAAAAAAATCTCTTTTGATTTTGATTAGTTAATGTAAATTGAATCTTTTCTATGTTATTAGTGATTTGTAACTCTGAAAGAAAAGCTTTTAGTTTTCATTAGCATGCATTAGAGACACTAGTGGTTTTTTTGTGATCATTTTTTTATCGTGTGAAAGCTCTCAACCTTCCCGTAGTTAGATTTTCATCGAACAAAATGATACATTGTGGCATGTCGTGTGCATTTAGGGGATTTTGAGACATAACATTCGGTAGGGCCTAGAAATTGAAACATAATTGAAGATCAACGCTAAAATTTATTCAATTTACCTTAAGGCAGCATTGAAACATTAACGAAATATTTAGAGGTCTAGGCTAGTGACGTGTTCCGGCGTCGTTAAACCTAGTAGTTGTCGTTCGCCTCTTGGCTTTAGACAGCACTAGTAAGGACTTGTGCTCCCCGTACCATCGCGTATATAAAGGAAGACCCCACTAGGTTGATATCCTTTATCCGTAGGAAGCCGAGTCTGTTGCCTTATTTCCGTGATACACCGGACACAAAATTTGGAGAGATTTCTTGCACATACGTCAAGTCCTTGGTTGATTTCCCTTTCATTTTGAAACCAAGGTGTATATTGCAATTCACATATATCTGGTACACCCTTTTGCCTATAGTTCCAGAGTAGTCATTTAGATCTTTTCTAACTCATTAAATTTGAAAGGATCATCAAGCACTTGTCCTTTCACGCTTGTTTCCAATCTGAAAGCGATAGAGTCACCTTTTGCCTATTTCTCAACTCTTAAAAGATGAAACAAAAGAGTTTTGTTTCAATGTTTTAAAAATTAACTACCCACGAAATATTCCTGGTTAAAGTTAGTTTTCTTAGGGTGCTGTTTTGAGTTGTTTCTGATGGCAACTTTTCCGGAGTTCATCAACCAAGGAATCCCCTCCGATGGGAACCCGGGTCCTTTTCCTCCTTTTGGAAATGTTGGTGCTCCTTATATGGAAACGTTGTCCCTTCCTAGGTTAACTATTGGTTTTCCTGTTTGGTTGTTTTCAACCTCTGTGGTCCCAAATGTCCCGGATATTGTTCAATCAGTTCCTCCACCTGAACAACATCATGTTGATTCCAAGGTGGACCTCTCCCCTTCTTCGCCTGTTTCTGCGTTTTCCTCTTCTACTTCGCCCGGTGAAAGTCTGGATTCAAGTAACCAGGTGGCTAAGAAAAAGAAGAAGAAGTCCAATAAAAGAGAGGCTAGCTCTGCCGCTATTGCACCTGAGAAAACATCTGCTCTTGATAAATCTTCCAACCTTCCTTGGAAATTCAAGTTTCCTTACATGTTGTGCCAGGGAAACCATCTTCTTCGAGATTGCCCTGGCATTCCCAAGATGCTTGAAGTATGGTCCAACGGTTTCCCGTCGTTGCCTTTGGCTTATGGGAGTCAGGTTGGGGGCACGTCTTCAGCTAGTGTTGGTAAAACTCTTAAGAAGTAGGGTAAGCTTGCCAATCCCTGTAAGTTGTGTGAAGGGCACCATGCCATTCACCTTTTTCATATATGGATGAAGCCAAGAGAGTGTTGGACAACCCGACTATTTCTACACCATGCCTTCCGGCTGGTTACAAACAGCTTTCTTTGAGTCCTCCACCAGCTAATCCTATGATTGGTCGAGAGTCATCCTTGGTCGATCCCACTCCCTCGGAAATTCTAATTCAGGAATCCATCCCCGACCAACCATTGGTCATGGGATCGGTTAAACTGGCCTCATCTGCGGTGCACCAGGTCTTTTCCGTTGCGAGTGTACCTCATCTCCCTCAGGTTCTTCTTGTTTCTTCAGATTCTTCAAACTTGGAGAAGGATTCTCCTGTCCCTATACCTCAAGAATTTTCTCCTTCACCTCCCGTGATAGAGGTCTCGGAGGATACCCTTCCCGACTCTGTGATGGAAGTCGTGGAGGATGCTCCTTCTTCTGTAACACTAGGGGAAGACCATTTTGGTTCAATGGTAGCCCCTTCGAGTAGTTTGGTCGCTTCCTTTGATTGGAATCGATTCGCAGCATACCGCCTTCCGTCTTATGTGCCTTTCGAGATAACGGTACAGGCCTCTCATCTAGTCGTACCCAGCACCATTATAGATGAAGGCGCGTTTGTTAGTATTTTATCCTCAACTACTTGGAAAGCATTTGGTTCGCCGTCGGTTATGCCTGTTACACAGAATATTTTGGCGTTTAATAGAAGAACTAGTCAACCATTAGGGATCCTTCCAAGGTTACCTGTGACTTTGGGAGGTAAAATCGTCCATATGGACATGATGGTTGTTCCAGGCCCCTCGGATTTCAATTTACTCTTGGGGCGTGATTACACCTATGCCATGGGAGCGCTTGTCTCCTCCCTTTTCCATGTGGTCTGTTTTCCACATGAAGAATGGATCGTGACCATTGATCAGATTTCGTTCTTTGGTCCTGATGTGGTAGCTGGTCTGCCATCATCCCTTCCTGGTTTTTAACCACCCGTTGCATCTGCCCCACCGCAAGTCAACTATGTGGTACCTACCCCTTGCCTGTACTCAGTGATGATGCCGTCGTGCATAGTGTGCTGGGGGCATTAGGTCCAGACTTCCGAGATGTTTTTCTCCCATCCGGTACGGAACTCTTGGAAGCTATGACTTCTTATTCATTATGATGAAGTCCGTCGGAGCACAGTTCATTTTCTTGTGTCAAGCTCCTTAAAAAATGAAACAAGGTCATCAGAGCACAGTTCGTTTTCTTGTGTCAAGCTCCTTAAAAAATGAAACAAGGTCATCTGAGGATAGTTATTTGAATGTGTAAACCTCGTTAAAACAATGAAACACTTTCCTGTTCAATTCGAGTCTTTGCTAAGATCTCGTAAAATCCCAGTCGAGTCTTTCTCTTAATATCGTAACTTGAACCTTCACTTCATCTGCCTTTCATAAGGATTGAAGCTTGGGGGGTCATGTACCTTGAATTGAGTCATCATGCTGGGGGCATGTTTACTATTTCAAGCATAGTTTGTTTCCGTTTCAAGCTTGTGTAAAAATGAAACCGGTTTCAAGCATAGTTTATATTTGTTTCAAGCTTATGTAAAAATGAAACAAAATTCAAGCAAAGTTTCCTGATTTCAAGCTTGTGGAAAAATGAAACCATTCCCATTTTACCACTTGTGATTGCTATTTTATTAGCCTGTTTTTGCCAGATGAGCCTTGGTTTTCTCACTCCATCGTCATTATCTTCTTGGCCGATTATATGCCTTCACTTGGTTTTTTTACCCATTCCTGAGGAACCGCTGCAATGAGTGGTCTTGTTAGCCAGCCTCTCAACCTTTATTTGTTCAAAGCAGTTCCATCATTACCGGAACCATTTGCTTCCCTTTATACCACTCGTTCCTCCAAGAGGAGTCATCTTTCAGCTCTTTTCTGACTCTCTAAACATGAAAAGATTGTCGAGTCGCTTGTTGTTTTGATCTTGTTAAAGTGGCTATGAAACGACATCTACCCAGTATACGTTTACCCCTTTTTTGGGCTGGGATAGATTATTTACGAAAAAGGAATACCCTAGCCTATCGCGACTAGGAGGTTTTCTCAGGCATAGTTTTCTACCTTTTCAGATCTAAGGAACTATTTACAAAAAGGGACTGTTGGAGTTTACTTTTCCGCTGTCTTTTCAAACTCTCTAAACATGAAAAGACATTGAGTTATTCCTTTGTCAGACTCATTAAACCCTGATGACATCGGATTCAGTCGTAATGACGATATTCGAGTTACTCCTTCTTAGGGCTCATTAAATGTACTAGGATGGATTCGTCCGAAGGACGAACTTATATTACAAGAATATGCTATCCCCTTCAAGATTGTTTTCAAAAATAATTGGGGTACTCGCCAAAAATGGTGGGGAAAAATTAAACCAATATCATCATCGTGTCGGAAGTATGGTGCTCTTGAACATGGCACTTGTTTGCATTTGTGTCGGGCTGGGGACATCTCATCTCATTCTCTGCTTGCCTCCATGGGTTTGGGTAATCCCTTTTGACCTCTCATCTTCTCTTTGCCTCGTCATCATGACCTCTAATCTTTTGATGTCAAATACTTCCAAATCCACTCTCGTGTCGCTGATATGTTCAAGATAAGTTGACCTCTTCAGTTTTAAACTTCCTCTAATTCTCATCTGATCCTGATTCACAAACATTATATTCCTCTGTCTCGCATCGATGATGTGGGAAACACTATGGCCCACCTTCGATCAAGGTCACTTCCTGGCGACTTCAGTTCATTATCCAAGAAGTTGATCTAGAGACTCCCTTCTGGTACCTTGGAGCTTGCATGCCTCAATGGTAGGTTCTTCGCATTCGACGCAAGGTTTTCATCATTGACCTTCGATCAGATGATTCTGCGGGTCTTCGATTGCAGCTCACTATTCACATTCCGCGGATTGTACCTATAGTACCTTGAGGGCCATTGTCATTATTGGTGGTTCCTCTCGTGTCTGTTAATAGATTTTGTCATTGGCTGGTAATCAGACGATGTTCTTGCATGTTCGACTTCAGCTCACTTATTCACATGCTAGAATTTGTACTCTGTTCAGGTCGAGATGGAGCGCAAGACCCTGGATTTTGTTTGTTCAAATCTAGGCTGCAATTTTGTGGATTATTATGATTGGTTACATGACTCATTGATTGGATGGCTGCGACCATGCCTGAGTCTATTTATCGATCCTTACTGGATGGCTACGTCCATACCTTGGATCTTAATTATTGTATACTCTATTATGGATGGTTGTGCCCATACCACATTTATCATGTATTTGAGATATCAGTTGTACTTGCCTACACAAGTTTTCCGACGGCGGTGTTTTCAGTTGGACACGTTCTCGCAAAGAATTTCACCCCTCTCTCTCTCTCAAGCCTCATGCTTTAGGGGGCATTTGTTACATAGTAATTTGTCACTATCCCTGCAATCCCCCGTCCCACACATTGGAGGGCTTATTCCATGACCTGTGAGTAGTGACATGACCTGGAAACACTTTCATGGCATCCCCCTTGACAAGGACAATCATTTCCCTGAAAACAATTTCCTATGAAAATCCCTAAAAATAGACCTTTTGGCCTTGGTGCGACTAGCCAGTTCAGCCCTCGCACCAATGGGGGAAATCCACCAAAGAGAGCGCGCCAACTGGCACTCTGTCCCAGTGTATTACTCATGCCAAGCTTAATAAGGATTGTTTTTTAAAAATAAATGGCGGAAGTTTGATTCCAACCAACTCCTAAACGAGTCTCTAAAATGAGTTGGGAGGTTTGGCTTCGGATCTCCATGTAGGGGAAGTGGTTTTCCACCTATCATGGAAGCTTCCTTGAGGATAGGGCCAATCCCACCATTGTAGGGATCCCAACTCCCCTTCCACCATCTATATAATCTCGTCATTTTCCCTTTGCAAGCTAGCCTAAATAGAGCTGAATCAATAGTAAGGAGATTATCGTCAGACAGCCGAAGAGAGAGAGACTTGTCCTTTTCCCGACGAGCTTTACAGAGACGTACTCCTCTGTCAACCTGTTGAAGGAAGATCCAGCGTCAGAGCTCAGGTTGTATCTTTCTTTGTTTTGATTAATAATAAACGACTTCAATTACGGTTCCACTCAGATGTTCATGTTTTATGCTATGAGTTGTATCTTCTCTGACTGATACATAATTGCAAGTATTAAGTTTTACGCTTGTGTGTTTGTTGTTTCTTCTTATACGTGCAGGTGTTCGATCGCGTCGAGCGGGAGAATTGTGATCTGCCAAAGCAAGGTACAAAAGTGCCATCTTCTCCACAAATGACAACAGCGTAGGACTTAAGGTAGGCCTCTTGTCGCATCTTGGTCTTTTGCAATTAGGAACTTGCGTCTTAGCGTGACTCGGTTGTTGCTAGAGCCGATATAGGCTAGTAGGGATCACCTCTGTCCGTAGAGGGGATTTACCTCTCCAACACCCATGTTGTTTGATTTGTTACAATTCGTTAAATAAAATGGAATTTCATGTTTATTACCAGGAAACTTCTCATTATCTTTTAATACAAGATTTCATTAAGGAGTTTTCCACCTTCTTTTTCCTTATCTTTCTTTCACATAGTATGAAATTGTTATATTTTGAAAGGGAAAAGTGTTGCATGGCATTCCCTACGTTTCACAAACTTTCTTATTTGCAATGTATAAAGGGTTTTTAATGGCCATATATTTCTACCCATTGAAGAAAAAAAATATCTATATTTCTCTAACTCATAGTGCTTCATGCTAGTATACATTGTATGAAGACCAAATTTTGCTTATTATGGTTGCAATTACAAACACTACATGGAAAATACTCTGTTATGTTCCATGACTCCACCTTTGATTCATGTGAGTTTTCTTACTATCGATGTCATTAGCCCTTCACTTGTGGGAGAACTTATTCAACCCTTAGACCCTCTTAAACCCTAATGTAATTTACAAAAACAAGTTAAAAAGGGGCAATATCCTATGAATTTATCATTTATGTATATGGTTCTTTTCGAAAATAAAGATAAAAAAGAGAACAAATTAAAAGAACCTTTTGTTGCAAAATTTGACGAGGATTTTTCAAAACAATTTTAAAGAAAAAATAGGAAACGTATTTTGTCATCATGAAAAGTTTAGATATCGTAAGCTCTATTAGGGTTTGAATTTTTCCCCTCCTACACTCTAGTTTCCCATTTGAAATTCCATTTTATCCACCTGCCTCTTGACCATGTGAGAAGTGACTTATTCTTGACTAACACGGTTGGATTTTAGTGATTCTAAAGTGAAGTGTGTTGTTGTTTGTTTCCTATTTTTCATGTTCTATGTATTAACTCAATTAATTTTTAGACATGGTTCAAACTCTCGAGGACAGGGTAGAGGTAGGGGTAGAAAAAATAAACCTCTAAGACAGTGGGACTCAAGGAGAAATAAAAAGATATTATTCTTTGTTCACTTCAATTTATTCCACCAGTTTCCCACCACTGGACATCTAAATTTATGGCCCCCTAATGTGTTTTGTATTTCCCCTATTTATCAAAGAAACTCACCTCCATACCACAACTAAGTATCCAAGAAATTCCTTAGCTCCACCCTAACCATGTACTAGTGAATAAAAATTATGGTTGGAATCCTATTGAGAATTTTTCTATACAAGCCAAATATGCCTATGGAACTTCCCCCAAACTTCCATTCCCTATTTCTAGTCCTCAATAAGACACACATGCTTCCTCGTCACCCTTTGTAAATCCTAGTTCCAATGTGCATGAAAAAAAATTTACACCTCCTATTGCTTCCAGTCAAAACCATATTACTCACAAGCGTGTTGTTTTCCCACTCACTACACTTGTTGGATTTCATCCTTTATCTATTTCTTACACTAGAACTACACTGAAAAGTTGTTTTTCAAGACACCAATCCAGAACCAATGTTGGATCGTACAATTTTTACCTCAAAATATATTGAAAACCAACAATAGAGTAAATCTTAGTCAAAGGATAATTCATCCCCCTTCACACATAAGTTCTGATATTTTGTTTATGGATCTGTGACATGGATGTTTGATGGTTTAAATTTGGAATTTATTTTGATAGGAACATTCTCATGGTGGATGTAGTCTTAACACATTTTGGAATTTTTATTTTGGGCAGTTTCATTTGCATAGGTTTTGACTTGAAAAAGGCATTAGGTATTTTAATACATAATAATGACCTCATTTTTTTTATATGAAAATATTGATATTATGGTTAAAATTTTATGTGATGCATGCACATATATTATGTGTTATACTATCATGCATATGATATATTATGAATTTTGAGGATAGTGTATTATGGATGTGGTTCCTCCCTTTTAAGAGTCATTGCCTAATTTTAAGGAGCCCACACTTTTGTCTTACCTTTAATTAATTGAGACTAACAATATTAGTTAAAAAAAAACAGTTATTAAATTGTTTCAATCATAATTATAAACTCAGGCTTTTGAATGAGGACATGATATCTCTCAGCTATAATAGAATTTGTTACAATTTAAGTATTATTCTTCAATTGGGTTAATATCTGTGTTTAGGTAATTGTGATTCACATACATTGTTTTACAATGATTCTTTTAAGTAGCAGCACAAACGGGGGTTCATAATATTTCTTTTTGTCAGAGGTATCACTAATTTCAGTTATTGAATATTTAAACCTGCTACATTTTGTCAATACTAATGTTGACTCTTTGTGCAGTGGCATGCCCGTCTCTCAATGCATCCCTTTGAGCTTGAAACTATGAGATATGTTTTATTTAGTTGTTTTGTTTGTTAACATTTGACCACACAATCTTTAAAATGAGGTCATTTGTTAAATAAGTTCCATTGTGCATAAATTTAATCTGCCAAGTTTGTGAACACCTGATTTGAATATTATTTTTTTTATGATATCAATGAAGAATATTTCATTAATTCTACCATATTGTGTTTTTATTATTGTCTTTATATTTTTCTTTCTCTTGTTAATTTTAGCTTTTCCATTGTATACTACAATATTGTTTTTTTTGTTTGTGATTTGGGCCTTAGATACAGACTATGTAATTACTACTATGTTTAATGACATACTCATGTTTTAATTTTTCATTTGGTACATTGTAAAGTTTGCAAGTTTCTATTTTTTATTTTATATATCCTTCAAAGTTATATTATATCGACCACACTTTAAACTAGGCTCTATTCCCATGTCCTTGGCCTAGCCATCCTTGGATTCGAGGGTTGTGTGTGTGGATTTATGATAAAAATTCATCAACAACTTTAACACACTATCCAACACATATGTATCCCTTTAGATGGGGGGGAATGCCCAAAAGTCCCCCTTTTTGAGGGAGGGATTCCCACAGCTTGTGGGGAAACATATCTTCCACATAAGGGGGAAATGTTTCCTCCTAAGCTTCCCCAAGTTTTTCCAAAAATACAACATGGGGAAAAAATTTCACAAACATTCCCTTGTCTCGCGAATGTGGAAAATGTGAGGAGCACACCCCCACCCTAGGGCATGTGTCCCCATAGACCAATGCTTAATTCTTAAATGTGTTGGGATATTCTTGGTAAATGTCACACAATTTTCACTAATAACATATTTTCATGTACTCTTATACTCTAACTTTAAAAATAATAAATTTAATAAGATTTTAATTTATCAAAATGAAAAATAAACTTATTATATTTCAATTTATTAATAAATTTATATTTTTTTCAATATATATATATATATATATATATATATATATTAAACACCCACAAATATTTGAAATAATAACTATTTTTCACAAATTACCTTAACAAAACATTATATATTAAAAACCCATAAATATATTTTTACATCATATAATAATATAAATAGGTATTTAGCTATTAACACATTGATATATTGTAAAAAGTTTTTAAATAAATAAATGTGTTATGTAGGTAAATCCTCTCTGCAGACAGAGACGATCCCTCTAGCCCTAAGGTGGGTCTAGTAGCAAGGAATCATGCTAAGGTGTAGGTTCCTAGATATTTGAATGAAAGAGGATGCGATAAGATAGCCTACCTGTGGTCCAATGCTGTTGTCCACAATCGTAGTGGTGATGAGAACTTCTCATTCCTGATTCGGCAAGTCACAATCCCTTCACTTATCATGCTTGGACACCTGCACAGAGATCAGAAAACGATAACCACATACCACATACTAACTTCATCAAAAATCTACTAGTCATTCAAAGAAGACTAAGTATATTGCATTTGATAAAGACAAAATACAAGATGGGAACCAGACAATAGTCACTTATATTATTAAGTAGAAGGAAGAGATACAACCATGCTCTGACATGGCGGTCTCCTCTAGTAGGGTTCGGGCAAATCACATCTCAAATCTCATCGGGGAATTCAGACGGGATAAAGGCCCTCTCGATGGACTTCCTCCTTGTACTAACTTCTCAATAACTTAGTTATTCAGCTATAGCTCAATTCTCCTAGTTCAACACTTCAGCTGTATAATTCTCTTTTTTCAGTTGGCTTTCATAAAGAGAGAAGGCTTGTTTATATAGAGTAAAAGGAGGAGGTTGGGATCCTACAAAGGTGGAAGAGAGGCCTATCCTTAGGAGTGTTCCAAGGGAGGTGGAAACTACAAACTAAAGGAAGGAGCTTGTGGTTGTTTCAGTTCAACCACTCCCAATGAATCATCCCCAAGGTGGTTGGAATGGAACCTTCACCTCTATTTTTAAACAAATTTTCATAAATAGCTTGGCACAGGTGTCTAACTGGCACTAGGTGCCAAGTGGCGCGGGCTTAGTGTTAAATTTCCAGTTCGGCACAAGGAGGTAAAGGGCTACTCACGCCAAGGCAAAAATAGGGATTTTTATAGCTCTGCTTAGGGAAATGTCAACAAGAAGAATGTTGTCTTCATCAAAAGGGATGCAAGGATGTTATTTGCAAAGCATGACACTGTGTATTGGTCACAGAAACGACCCTCCAATGTGCAAGTTGGGGATTGCAGGGACAGTGACAAAATGTTGTGTAACAGATGCCCCCTAAAGTATGAGGCCCAAGGGAGAGGGAGGGGTGAAATGCTTTATGAGAACGTGTTCTAACCAAACACCGCTGTCAGAAATTCATATTTTAAAAGTCGAGAAATAGGAAAAGGTGACTCTATCACTTTCAGGTTGAAACGAGCATGAAAGGACAAGTGCTCGAGGATCTTTTCAAATTTAAGGAGTCAGTAAAGATCAAAAATGACTGCTCAGGTAATCTAAGAAAGAGGGTAAGCCAGGTTCCCGTGAACTGCCATATACACCTTGGTGATCAAGTGAAAGAGAAATGACCAAGGACTTAACGTACGTGCAGGTAATCTCCCCAAATGTTGTGTTCGGTGTATCACAGTTACAAGGTGGCAGAATCGGCTTCCTATAGATAAAAGGATTGCAACCTAGAGGGGTCCCCCTTTATATACTCGACGGTACGTGGAGCACAAGTCCGTACTAGTGCTTTCTAGATCCAGATGGCAAACGACATCTACTAGGTTTTAAGACACTGGAACACGTCTCTAACTTAGACCACTAGAATATTTCGTTAGGTTTCAATGTTGCCTTAGGTTAATTGAAATAGATTTTAATGTTGATCTTGTATTAAGTTTCAATTTCCAGGCCTTAATGTATGTTGGATTTGAAATTTTCCTAAATTCAAAACTATATGCAGAAGGATACCATTTTCATTCAATGAAAGCTATCTACGAGAAGGAAAGAAAACTTTCAAGCAATAGCGAATAATGAAATCATGTGAAAACATCCACTAATGCATCTAATGCAATCTACACAAAACAAAACTCTTTCATAGCCTATGCAATGCTAGTTATTTGAGATAACGGTTTTTTTTTCAAAGCAAAAAGAAATGCAATATTTTGGTTTTTCAATGCAATAGTGCAAACAATGCACTAAATGACAAGAAAAAAAAAACTAAACACTAGCTTGAGAGAGTGAATGTAAAATTTGAAACTGAATGACTCCTCCAACATAAAACAAACACAACAATACCCAAACCAATACTACAATCTTTTCAAATCAAAGAGAAATCTCCAAAATGACCCATGCAAGCCATGTAATCGGTGCTTGGAGTAAGAGGAATAAAAATCAAACAAGAAAGGAAATGATCATTCAACCAATGAACATACTCAATAAGATCAAAGAGACCAAGAGAAATTAAACAGGGAATGAATCCGACAGCTATTAAGAAACTCGATCTCCAAACAGAAGGCTTAGTGCACCAAGGCAATCAAAAACCCTAAGACCTCAAGTCACACTGATAAGAAATGGACAAACAACTAAGGAAAAAAAGCCTCCACCAATCAAATAAATTCTAAAACACTTCAATTACTCTCAAGAATAACCCAGAAACAAGTACAATCAACCAAAATCTCATGAAAATCTCACACCCAAAAACTCACAGGGGTCGCTGCGACTGTGAGGCGGTATTCAACGCCAAACAGGGGATGGCGCGAGTGCTACAAAAGCAACATGCGCCAATCGGTGCAACAGTTCAGGGAAAAACCACACCAAGCCAGTTAACCAAGTAAAAGGGAAAAACGCAATAGAGTAGAGGTCAATCTTGACACTCTGGGGCTGAAAAAGGTTTTGAAGCACAGTTACACAACCAGAAAGGTAAACAACAAGACAAAAAACCCAAAAAATGACCCAACAAGTTCAAAGACATACTCACACTGATCCCCAGTGGAGTCGCCAACTTGTTATGTAGGTAAATCCTCTCTGCAAATAGAGACGATCCCTCTAGCCCTAGGGTGGGTCCAGTAACAAGGAATCATGCTAAGGTGTAGTTTCCTAGATATTTGAATGAAAGAGGATGTGATAAGATAGTCTACCTGTGGTCCAATGCTATTGTCGAAAATCGTAGTGGTCATGAGAAATTCTCGTTCCCGATTAGGAAAGTCACAATCCCTTTGCTTATCACGCTTGGACACCTGCACAGAGATCAGAAAATGATAACCACATACCACATACTAACTTCATCCAAAATCTACTAGTCAGTCAGAGAAGACTAAGCATATTGCATTTGATAAAGACAAAATGCAAGATGGGAACCAGACAATAGTCACTTATATTATTAAGTAGAAGGAAGAGATACAACCATGCTCTGATGTCGCGATCTCCTCCAACAGGGTTTGGGCGAAGCACGTCTCAAAGCTCGTCGGGGAATTCAGACAGGATAAAGGCCCTCTCGATGGAATTCCTCCTTGTACTACCTTCTCAATAACTTATTTATTCAGCTATAGCTCAGTTCTCCTAGTTTAGCGCTTCAGCTATATAATTCTCTTTGTTCAGCTGGCCTTCATAAAGAGAGAAGGCTTTTTTATATAGAGGCAAAGGAGGAGGTTGGGATTCCTACAAAGGTGGAAGAGAGGCCTATCCTTTAGGAGTGTTCCAAGGGAGGTGGAAACTACTAACTAAAGCAGGGAGCCCATGGTTGTTTCAGTTCAACCACTCCCAATGACTTATTCCTGAGGTGGTTGGAATGGAACCTCCGCCTGTATTTTAAAAAAAAATTC
This sequence comes from Pinus albicaulis, assembly GCA_034641835.2. Taxonomy (NCBI): domain Eukaryota; kingdom Viridiplantae; phylum Streptophyta; class Pinopsida; order Pinales; family Pinaceae; genus Pinus; species Pinus albicaulis. Next base: position 866,378,641 of record CM076579.1, read on the forward strand.
ATAAATATCTTGGCATGAGTGTCTAACTAGCACGGGGTGCAAGGTGGCGCGGGCTTAGTGTTAAATTTCCAGGTCGGCGCGAGGAGGTAAAGGGCTACTCGCGCCAAGGCAAAATAGGGATTTAACATCTCTGCTTAGGGAAATTTCAACAAGAAGAATTTTGTCTTCATCAAAAGGGATGCAAGGATGTTATTTTCAAAGCATGATACTACTTATTGGTCACAGAAATGACCCTCCAATGTGCGAATTAGGGATTGCAGGGACAGTGTCAAAATGCTGTGTAACAAAATGGAATAGCTAATAATTGAAATTACAATAACATCTACCAATATGATATCTCATATGTGCTAATTAAATTAATATATCTCAAATAATTACAAATTGTCGGATTTTCCTACAAACTTCACGGTCAACATTATGCAACATATTTGTGTTCATTGCATGTGGGGTACAAAAAAATAGAGTGCTCATAACTTATGATTACCTCCATGTGATGTTTTTGTTTGATAGGTTATGGAACACATTTTCTCACTTTAATTTAGAAATAAACTTCTAATATCCAATTCAAAGATATAAATTCATGGTAACATGGTCCAGATTAATTACGTCGTAAGGTGTCACTATTTGAAAACATTTTTCCTCTGTGCATCATGTCATAACCTGAAACTGTTAGATTATATATTAGACGATTAAAACATATTCATCCGTTGGATGAAAAGGCAAAGGTAGTTGCAAATATTTAGTTTACAATGCAGTTATGATATCTCATTAGTTGGATTTCTAGGGTTTCTTCTTATTCGCTCGGCCATTCAGAATCTAAAGCAGAGTATGAACCCTAGCCAGAAAAAATAACACCCAGCCAGGCACGAAGGTCACTACTTAAGTGTGATATGCATGCCATTAGTTTTCACATGCCGCCTTCAGTATTTTAAACTTCATTTCTCTCTTGTTTTTATGTCTGGAAGTTGCAATGTCTTGTTCTCTGACTTTAATTGAAAACATGCTTTTAGTTTGATATGCAAGTGAGAATATTTATTTTTAGATGTAGTTGCGGGGCTTGTTATCTCATCGTATGATTTACCAGATATATTGAAAGTTAAAATAGGTATAGATTTATTACTTGACCATTTGGTTATAGGATATTGAAAGTGGCTCATATTAACTCATCATCCATTGGGGATTCGGTTGCATAAATGTGAAACTAGGTGGCATCGATTCGCGTCCAAAAAAAAGGCATAGAGAATTGCAGGACATCTGCCAAAGGATCTCGAAGTAACTGGGTTGGGGATGTTAATCGGGATGGGGATGGGGATGACTCTGCCTATGGTTTTCTGGGATATTTATTTTTTCTGCTTAACAGTATTTAATGGGGCATTGGGTGTTTTGGGTTTCAGTATCAAAAATGGAGCTTACGATTTTTGTACCTTTGCCATAGATTGCTAATGAAAATAACCTAAGATCATACCTCCTTGCTTGTAGGTCGAGGGTTCTTGTTACAGTTGGCATTATCAAAGAATATGGTGACCTTTTGCAGGAGATCATTATATGGGAGTTAGAGCAGGGGATTTCCTCCTCCTTGCCATATTTTTCATCATCATCGTGGAAGGAAATTGCTAGAATGACACCATCCCTCTACGGTCATGTTAACAGGATCCACTCCTTTGTGGACTAGCTGTTTTTCCACTGCATAGGAATTGGGGATTATGATTGCCTTATATTCCTTGGAAATATGCAGGAGATGGAGGTGGTTGTTTATAATGTAAGTGAAAACACATGGAGTTTGCTTCCCAGTTGTCCTTTAAATGATGACCAAGGTTATGTGAGAGCTACGAGAGTTATGGCCTTTGAACCCACGCCAAGCACGAAGGTCACTTAGCCAGGAATGGAGGTCACTACTTAAGTGTGGTATCAGTATTGAAAAACTCTAAATTATGATATGTAAAATGCTTTGTAAGCTTCTGTTGTAGTGGGGAATTCATCCCTAATCTCCAACACTCTTCAAAGGAAGGAATTCCATCCCCTTATCTAGCCAGAATCATCCACAGAATTAAAATTTAAAACTCCAGCGGAGAAATTTAAGTATGCCTCTTTCCAAGTTCTTCAATCTAACAATCGAGAAGAAGATAGATGGAAAATAAAGAGGCTACATTATAGAAAGTAATTCTGAAATTAATAGGAAAGAGGAGGACCTCCATATAATGCATTTATCTTGTCCCTTAATGTTTCCAAATTAGGTGACTGATTTCCTTGGGGGAGAAGATCCCCTTGCTATTTGGGTGGAAAATCTATCCACACACCCCGTCACATGAAAATGGATGAAAGAAAGGGACATTTAAGGGTGCCCTCCTCACCATCGCAGTGTCATGAGATATTTACTCCGACTTGCACTGCCCTAGAGCATTCATAGCCCAGATGACATAGTATTCTTCCTGGTTGGATTCAGCTCCCCCTCTGAGAAGAGAAACCCTTCCTCCAAACACAGTAAAGGACATAGAGGGTCCCTAACCTCCTAACCAGAACCTCTGGTTATTTTAAAACTAGGTCTTGACTACTCAATGGGACATAAGAAGATAATAACAACAGGCCAATTCCATTAAGGTATGATAACTCTTACTATTTCCCAAGCTTTGCACTTCCAGATATAAGCTCTTAGTTCTTTAGTTTCAACTAAAAATTTTAGGCTGGTGGAATTAGGAGATTCCCACTTGGATTTCATTCCTTCATCTTCCAATTTCAACACAACACTCATCCTACCATTGTTGTGTCTAAGAAACATTAAAGGTGGCCCTAAAACTCCTTCTTTGATTTCCTTCCTTCCTCTTCTAGTTTCTACATGTCACATTCCTGCTGCCACTGTTGTGCCCAATAAACACTACTCAATGGACATAAGAAGATAATAATGATAGGGAAGTTCCATCAGGGTCAATTTCTCTTGAGTCTTACTATTTACATTTCCCAAGCTATGCACTTCTAGAAATAGGCTCTTAGTTCTATAGTTTCAACTGGAAGTTCTAGGCCAATGGAATTAGGAGACTCCCACTTGGATTTCATTCCTTGATCTTCCAGTTTCAACAACACTCATCCTGCCATTGTTGTGTCTAAGAAACATTAAAGGTGGCCCTTAGACTCCTGCTTGGATTTCCTTCCTTCCTTTTTTGGTTTCTACATGGCACATTCCTACTACCATTGTTGTGTCCAAGAAGCACTAAAATCCCTCCACAAGGACCTTCAACACCGTGAACACACAAACATAGGCGACCTATTCCATTGCTTCACATTCAGCTATCTTATCCCATGAAAATAGAGAAACTCTCACTAGACTCTGGCAATTTCAAGACCACAAATTCCCCCCATTTGAACAACAATAAATCCAAGATTACATTCAACACCTGTGAAATCGGGAAGTAGACACATGGGAAACTATTGGTGGCTTTGTTATGCACCTCTCTTTCTTTGTAAACTTCCCTGTCAAACTCATGATCTCCCAGCTCATCCCACTCCATACTCCCATGAAGGCAACACACAGCATCTCCAGGCTCCTCCCTCAACATGAAATGACTTTCTAGGGCCCAGAATAGGCTGTAATTTTCATTTCCAATATTTTCTGGATGTCTTGTCAATATTTGACTTCTAGGGACATTTATAAGGAATTATAACAGTATAATTTTGGGAAATGGGTACTAATGTGTTTAAGCAGGCCCATTGAATTGTTAACAATTACAATGCAAAGCAAAATCCTTTATAATTTTGTACCACCTACATACTAGATATGGTTGCTACCTTTGACTCAATACAAAACAACCACTTCATTTAAGAAACAATATTAAAGTTGTATGTTCCATTGGAGTAAATTTAATGAATATATATATTCTTTGTTTTGCCTAATCTGTTCAAAAACTACAGCTTCCTTTTCAGCCATTGGCAATGAAGATATAGGAGCCCAAAGCAATGACGGGCTAACAGTCACTACATGAAAATAGTAAATTGGGACATCAACCAACCATGTAACTCAATTTACCATGTTTTCTTTTTTACAAGTTTCCTATTGATAAACAAGTTGATCTTCCAGAATATATAAGCCTAGGAAAAACATTGATCGTGACCTGTATCCAGGTTATCTAACTCATTGTGCTTTTCAGAGTAGTGAACTAGTTACCACTGGAAATCATAACCAGCCCCTTCAAGCTTCATGCAACCATTACACCAGAGTAACCATGTATTGGAGAATAAGAAACACCAGAACATAATGGACTAACTACACTAAACATGAAAACATAACAGTTACCTATATAATTTTCTTGAAGATAATTTCAAAGAGATTGAAAGTTCTGAGTTTTCCTTTAAATGATGACCAAGGTTATGTGAGAGCTACGAGAGCTATGGCCTTTGAACCCAGGCCAGGCACGAAGGTCACTTATCCAGGCACGAAGGTCACTACTTAAGTGTGGAATGCATGTCATTGCTTTTCACATGCTTCCTTCACTACATTAAACTTCATTTCTCTCTTATTTTTATGTCTGGAAGTTGTAGTGTCTTGTTCTCTGACTTTAATTGAAAACCGGCTTTTAGTTTGATATGCAAGTGAGCATATTTATTTTTAGATGTAGTTGCGGGGCTTTTAATCTCAGCGTATGATTTACGAGATATATTGAAAGTTAAAATAGGTACATATTTAGTACTTGACCATTTGGTTATAGGCTATTGAAAGTGGCTTAGATTAACCGATCATCCGTTGGGGATTCAAATTTTTAAAGAATTTTAACTAAACATTGCTAGATTTGTTAGTCTTAAAACCTTGTTATCAACATGATTGTCTTCATTTACAATCTTTATTTTAATATGTTATGTGTATCTCACTAATGCTTCTTTATACTACCTTGAATGAAACACTTGAAGTTCTGAATTCTACCCTAAATAGCAGAGCTGATAACCTAAGTGAAATTTAGTAATTTCATTTAGTCTATTAAGTATTTTGGGGAATTTATACATATACAACTTCATTCACTTCAATAATGATACCAAAGTGTTTTACTTTAATCATTAAAATGATGTTACTTATTACAAACGCAATGTTCGTATTTCAGAGTTGTAGTAGCCACCACCAATGTAAATGCAATGTTTGTATTTCATAGTTGCAGTAGCCACCACCAATCCTGCTGTGGTTGTTTGGAAATGGCTCTCGACGTTTTTCCATGATATAATAGTCGTCTTTGTAACAATATGGTTTCACTTTATCCACAATATTTTTCCATGTTTTATCAAAATTTAGTCCCTTTAGTGAATGTTTGCATGTGTAGTAGGTGAAACTAAGGTGTTTCTAATAAACTTGTCAGGGTCCAAATATTTCCAGTGATGCATGTGCTCATGCTCATGCTTGTTGTATGCATGCTCTTCTAAAAGCGGTCTAGGCCAGGTGCAAGTCTTAGGAAAATTTGGTGCAATAGAGAATGCCCTCCCCCTTGCACCCTTTCAATGGAAGAACTTTGATCTCATGTTGTAAGTTGGCTACCTACATTGAAATTATCCTAGATTGGGGAAGGGTGAGCCTGCCACATTAGGATAAAAATGAATTGTTACATGCAAAAAAATTATTAGCTCCCTTCCATCCATACTTATTTTCTTTGTAGAGATACGTATGATATCATTTAAGGTTTTACTAACACCCAAAACTTGGAAACCAACAACATTTTTTAAAGTATATTTCTGTACAGTATTACAATAAAATATATATCTCACAACATCCTTGAACTTCCAACCCATTTACTCGGATTAGAATACAATCATAGTTCCCCAACTAAAACCACAAACCCATGGACACAACCACCATGTGCCACAAAACCACTTTTAGCAAAACACCATGCGCCAAAAACCACCAAAAATGAACAAAAAAATCCCCACTACACTTGGCACAACAGACAACACCTATAGCTACTCGTGCAAAGAATATAACACATACATAACAACAAATTGTCCCAAAATTGTTACCTTCATCATTTTTGCTTCATTCTTCTATCTTAATTAGTTATACAGTAGAAATGCTTGTACTTCAATTTTATTTTCATTCTTCAACCTCATTGTTGTTATAATTTTTGTGTTTATGAATTGCAAATTCAAAAATTTCACTTCACTAGAGGTTTTCTGCATCTAGTCCTTGTAAACTTCAGCCTTATTTTTTATCATAAATGTAAATCACAGTTGCAAGCGACGGGCGATATTTCAGCTCACTTCAACCAAATATACTAGGTGGCTGAAGAGAAAAGATATCACACATATGACAACAAGTTTTATTCCTTAGGGCACACTTTCCAAATATAAACCAAAGCCAAAATCACTTTAATCATTGTAAATTTAGAGTAGTAAATATGCCCTACTATTTTCAAGATATTCATCCAACAAATTCAACCTTTAAATACATCAAATTTTCATGAATATCAGGTGCTGAAATTTTCCAAATCAAATTGAAAGAAAAATACAATTACACAATTTTGGACAGTTACACAGCTTCATATATATATATATATATATATATATAAAAGAAATCAAGTACATGTACATATATTACAAGTTGGTACAATCTTCAAGCTCTCTAAAATCTTGGCCAGGAAAACTATAAAAAACTTAGTTCACCCTCAATGATCCACAACAAGCAAGCGTCAACATTGGCACTTCCTCCTTGGCTCCAACATCAAGCTTGCACTGCACGAGCTCTCCACATTAATAATGTTGTCTTCCATAGGGTTTACAAAGCCTAACCATGTTGCATTACACAAATATATGGGAAGACAACTCTAGCAACTCTAACATTGGCCTCCAAATTTATATGTCCATCCTAGGGGTTGAATGTCTATCCTATGGTTTGAGTTTCTTCTTCAAAAAAAATTTTTATCAAACTCTACAAACCCTATATTTTGTTTTTTTTGTTAATTATTCTCTTGTTTGGGAGTTCTATGTTCTTTACATTGTTAATGCTTCTCTTCATTGACCTCATGCAGGTTGTAGTTTGAGCTCATGCAATTAATGGTACTGACTATCCTTGATCTTGTGTTAGGGTTTGTACATAGATTTAGGGTTTTATTTGCATATTTCAATATGTGAAATACCCAATCTATAAATAATTTATAAAATGTGACAAAAATATTTAAATATAAAAAATATAATAACAAATTTATTACCAATACCATTTTAACCTCAATCTCAATCTCAATTTCAACATATATCATTCTTCCTTCTTCCCTTTGGCCAAGGATTCTCAGGGTTTTCTTCAAATTTCCATATTTACCAGCCAAACTAACATATCTATGATTGGATAATTACAGAGGAATTTAGGAAGGAGGAACAGAACAACCTCTGTTTTGAATTTTCTTGGCTGGACAAAAACAAAAATTATAGATTTAATTACAGCTAAAGTTATAAATGGTGAATGGTCTACTTTAAATGAATGGACAACCACCAACAGAAGTGCGTGGAATTATAGTGGTTCTGACTGCACCCTGTGGAAGAATATTTTTAAAAACTACATTCGAATGCCTTATTATCAAAATAAAAATTGGGACAGGGCACATTATTTTACTGCCTTTACTAAAATTGACCAAAGTCACTACACATATCTTGCTTAGCAACTATTTGATCTCTTTAAGAATCTTACGGTGTTTCCTTCGCAACATCTGGTGATGGTGCAATTGCCAGTTTAGTATAATGTGTAAAGAATCTAATTTTGTAAAAAAAAAATTGGTAGAGTATTGTAATCTTTATAATTTAAATTTGGCGTTAAAATAATTTAAAATAAAATAAAATGTGAAACATTGTTTTAATTATGGTGATTTATATTATTTTAAAATTAAATAATTTTGTAATAATATTGTTTTAATTTTTATGTTATAAGAAAATTGAATTAAGGAAAAATTATGATTGTATTTAAATATATGAACTTTATAATTACAAAATAAAATTGGCAATTATTATTTAACTAGTCACCTTATTATCAAAGTAGTCTCTACAGTTGTTAGCTAGGTAGCCCTTCTTATGGAAGTTAGATAGGTAGCATTTCCTACAAAATATTTCATAGCATATTCTCCATGGTAGTTACCTAGGCAACCTTTCCTACCATAGTCCCTCTTATTAATGCAAGTTCGCTTTTTCCAATCAAATACATTTGTCGTAAAAAGAAAATTTCTTTAACTCCTAAAAGAAACCAATACTTTGATTTTACTCTCTATGGATTAGACACACAGTAATCGAAATAAATCCAACAACTTTATTTCATAAACAAACACGAAGAACCTGAAAGCATATAACAAAGATTCAGGTGCTTCGTGAGTTGTTGCCTTGCATGTCAAGGTCCATCTCTACTTTTCTTAATACAATGTTTACAAAAGACTATCTTGTAATATCTATAGTTTTCTATTTTGGTTGATTTAAGAGTCTATGTTTGTATCATTGCTCCTTATTACCTACACAATAACAATAATCACATGACTATGGAATTTTCAATTACTCCTTCCCACAACAACAATTGCTACTTAACCAATGGGATTAAATGATGTTAGGCATGGAAAGTATGCAAGTACATCGTATCAATTATTGGTTATTCATACTCACATGGCTTCAATTTCTACCCTATGAATAGATATTAAATGTATACCTTTGGAGTATGTTTGCACAAAGTAGGCCCGTTATATGTCACATACCCAATTCCCTCAATGAATTACCAAGGTTGATACCACTTTGTCACATACTCCTACTAAATTTATATTAACCATACTTGCAAAAACTTGATTTTCATCTCTCATACATTTTGTCAAACACTTTACATGTAAACCCTTTTTCAAATACTTTGTATACAACTAAATTAAGAGTCTTTTTCTTGTATACATTTTTTCAAACATTTTGTATGAAATGAAATAAAAATATTTCTCTTATTCCACTTGTAACACATTGCTAATGGTATGAATTGACCTCATCAACATTGAGGAAAACCACTCGGTCAGGGCCCCAATTAGACCTTTTTATGTTTGGGATAGTGGCTCTGACTGGATTTATTGGACCAATTACCCTTAAACAAAATGTGTGAAATGGGATGAATGATGGTGATAGTAGATATATTAGGAATACTAATATATTTTGATAAATTTATTACAAATTACTATAACCTATTATAATACCAGTGTATGTTGAAAACATATGTGTTTGAAAGTTTTCGTAATAAACATATTAATGTAGATTATTACGAAATTACGATATTAACTCAGTCAAAAGGAAATTAATTTAATTAAATAGTTAATTAAATCAATTTACGTAAAACGTCTAAAATGATAAAAATTTGGTTGTTCACAATATAGCATAATTTTTCAACCAAACATGTCAGAAGTGATCATGAAAGTATGATTGGAACACATATATGTGAATAGTATTAATGAACAATGCCTTTCAAATAAAAGAAACAAAAACAATGGATAGTAGTACCCGAGAAATTGTAAATATGCTCATTCTTGAACTACAAGTGGTTCAAATTTATACTAAAGAAAAACTAAAAATACAATAATGTAATTTAAGTTATTTCTTCTCAAAATTCAAAACCCCTTTCTCCATCTTGGAGAGGCAAATTTATAGTCTCAATACAAAAATGATAAAAACTAACTCTTCCAGTAATATCTAAATAGAAACAAACATTAAAAGACTAATCAGGAAATTTTGTAACAATATTTGAACTTAGGATGAGGACTCTCCAAAAGTGAGTTTTCACAACATGTATGTGTCCAGCATACTAGTGAGCTTCGGAGGATGCTTAGGCTTGACCCTCATTTGGATGGTAAAAATAGCAGACTTTAATGGTGATAACATCTACGTAGAAACGTTGAATAAGCAACGAAGTACCAACCATTGGATGGGGCTTGACAAAAAACTACCAACGATGCTTAAGGTCACTTTTAGATATCTACTCAATTCTCTCAACCATTGTTGTGCTATGTTTGAACCAATTTTTCAATGATGTCTTGGAATGTGGAAGTGAATCTTATAAGCAGTTAGAAATTAGATATCATTGTAACAAAGTATCATTGAAAGATTCATTGATGGAATTAGAAAGACCTTGGACCTCGTTCGCTATAGCTTCAACTTGTTTATTTCTGATCTCCCACTCTCGAAAAATTATTATCTTTTGTTCCTCATCAATTTTAGGCAGATTTTCTTCTCTCCCTTCTTCACTTTCCTACCAATTTAGAAAATTAGTTAATTGCTCATTCACTTCATCGAAATAGTTCATCATCTCATTCAACTGATCAAGAAGAGAATTTCTAGCCTTATGTTGATCCTGAATCAACATGATCTTATTGCAAAATATATTATGTTGATTCCTGAGTATATTATTTAACACTCTAACTTCTTTCCTAAACTTTTTCAGCTGAGGAATGACACTCAATTTCTCTATCTTTTTTAGCATTTCTTCAATCTGATTATTTTTCATCTTTGTTTCTTTATCATGTTATAGTTTTGATGCCTCAAATTTCTTCTGTATCTCTGCTAACTCATTCTTCCATTGTTTAGTGATGTTTTTTTTATCTACATTGAGTGTTTGTTCCAACGAGATAATATTTTCCTCCTTTTCCTTTAGAGGTTCTTAGAATTTAACTTCTTTGTCTATTATAGTGGTTGAAGCATAGGCTCTTATGAATTGGGTTATATTTTCTAATTATTTTGTTGGTATAGCAGAGGAAACTTTCCACAAAACTTCGAAGGAAGAGACCTTGTTGGGTACCAATGACTGAGTTTGATCAAGCTTTCTTTTATTTCTTCCCCTTTTTACCACAACCTTTTGCTAGGGACTGTAAAAAATATCTAAGGGAGGAATTTCTTCAACATTGAGAGTGACCTTTGAATTAGGGAAAGCGAGAAAATTTTGAATATCCTTATGATCATGAATAGAATACTTATCAAAAATTTCTCCTAGCCTTGTATCTTATACGTAATTCTTAAGACTATCAACTTGTTGTGAAGAAGTTGCAATTCGAGAAAATTTAGTTTGACCCTTTGTATTTGCTTTAAGAGTCATATTAAATTCATTCCATGCCTCATATAATTCAATATTAAAAATCAATTCTTCTACATAAGGTGTACAAGAAACTATAACAACCTCTATTTGACCTTAAGGAGGAATCACTGACAGTGAATAATTTTTAGGATGAACAGTAGACATTGATGACTTTTCCAGGGATAATTATAGATTATATAGTGCAAGATTGGATATCCTAGAAGTTTTATATTGAATAAATCGAGTTTTCTGCTCTAAATTAAATTGTTCTTTCACTCATCATAACATTGTTGAATAGGAGGAAGACTATGCAAACATATCATATAACTTGTCTTATTCATGGATGAGTTGTATAATTCCTTGAGATGCAGTAAAATTTTCACAATTGAATCTGGATCATATTGTCTATTAGGAATAGTTGGAAATTTGATAGCTTTAATATCCAATATTTCTTTCTCGGCATGACGTTAATTGGAAAGTGAAAATATTAAAAATATCACAGGAAAAACATCACATGCCTTTTTATTTAACTCTCTCAACACTTTAGCAATACCATAACCCACTATCTGATAGGGTACTTCCCTGCTAACTAATTTATTTGGGATGAACAAAAGAAAAAAATGTGGATGAGAAAGGGTGCCCTAGACTCTGGTATAAGTGAAAAATTCTTCTCTAAACCAATTTCCAACCCTTTGAAGGTCATCCATAGCTTCTCAAGACATCCTAGGTGGTCGATACTCAAAAATGACTTCATATATAAGAATCATTACTATGTTACAAATATGATAGATATGTTCAAGATATTTGGATTCCCATAAGATGTCATGATACATGTGAATAGGATTTGGATCCTAAATGGTCCATTTCCAAACCATAACAGGAAAATCCATAGAAAAACACAATGCATCCATAACATAATCGGACATGTAGAAAGGTGGTAGCTTATGTTCAGAAATACTTCTAGCTTGCCAGATAGCTAAGATATGAGTAGCTAAGTTATTAGAACAGATGGTAGTCTAGTAAAATATAAAACCTCCACAAGCCCCATAAATTAGAGGTACCTAGGTGTCCAGGAATTTTGACAAATTAGGAAATGCATACAATCGACACATCATGGTTGTGACTTGGGGAAAAGGAGCAGTGAGGGAATCGAGTGAATTCTTACCCGATTCCTCCGCTTCATTATTATTTGGTTCTTCTCTCCATTGTCTGATTTTTTCTTATGAGTGCTTATGATCCTTTATAAATACCTTAATCTACACCTTATTATATATAGTGTGGATTTGGCAGATGATACATTCTTTATAAATCCTTATTGGTGAAGGACCCAATCATTGTTCCTTGTTTGGTCTGAATGTGTCTCTTATAAATATCTAGATTATCAACTACCCAATGAACCATATATGTGTAAGGAAATAATCATGGTCTTGCTGCAATTTTGTGAAGAAAAGTGTTGGTGGCATCCCTTGTAGTGGTTTTTGAGACAAGAATTCTATCGTCAATTGCGACCATTCTAGTGGTAACCTTGGGCTCCTCATTTTTGAAATATTAATATATTTCTTCCCAAGACGGAAGACTAACATCTCTAGTACATATGGTATCTGAAAATAGTCTTGCTTCTCGAATTTTTTCATCAGCATCCTCAACAAATGGGCCTACAAATTTCTATTGTGGAGCCTTTTTCTTAGATATATTCCCTTTCTTCATTTCCTCTAAATACCAGGAACCTGAGCTCATCTGTAGAAGACAGACACAGATATTTAGCATAAAAAATATTTATAGCAACTCACAGTGGTGTAAATGGAAATTTGACGTAAAAATCAATTGAGAAAATCAAATATTAATTAATTTGAGACTTTAAACCATTAGAGAACCATTATTAATCTGTTAAATCATTTAAATGAAAATATGATGGACCACGTGAAAGTGTCACGTCATATATCGAAACAGAGATATCAGAGGGGAATTTTAAATATACTTACGATATAGAACTATCTCGATATGAAAATGCCTGAGACATGAAGCTCCGAGACGCGAGGCCCCAATATACGAAGTTCCGATATACAAAAATTACAATATATATTTTTTCTTAGAAAATATCACTCTCGTAAGTTCTTTTATATAATAGTTATGATGTATAAAGCCCTGATAAGCAAAGTCCTGATATATAAAAGTCTCAAATATAAATAAATCATCTTGAAACTTCGGGAAGTTGGAATTCAGAAAAGAAATATCTTTAAATTAGTGTTCTCTTAAAATATTTCAAGGATTTTTTAAATTTAATTCCTTTTATTATTATTTTTAAGCAAACCTAAGATGATTTAAAAAAAACTAAAATTAAAGGATCCCCATTATTTATTATGTCTTAGAATAAAAATGGGGGGTTGTTGTTTGCTACAACACATACTAACTGAAATATACCACTCAATCATGCAAATTTTGATTTTTGTCTTTGAGGTATTTTATCAAACAATTTGTATCATAATTTGTAATAAAACACCTTCATCACATTTCTTCAACTTATTTGCATGAAAATAGGAAAAGATAATATACATTAGTACTATCATAGAACAATGCTAGCATACAAAAATATTATCTGCATACATAAAACAACAATTTCATTAGGGCATTTCATCAAACAATTTGTATGTAATGAATCAATAAACCAGTTAGGAATTTATTCAAACACTTTTCATGAAAACTGATATAGAAACATCCTCAAGTAATATCACCTAAATTATATTAGTCCAAGTTTTGGAAATTGAACTAGATGATCATCGAGAGCTCTCCTCACTATGGTCCAAGTATCATCCTATGGAACCTCATAGATGAAAATTTATAAAAAAAATTCCAACATGACCTATTTGATGGATGCTTTTAGGAGCATATAATAAGCTCAAATCCCTATAATCATATATCCTAAAATATCATGATCCAATATCTAATATTTGGACCATATAATCAGTGGGATTCCCCTCAATATAGTCCAAGTTTCAACTTTTTAAACCTCCCAAAATAAGCTACTGTAGAAATGCCAACATGACCTGTTTGATGTGTGATTTTAGGATTGTCCAAGAAGATCTAATTCCTATGATCATATCTCCTAAAATATCATGACATAAGATCTAAAATTTGGACCGATGATTAGCTATGTTTCCCCTTATTATATTTCATGTTTCAACTTTTGGGACCTCATAGAAACAAACACTTATAGCATAAATTTGAAAATGACGTATTTGAATATTCATTTAGGAATCCCAACTTCCTATGATCATATTTCTTAAAATTTCATCATCCAAGATCTGAAAATTGGACTAGATTATCAGAGGTATTTCCACTCACTATGGTCCAAGTTTTAGCTTTTGAAACCTCTAATAAGAAAATTTATATCAAAAATTCTAGCATAACCTATTTACCCCATCAATAACATTTTTCTTCCACCTTTAAACTCCAAGAATGACCCTAAAACTCTTCCTTGACTTATTTAAATCAAAGGAAGATTTTGGGGCATATAGTCTATACAAGAAATTAAATAAAATGCAACATGAAATTAATAAGGCATCCAATAACCAAAATTATGATGCATTTTCTATACATCGCAGTTCATTTAAATTCCACAATGAGGTGAATTCAAACCCATTTCCAAAGTATTTTATTTCAAACTTTGTTTTCATAACTAGCATAGAGATCAATAAAATAAATTATATAATAAAAAATAATAATCATGAATGTCACTAAACCATATTTCAAAAATATAATTAACATAGAAATAAATATGTATATATTACAACCAAAACAAATATTCAACTGAAATAGGGTGAGACACGTTCCACCCCACCATATGTTGAACTATGTTGCAATTTTTCTCATAGCTAGCCACCCCTACCAGCCATATCTTGATTCATTTAGGAGAACTTAACTTATGGTATTTCACACACTTATATTCAAACCAAATTTTAACACAAAATATGAATGTCATTCTCCTTCACACGCACACAAAGCAAATCTCAGTGATTAGCCTTTCCATCTTTAGCTAGGCTCACATTCACAAAAATATCATCACGTTTGCACACCTAAAAAGATTCCTTTTATCTCTACAATCACTTGACCACCCCCCCCCCCCCCCCCTTCAATTCTCTATTGGTTAAACACAACCAACACCATTTGTAGTCCTCAAAGCTATCTAGTCCAAAAAAAAATTTGATGCAACACATTCATTTCGTTTTCCCTCACAACTCTTAACCAATCATAAGTTTTGAACCTCTCTAGGTTATATCACCAATCATTTATCCAATTTTAATTTTATAAGAGAGAGAGAGAGAGATGTATGAGAGATTAATAGAAGAGAGAAAAACTATAATATCAAGAACCAAGAAGAATAATCCCTCGATTTCTCCGCTATCTTATTTTTATAATCACGCCTTGACCCTTCATCTTCCCAACTTGTAAGCTTCTTGGGAAGACTAACCTTCACATAAAAGGGAAATATTCACCCATGGTATATTTTTCCTCTTAAGTCAATTTTTCCTCCTCCCCAAGGAATCATAATCTGTTGGTTGTTCCCTTTATCTAGCTCTAGCATTTTTATTAATAAAAATAAATATTTCACCATATAATATAGTTTTATATCATAGCATCAATGCTAACACCCCAATAATATATGTTCTTAATTACATTAAAAAATTTGGGGTAATGAAATGGGTGTCATATAATATCATCATACTAGTCCACCCTCTTGTTAGTGCAATTTTACTTATTCAAATTTGAAATGATGGTGCTAAGAATAAACTACATTTGAATCCTTGAATAAACTAGTGCTTTGCTTTTACTCACTATGGACTAGACAAAAAATGATCACAATGAAATTTCTCCAACCTTGTTACATATACAAGAATTTGGAACCTTAATTCATTTAACAGAGATTCAAGGGTTTTGGTGTTTAAGGATAAATTTTATTGGCTTAATATCTTTAACAAAGAATCATTGTAATAGACTAACCATCATAACGATATTTTTCCAATCATTGTTTTAATTTGATTATTTTTTACTTATATATCATCTATCACAATGTTGATCTAGATTTGATTATTCTTATATGCATTGGGTAAAAGCTCTCAACACGAAAGGGTAAATAGGTGATGCATTGAGGGAAGTGTCTTTCAGTGATATCTCTAATCAAAATTAAGAAACACATCAATTTTATATTTTGAGATAAGATAATAGGACACAGTTAATGTCGGAGCCATATAGAGGTGGGATACAAGATTTAGCCCTATTAATGAAGTTTATAATATTTTAGGGAGGAGGTAAAAAAAAAATGTTATCCTTCTTAGCTTTCATTTGAAGCATGAATTCAATTCATAATCACGGGTTCTATAGAATTGTTACCATCTAGTCTTAATATTGAATAACCTTTCTTTAGTTTTTCTATTCCATTTACATCTTTTCTAAAAGACTTAGAAGAGGTGGGTACTAATTAAAAAATATTATTTTCTTCTTATGTCAGGTCCTTATAATACTAGTATAGTTCCCCTTATTGTTATTGTTAGTCTAACCCCCTTATTGTTATTTTGTGCCCATGTAGTCCCCATCTTGTTATTATTGTGCCCCATAGAAGCCCACTATTTTTATTGTTGTTCCCTTACATTATTTTTGTTTTGTAGGCTCTGATTATATTGGGACCCCTTAGACTCCTATATATAGAAAGTAGGTTTTTTCATTTGTATCATCCAAGAATTTTTCATTTATGTAATGTAAAGAAGGTTTCCCCGTCGAAGAGGCTGATTTATAAGGCATTGATCTATATTTTCTTCTATTTTTTGAGTTGGTTTCATAACATTTGGAATTGGAGCTTTGGATTCTAGGGTTTTTCTATTGCAAACAACCATCTTGGAAATTTTGCTATAACTTTTTTTCTACGAAGGTTTAGAATCCACAAAAAAACCCAATTGAGCCGCAATCATGAGGAATTTTTTGTAAAAAATTCAGATCTTGGTTCACTATAGTTTTGGATATATGATCTAATAAAGTTAGTGTTTTTTGTAGGCTCCCAAATTTCATCTCAAAAAAGTGGCCGAGGGAAAATCATCATAACTTTCGTTTACGACATCGGATTTGAATTCGGTAAAAAGTGACCAAAAGTGCACTGACTGTAGTTTATTTTTTATCGATTTTAGAGCTGAATGCCAAAACAGTAACATGTGGCACACCGTACAAGTTCACTCTGCTGAACCATCCCATAATTAGGTCATTGTGGGAGATTGGGCATAACTTTATCTTGAAGAATCCAAATTAGGTCTGACCTATGGAATTGGAAATAAGACACAGAGGTTTATGATATAACTTAATTTCAGATATTTCAGATCCAAAATTAAAGAGATACATCAGTTTCAATATCGAGCTCCTCAAAAGCAAGAAAAAGGTGTGTATCTTTTTTTTTAAAATTACATGTCTTGTTAAAAAATCAGTTTGTAGTGATTCCAAGTGCATATTGAAGCATAGATATCAGTATTGGGTTCTAAAATTTCCCCCAAAAATAATTATACACCCATTAAGACATCATAAAACTCTACTATGACACATGAAGAGGAAGAATTGCAGTATGATATATCAAAATTGTGGTACCAAGTGCAATGAATTTCGATCTCACAAAGAGCAATGAAAGATGACATAGATGGTTTAAAAGTAGACATAGAGGCTAAGGTGGATGGTTTTAAGTATGAAATGAAAGATAATATGGATGATAAAGCAGTGGAAGACCACATCGAGCATCGAAAAAAATTTGTCGAACTCTTAAAGGATAACCTAACTTTGGTGCACAATCGAATGAAACAACAGGAAAATCAACAACGCAGTGAAAGAAGTTTTGATGTAGGTGACTAAGTATTTTTATGGCAACAACCATAAAAACCAATGTCCATAAAGCAATCTAAGATGTATCATAAATTATCACTAAACTATTATGGTCCTTACAAGGTGCTGCAAAAGATTGGTACTATGGAATACAAATTGGAGTTCCCTGCATCTTCCTAATTATATCTAGTTTTCTATCTTTCACGCTTAAATAAGGTTATAGGTGAAAAAATCCTATTTCAAACAATATTTCTAGAACTTGATGAGGAAGGAAAAATCATATTGGAAGCCAAAGCAGTCATGGAAAAAAAACTCAACAACTATGAAATCGATCAATTTCAGAGTATCTTAGCAAATGGAAGAACTTACTAGCTGAAGATGTAGAAATTTAATACAATATGCATGTATATTACCAGATTCCCCTGATCTAAAAATTAAATCCACTGTTAAATACAAAAACCTTCTACTCAATTCTTTGCGGAAATTAAATCGCCAATTGCAAAATATATGAAGAAAAATCAAGCGCACATAACAAGACGTTTTACTGGGAAAGCTTAAAGCTAAAAACCCCAACTATCATATATTATGTATATCATGGAATCATGAAACAATCTCATAAAAACCTCATCTCATAGAGCTCTCAGTACAATATACGATCGTCTCACACTGTCATGCAGAAATTTTCATATCTATGCACCAATTTGCTGCCTCCTGACAACCTACCTCCACTGCCTTGACTGCAAAATCCTCGTAAGCATCTCCAATGTGTGTGTGGATGCATTGAATGCATCACTATAGTCACAATTGATATTCAAACACACCCTTTCACCTATCTCTCCACTGGGTCTCCATTGGATCTGACATGCAAGTAGTTAACTGTTGTATTTCTTCAGCTGCAAGTAAGAAACTACTTGTGAATTAATTAACTAATTAATTCACCCATATTTCACTAGTGTATCTTTAGTTACAACTAGCACAACTGATTTAAACTAAATAACAACTCCCATAACTACTCTTCCAACTCTGTTACAACTCTACCACAATCATTTATAATGAAGTCCATCATGCATGAGTCACCAACCAACCTTCCAACTCATAATTCCTTCCGCTAACTGGTTTGCCACATCAGTTAACTGAAATCAAGTGCTCCCAAAGAATAAGTTATTATTTATTGTCTAATTATCATTAAGGGCTAATAATAATCGACATGCATTCTATTTTTAGATTTACGATCTATAAATAGACTTCGCCCATCTTCTAAAAATAGAAACTCATCTAAAGATAGAATTTGCTCAACCATATAGAATTAGTCTCCTGCTAATTTTATAATATGCTCACCATTCTAAAAATATACATACACCTAAAAATAGCCTATGTGGGCCCCACCTAGTGTAGGTGCTTATTTTTCACTAAGATCAAGGATGATGTTTCCGGATGCCACTTTCATTCTTTCTTGTTGCAAACTTCAACACTTACTCTCAACAAGAAAGGACTATCTTTGCATGCACCCTGCAACTCCATGCATCCACCCTGCAACTCTTGTATGCAACACTTCCGAAACTGAATAGCCTCCAAACAACTGAATTAGTATAATGCATCTATCATCAAAGTCTTCTAACCTCTGCTTAGCTATTGCACATGTCTTCAGGAACCAATGTGCTGCTGACGCCTACATCCATGCACTGTGAACTCGCTGCCAACCCTTATCTGCACTCCAGTATCTAACACTGTCACTTTGATTTCATGTCCTCACAACATTTGACAACATCAATCCAACTGATCCTGCTACTGCTACTCTGTGGGCTCCTAGTAGCCAGGTTCAATTCATGAGATCAACACAATCTTGATGAATCATGCCCAGAAATTCCTCCTTGGAATTACTTATGCATGTCACCCCACCTCTCACCTGGTGGTATAGCTGCATGCATTCCCTCTGCCCATCTGGCACGAAATTTCCCTACATTAGTGGTTGCTCCCACTCCATGATCCTCGTCTTCTGGCTGCTCCACATCCCAAGGTTCACTCTTACCTGCATGCAAATATTGCTCCCTCTTAAGTGTCAATTGCATGTCTTTCTCTCACTTCCCAATATTCGGAAGCTCCGTATAAATCCCATCTACTTCAAGTATGTAGAGATTCTTAACTCGAATCCCAACCTTCTTGGCTTGCCCTGTTGCTTTGTGTTGCAGGAAAACTTTTCCTTCACTAAAGAAAACATCATAGCCTCTATCCTCTAACATTGCGACTGGGATTAAATTCTTCTTTAAACCTGGAACATGCACAACATATTTTAAATTAAAGAGTTTACCTAACGCCCTGTGAAAGGTAATGGTACCAATGCCGGTCACACTGTATCGTCCATCGTCGCCCAACTCAACATGCATCTGGAGATCTTTCTCCACCAAGTCACTGAAAATTTTATCATCTCCCGTCATGTGAATGGAAGCACCACTATCAAGATACCACACCGATCCCATTGTGCTTGAAAACAAACATGTGATCAAGGAGAAATAAAGTTCAAATTGCGAGGCAAAAGCCTCACCAGCTGCAGCTCCAGTAGCCATCTTTTTCTTCTTCTTATGTGGAAAATTTGTGGCAATATGTCCATACTCGTGACAGTGAAAACACTTCACTTTGGATATGTTGTGCTCCTTGCCATCTTCACTGGCATTAGATTTAGAATGGAATTAATTCCCCTTCTTATTCTTCGCCTTGGTAGCCAAAGCACAATCCTCTTCATCATCATGCATTGATGAAGAGTCATCTCTGGTGTTTCGCCTGAACTCCTCCTGCACTAAATCCGACCACTGTCATTCCCAATCCAGCAGTTTTTCCCGTCCGTTGACAGAGTCTTGATAACTGTGCAGAATCTTAGGAAGTCCGAAGAGAGCCAAACTCACCAAATCATCATCATCAACACTTACTCCTACACTCCCAAATTCATCCCTACATTGGAAAAACTTTGTTAAGTATACCGGAATAGTGTCGTTCTTCTCCATCTTGATTTTTTTGAGTTTATCCTTCGGCAAGAATTTCCTATGGTTGTTGCTGCTTTGGAAAATATCTTTCAAAGCCTTACACATAGCATATGGAGTGGCTTTCCCATGAATGCTTGAGATAATATGGTCTCTCACACCTTCCAAAAAAATCCTCCTCGCCCTTGCTACTTTCTTTTTACATGCGTCAAGTAATGCAGCATCCGTCGATGTGGGCTTCGGTAATAGGAACATCTATGTTGATGAATTCCTTCAAGCCATTATATTCAAGCACCACCTCCATCCTGTCCTTCCAGGCTATGTAGTTAGAGTTTCCCTTGAGTGCATACTCCAACCGCAACCCATTGAAATCCATTTCAATGTATACTCAACTGTCACACCGAGAAATTCTTGCAGCAAATTCGAATTGTTCCATCAGCACAAAAATCAGCACCGCTTCAATATTGCAATCTCCAGTGATTAAAACTACTCTTATACCATGTAGAAATTTAATACAATATGCATGTATATTACTGGACTCCCCTGATCTAACAATTAAATCCACTTTTAAATACGGAATCCTTCTACTAAAATCTTTGAGGAAATTAAATCTCCAATTGCAAAACATATGAAGAAAAATCAAGTGCACATAACAAGATGTTTTACCAAGAAATCTTAAAGCTGAAAAACCAAACTATCATATATTATGTATGTTGTGAAACCAGCTCCAAAAAGAGAAGAAAAGATATATCAATGCCTTAGAAATAAGCCACTTCGAGAGGGAAACCTACAATACATTACATGAATGAAAAATTCTTGGATGATACAAATGACCAAAACCTCATTATATATATAGGAGTCCATGGGACCAAAATATAATCCTAGTGAGGCCACAATGTAATCCTAGCTGACCTAACATAATAATGTAAGGGCACAATAATAACAATATGGGGGTTACAGGGGTACAACAATAACAATAAGGGGGGCTACACTAACATAATAAGGAACTACACTATTAATATAGGGACTTAACATTCCCCTCTCCTTCAAATAAGTGTTGTCCTCAACGCTTGATTATTTCTTGATGCTTCTATATAAAATTCTCATCCTCCCATGTGGAATCTTCTACAGGAAAGTTCTTCCACTTGCTGAGATACTCTAAAATTGATTGTACTTGTTGCGTTCTTGTTTCTCTGACTGCTTCATAACTTCTTTCAATGTGATGTTGATATTCCTGTTGTTTCATTAGATTCTGCACCAAAATTAGGTTATCCTTTGAGAGTTGGAGAACTTGTTGTTGATGCTCGATGTCATCTTCTACTAATTTATCATCCATATTAGCTATTATTTGATCCTTCAAACCATCCAACTTAGCCTCCATTTCTGATTTTAAACCATCTATGTCATCTTCAGTTTCTCTTCATAAGATCAAAATTTGTTGCACTTGGTACCGTAATTTTGATATCTCATACTGCAATTCTTCCTCTCCATGCGTCATAGTATAGCTTTTTGAGGGCTTAATGGGTGTTGAATTATTTTATCAGGCATTTTAGAACTGAACATTGAAATATATGCTCAATAGACCCTTGGAATCACTTCAAACTGATTTTTTTAACACAAAACTTATGCAATTCGGAAACAAATACACACCTTTTACTTGCTTTTGAAGAGCTCGATATTGAAATTGTATTATCTCTATAATTATGGATCCTCAATATCTAAAATTAGGCCCTGTAGTAGCCCTCTGAAGCTTCTTTCAAATGCCATAGGTCTGATCTGATTTGGATTCTTCAAGGCAAATTTATGTCCAATCTCCCACAATGACCCAATTTTGGACTAGTTCAGTAGAGCGAACTTGTACGACTTTCCACATGTCAGTGTTTCCTCCTTTGGCTCTGAAATTGATAGACCAAAAAATATAGTCCATTTGATTATGGCCACTTTTTACATTATTCCAATCCGATGCACAGAGAGAGAGCTATGAAGCTTTTCCCACGATCACCTCTTTGAGATGAAATTCGGAAGCAACAAAAAGCCCTAACGTCCACAGATCATATCTCCGAAAATGTTGCGAACCAATATCTGAAATTTTGCGACGATGTTCCTCTGGATGTCAGCTTCGCACTCTAAAAATTTCAGCTTTTGAACCTTCGAAGAAAAAATTTTATCATGAAAATACCACGATGACCTGTTTTGGTTAAATTCAGGAGCGTGCAAAATGACCTAACTTGCACAGATCATATCTCCGAAAATATTGCGAACCAAGTTCTAAAATTTTGCGACGATGTTCCTCAGGATTTTGGCTTCACACTCTAAAAATTTCAGATTCTGAACCTTCATAAAAAAAAATTATAGCGAAAATGCCACGATGACCTGTTTGGAGCAGCGAAACCCTAGAATCTCAAAGCTCTAATACCAAATGTTGTGAAACCAGCTCCAAAAATAGAGGAAAAGAGATATCAATGCCTTAGAAATAAGCCACTTCGAGGGGGTAACCTCCAATACATTACATGAATGAACAATTATTGGATGATACAAATTACCAAAACCTCCTTCCATATATAGGAGTCCATGGGGCCACAATATAATCTTAGTGGGGCCACAATGTAACCCTAGCTGACCTAACAATAATAATGTAAGGGCACAATAATAAAAATATGGGGGTTACAGGGGTACAACAATAACAATAAGGGGGGATACACTAACATAATAAGGGACTACACTATTAATATAGGGACTTAACAATGTATATCATGGAATCATGAAACAATCTCATACAAAGCTCAGCTCATAGAGCTCTCAGTACAATATAAAATCATCTCACATTGTCATGCAAAAATTTGCATATCTATGCACCAATTTGCTGCCTCTTGATAGCCTGCCTCCACTGTGCAATCCCTGATGGTCAAGAACCTATGAATGATTTCGATATGGCCAACCTTGACTGTGCAATCCTCATAAACATCTCCAATGTGTGTGTGGATGCATTGAATGCATCACTATAGTCACAACTGATAGTCAAACACAACCTTTCACCTATCTCTCCATTAGGTCTCCACTAGATCTGACATGCAAGTAGGTAACTGTTGTATTTCTTCAGTTGCAATTAAGACACTACTTTTGAATTAATTAATTAATTCACTCATATTTCATTAGTGTATCTTTAGTTACAACTAGCACAACTGAGTGTAACTCACTTAACTGAGCTAAACTAAATAACAACTCCCATAACTACTCTTCCAACTCTGTTACAACTCTGCCACAATTAGTTATAATGAATTCCATCATGCATGGGTCACCAACCAAACTTGCAACACGTAATTCCTTCAGCTAACTGGTTTTCCACATCATTTAACTAAAATCAAGTGCTCCAAGATAATAAGTTATTATTTATTGTCTAATTATGATTAAGGGCTAATAATAATCGACATGCATTTTATTTTGAGATTTGCAATCAATAAATAGACTTCGCCCATCTTCTAAAAATATAAACTCATCTAAATATATAATTTTCTCAACCATCCAGAATTAGTCTCTTGCTAATTTTAGAATATGCTCACCATTCTAAAAATAGACATACACCTAAAAATAGCCTGTGTGGGCCCCACCTAGTGTAGGTGCTTATTTTTCACTAGGAACAAGGATGATGTTTCCGGATGCCACTTTCACTGTTTCTTGTTGCAAACTTCAACAAATGATTCCACATGGGAGGTTGATAATTTTATATAGAAGCATCTATAAATAATCAAGCGTTGAGGAAAACACTTGTTTGAAGGCGAGGGGCATGTTAGGTCCCTATAATACGAGTATAACCTATTATTGTTATTGTTAGTGTAACCCCCTTATTGTTATTGTTGTACCCATGTAGTCTTCATATTGCTATTATTGTGCCCCATAGATGCCCACTATTGTTAATGTTGTGCCCTTACATTATTATTGTTATGTAGGCTATGATTCTATAGGGACCCCTTACACTCCTATATATAGAAACTAGGTTTTTTCATTTGTATCATCCAAGAATTTTTCATTTATGTAATGTAAAGGAGGTTTCCCCCTCGAAGAGGTTGATTTCTAAGGCGTTGATCTATATTTTCTTCTATTTTGTGAGTTGGATTCATAACATCTTATTTGTCTCATAGAGGGATAAAATATCAAGGACAACCTTAATTTTTACTCAATCATTTGGATCTACATTAATGTTTAGTAAGAATAATCTGAATATTAGTTAAATGAGGCTCGAAACATCTTGAAGGATTCTCCTCTTTCAGTGAAGGATGTATGCAAACAATTGTATATATTATATCTCTACACATTCTATTTCCTACACAACATTGAATCATTCCTATTGTTATTATCATTTAGATTCATCTTACATTTAAAATCATCAAATCCAAGTAAGTATTTGAGTACATTTCCTTTATAGTAACGAAAAAATAATTATGTTAGTTCTTATAGATCATGAAAGTAGATATTTTAACCTCTTCAATGTTATTCTATAGTACATGACCTGACACTTTCTAAAATATCTTCTTCATTGTATCTTGAACATGCCCCTAATACATTAATTTTTTAGACCTCTTAGCTGTAATAATAACATTGGTCAATCACGTGAAGAAGGATTGAAATGAGTTCAAATATTAAATGTGGGGCCTCATCAACATAAAAAGATTCAAGAGCTCTTTAAAGTTTTATAAAATAGTGTTTATTACAACAACACTCATATCCTTCTATGTATTTTGGAATGAGCTTGGAGTATGTTGGTGTCCTTATTTTTGGGGAAATTCCCTTCACCTAAGACCAATAATACCTATACCTCAAGTATAATTTGTTGGAAATGTTTGTCATTTGATTTTATGATGTTTCACAAAATTTACTTGAGAATAATGAATAACTTACAAGGAGAATAGCCTTATTAACTTTCTATTATCTCAACATATGAAGTTGGTTTTGTCTCAATGCTTTTTCCTTATTGGTTATAACATATATATTATAAACATGGATTTCCTCCACTCCCCAGTTTCTACATTCTTTCATCCATGAACCCAAAATGATTTTAGGTGCTACAACTAGTGGTCTTTCCTTTGGGTGCTTAGTAAAAAAAATTAAAAATGGAATAAAACCAATCATAAGAAAATACTTCATGGTCATGCTACATTATCAGAAATGTAACCACTAGGTTCTTAAACTATAAGGTTATTTTGCAAGAAGTTAAATCCACCAATTCGGTCTGATCTCATGTATTTTTTTATACAAAGATGTAAGTTAAGTTTTTTTCATAGGGTGTAGGACCCCTTCCAAGTAACCACAAAATTTACCCAATTTTATTTTTATTTCTATTTTAAAAATGAAATATAATATTATTAGATAAAATTCACCATAAAAGTATTACATACATCAATAATTACAATTGAAAGGAAAAGGTTCACACATCAAAATTACATAAATCATAAGAAGATGCATCATTAGTGATAAATTCAATAATACAATTATTTTCCACTAAGGGGTTGAAATTTTGAACCCTAAATGGTGATTTCCCACACTCTCTACATAGTCCTTACAAACTTGTTGAATTCATGCAACTTGATTAAACTGCATTTACTCATCGATTCACCTCCCATTATTCCCTTGGGTACTCTTCTTCCCCGTAGAACCACAAGTTAAAGTGGGGAAGTATGGAAGATGAAGGCACTAGCAAGTGGAGAAGAGCCCTCAAGGTGAATAGGTTCCCACTCATAGGATCTCCTCATTTACCAAACTCACCATATATCTCAATATTCACTCAAAATGAAAATTAACATTAAGATATTCATCCAACAATAAGGTGCTCAAAAATTTCCTTTCTAATAACTTGTTCCTTCTTTTATATAGAGTTTTAATAGTGACACTTAGCATCTCATTCAAAAAAATTATTTTCTTTTTCCAGTATTTTGATTATTCATCTATCCATGTGTCATCCCCTCATCAAATCTCTCATGAAATAATTATCTTTGTTCCTTGTTGAAAAACTATTTTTTATCACTGACACATGTTTCCTTATTTCTTCTCTTAGTTGTCCCTTGATTCCAATTTAGAATCCCCATTTTGTATCCATTAATTTAAGTTAGTAGTGTTAGAAACCTTGAACACTACTAAGAGAGGGTGGGGGGGTGGGGGAGGGGGTGAATCAGTAATGTGACTTACGAATAATTTTTACCCTTTCTTAAAATTTAACTGAATCACACACTAGGGAAAATTTTAAGGGTGGAAAATTATTTTAAGGTTTAGAAACCTTGGCGAATCTTAGTAGTCCCTAATACACAAACTATAAAAAATTTGGCGATATATTTGTAAAAATATTCGAATTTCTAATAATTTCATATAATGTCTATAAAAATTTGGTGATTTTTACGGTAAAATAATTGTATACTATAAAATTTGGGCGAATCATTCTTAGAAAAATGGAAATTGGCGAATATTGTTTTTGGAAAAAACATGGAAAAATAGCCCACCTACGAATATTCACCCCTAAAATTTTCCCTGTCACACACTTAATTAGCAACTCATCACAATGTATTAGCAACAAATAGCATGTGTATAATCATGATCATATGAGTAGAAATAATAATGAGCATATAACCATGAGATCAACAATGCATAAAAAAAAAATCATCAAGAAACATAACAAAAAGACATCAATAATTACAGCACACAAAGGACACCAAATTTAAGGTAGAAACCACAAGGGTAAAAACCACCATTGGCATATGGTCTTTGTCTTCGTCTCTTCTATTATCATAAAATTATTTTACATTGATTCATTGGTCACCACTAGGGTGCAAGTCTCTGATTGTAAAGAAATGTGAGCCACTACTCACTCGGAATCCAAAACTCCCATAAACCATGTAGACCACCACCTACAAAGGGCCACCACCCTCACTAGTTTTTTATTTTCCAATGGAAAGAAGCCTCCACTACCTAAGAAAGTTCTCCAACCTCTACTAGAAGGAAGCAACTACTCCCTAAAAAATTTCACCAACCTCTACTGGAAGGAAGCCACTACTACCTTTGCAAGCCATCCCTCACCTGCAAACCTCTACCTACAAAACTAAAGGCCTAAAACTTCAAACCCTCATGGACATCATTTGAAAATATTTTATATTTGGCCCATTTACTCAAATAAAATAAAAAACAATGACCCTCTTTTCATTAATTTTCAAACAAGACTCACACTAACTTTAAGCTCAATCACAACTAACACAACTTCTGCTCTCATACAATCTCAGCCAACGTAATCATAAAAGAAATCACATTACATCAGCAACATATCATCACATTAAAATCAACTCTTAACCATAACCAACACATACATACAATTTATGGATTTCATAAATTCAAACATGTCAGCACACACACCCTCTCACATACAAATCTTCTCATGGTGAGACCAACAACATATACAAAAATCTTGCAACGCATCAAATCTCTTACATATACACTCTAAAAAACATCCCCATCGATGGCATAATAGATCTACATGTAAGAAATCAACCATGTAACAATGGATCATCCATACAAAACTTAGAAACATAGATACACCCATGTAAATGAAGTCTCTACCCCTACAAACACAAATATATCAGTCATACAACCATACAACTAGACTATGTTCTATCTCTCTGCCATCAAACTCTAAATCTGTACTATATCATGTTCTTAAATTTGATCCAATATTTCTATTACTCATTGATTTCCACTGCATCTTCTGAATGAAATGTCTCTGCCATTGCATCAAACTGAACCTCCTTTATGAACCTTATTACACACTCCTCTCTTCTCATTTACCTCTCTATATTCACATATCTAAGAGCTTGACTTTTGTATTTTCACCTAGTGTAGGAGCTCACCCTCTACTCTGCACACAAATATCTACTCACCTTATGCTCATTTTGTAACCTTACAATGATACCTTTTCTCATATTTTTAAACAAATCTATGCACTCCCACCACTACTCAAGGAATCATTGTATTCACACTTTAATCACTCACCAATTCAATTAATCTAGATGTAGATTAATTCATTGAAGCATATAAACAATACCACTAGCAAAAACCCTAGTTACAACCCCTAGAAATTGATAGAATGCACATAAAATGAGAAAAACTCTGCATTAAAGAATAAAGCAGGTATCTCCTTTGGGAAAATTGTTACATGAAGGGGTAATTCATGTCTAATTAACAAAACATTAGTTACTAACACAGGTTTTGGCCTTCTATTACCTATGTTACCCTAAATTTTGGCCCTCTATTACTCAAAAACTAATCAACAAGTGTTTCCAAACCCTGTAAAACCTCTTACACCTTCTCGAGACCCTATAAATATTCCTCCAAATCCTATGAATCACCAAGAACATCATCATAAGGGGATTAGCATCCAAAACACATATGAATCAGGTCTAGATTAGGAAGACCTAGTTGGCCAAACACCTATGCATGGACCAACATCTCTGAATCAAGTCAACACCTCTGCATAAAATCAATGATAAATCATATCTAGCTAACAAAAAATCATGAGGGATACCATCATCAAGTTGAAATCCATGATAGGAAAAATAATACTAATTCCCTTTTGACATCAATTCCAACATGCCCCCCCTTTGGCATTGATGTCAATATCAACCTGATCTGCACAAGTTTGAGGTTGAACCCAAAACTTTCTCCATACTCCATTATCTATTCCATATTTACATTCCCTCTCCCCATTTGACATCAATGGAAACAGAAAATACCAACACTGGATATTAATGCCAACACATAATACGGAAACTGATCCCCTTGAAATGCTCAACACCATGTTGACTATAGGGCCGATACAAATTGATCCTCAGATAAGAAAAATAATTATGTGAAACAATATAATCAGCTTCTAAACATGTCTCTATGAATCCATGCATCCTCTCCTACTAAACATGTAATGGAGACAAATGAGTTAAAGTATGAGAAAAAACATACTCCCCCTGACCTCATTATACCTCCAATGAACATGTTGATCCTATGGACCTATATGGACAAGTAAACTCACGATAAAACATGTTTTTGTTTCTACAAATCATACACATACCATGTTTCCATACTTTTCCATGTGCTCCCCCTAAGGCTATGAAGACCTCAGATGCATTTTGCAGTCTAAATAGATCTATCATGCATGAATGGACTACAATAGGGGATGATATATCCTACTCTGAATCTGACGAGGAAATGTTTTTCTTTAACCTATTATTTCTCCTCACTCTTCCCTTCAACACATACACATTATCTGTTGTCTTCAATCCTTTGGTGATCACTCTATTTGATCCTTATTTCTTGATGAAACTACCTTTAGAGTTGAATACCACTTGTCTCCATCAACAAGTGGATATTTATTTATTTTTATTTTTATGTAATAGGATATTTTATAATTATTTTTTGTATAATTTACTATTTACTGTGCAGTTTCATTATCCTCTACTCATGCGTGGGTGTGTGAACCATGACTTCCCCCAAGACCTACGACTTTCCATACTTAAATTATTTTCCTTTGTACGTTGGATCACATCAAAGGAGATTCATATTGCTATAATTCCATGGTGGTGTCAAGAGATAGCTAATATTGTTTATATATTTGAGAAGGAGTTGCCAACGAGTTTCACAAACTTGCAATTTCATCATGTAATTCACCTAGTAAATGAGGTTAAATTAGTTGGGGTCGTTTCTTGTTGTTGAATCTTCTTCTTAGAGAGGTACATGAAGAAATTTAAAGGTTTTGTTCGACAAAGGGAAAAAATCAATGGCTCTCTAGGAGAGGGGTATATATCGTATGAGTCTTTCTATTATGCCAATGAGTACATCAAGCATATCAACAACACACTAGGTTTGGTGATTTTGGATGACAGAAGGGATGAAGACAAAAGAGAAGGGGAGCTTCTCGAAACGAATGGAAGGAAGCACATGATAAAGAGTAATTTTAGGCTTTCAAATTAATACACAGTAACTATTCATATTGAACTTCATATTAATGCATATTTTGATCTCACACATACTATATATATATATATATATATATATTTGTTTGATTTGATCATCAGTGAATTCAGAAATTGAAGCCATCAAGTCTTTACAATATGCAAGCAACATAACTATGGGTTGCATTGTACGAAGAGAAGATGTGCAAATGGGACAATGACAAGAAATAATTCAAACGGTTGAATGGTAAAAGAATGCCTTATCATGATTATTTAAAAGAAAATATTCCAATGGCATGCCCTAAAATTTCGATTGTTGATCAATTCAAAGAGAAATATGGTGCATCTGGTAGTTACCCATGTGTTGAAGAGGATGCACTAAACATAGGGATTGGGTGCAACAACTTGGTAATTATATTCTCTTTCTGTACAGTTTTAACTTCACACTACACCTTTGAATTATAACATATATATATATATATATATATATTTCTATTTCTATTTCTATTTTTAATTATGTTCGGGTTATTAGACACATGACAATGTGATTTTTTCACTTTTTATGAGTGCATTTGTTCCTATCTATGTGGGCATATGGACATAATTTCCACACAAAGGATGTCGATGATGGGTGCATGACACAAGATTGTGGAGTGGAATTCAAGTTCGACCAATCTAGTTGCACTAGGCAACATGATCAAAACCTAATGTAGGGGACATCATGTTACATTGGAAAGATACAAGAGATCATTCAAGTGGAATTCTCTTCATTCCAATGTGTCATTTTTAGGTGCAATTGGTGGGATACCTTTGATTGGAATAATTTGAAGGAAGATCATGATAGTAGGTTTATATCTATCAACTCTAGAAAGATGAGGCATGAAGCTAGGGACCCTTATGTTTTCCCAAAACATTACAACCAGATGATTTTTTACCCAGATGTGTTAGATAGGGATTGATGGCTCGCATTAAGACATGACCCTAGATCAAAACATATTTTTCAGAACGATAGTGTTACCATGCCAAGCGAGGAAGATAATCAGGGTGATGACAATGAATAGTGATATGCACTTGTGTTATTTCATCATTTATACTATTGTTGTGCATTTTTGTTGTCATTATTTCTCTAATTATATTATTTTTTTATTCACCTTGTTGGCATTTTATAATATAATTGGTAAGATTCACAAACGTTTTTACACATTTTTTTGGAGTGGAAACATTTTTAGAGTACTTAAAAAAAAGTATTTCTGATTAGGTACATTATCTATGATAATAAGAATTCAAGGTCACAACCCTTCTCAAATAGGAAAATGATAACAAAATAGTGAATTTGTCATGGTGATTAAGAGGCATTTGTTTGACTTTCAACTAGAATTGGTGATGCATTTTTGTTTCCTATTTAGATTATGTGAAATAAATATCTATTTTTAATGTATTAATAACTAAATTATTTAAAGTAGATATGTATTTAAGATTTTGAATATGATGCAATATAAGCTAGTAGAAATGTAAAAAACATGAATTTTAGTGACTATCTCGTGATAAGTATGTGGAAAAAATAATATTTTCCCAGTTGTTCATTAAGAAATAATCAAATATATTACTTGTCAAAAGTTTAAATCTAATTTATTATTATTTTTGTATTATTTAACTAATATTATTATTTAAAAAAAAAATTAAACCAATACAGTAGCAAATAAATAACCAAAATAGCATCAAAATGTTATATCTTTATTACTAGTAAAAAATTCACTTGCCTCTTTAAGTGAGAACTTCCAGTAGAGCAAATCGCTAACTATAAGTAACTTCACATGAAGTCTTATCATGCTACATTTCTTTATCCTCGTCTTTAGAGAGAGAATTTTATAGTTTAAATTGGTAAAAATTGCTATAAATATTAAATTTAAATTTCTTGAAAATCTCATAACTTTAGCAATAAATTAAATTTAATAAAAACAGAATTTTTTAAGTTACATTAAATCTAAAATAATTGTGTCTAGAGGCGCTCAACAACTCAGTATGGGAGAGATGTTACCACGTAACATCACATTTAAAAATAGTAAAATAATAATTTAAATTTAAAAAAAAAAAATTAATAACAAAAGAAATTAATGTCGCCATAATTACAATACTTCAATTTACACCTTAATCTTATATAACTTTATATAGAGATATAAAGTAACCGAAAGTAAAAAATAATAATTAGAAGAAATGTAATGAGTAAAAAAATATAATTTACTTTTTACTACAAGGAAGAAATGTAATTTTTTCACTTGACAAGAAATAGTATTATTGATATTCATTATGTCTAATTCATTCTATGCTCCATTTACATGTGATATTTAAAACAAAATTATATTTATAACAAAAAATATTTTACTCACAACCATAAATAAAATATTTCAATGTACAAATTGAATAATATAATTTTATAGATCCCCCAATCGAGGTGTGGTGAGGGTACAAATCCAAATGAGGAATGATGAAGGTAGTTAAGGTAAGCTTGTATGGAAGGCAAACCAGCATGATCGAGAGAAAGTGGCAGGGTATCGACGGCGACGAAGGTTGCTTGCGACGGGGGGGGGGGGGAGTGCTCCTTCCGAGGACGGATCCACACGAGGAAGAAGGATAAAACAGGCAAGATGAATCGCAAAGGTTTTATTCGGTATGTTTGGTTCCTTGCATGCATAGCGAGGAAGGTGGTGAAGCTATGTGTGATGGAGGCCGGAGGGGTTGAACTAGAATTTTGCATCCCGCGACATCGCTTCGAGGCTCAAGGATATGTAAATTTATTTATTTCTCCAACCCCCCTATATATGGATCAAGTTAAGGTTTTCATGATGAATGTAGTTAATAGGGTGACTGAAATTTGAAGCATTGTTTGGTTGCATGGTTGGGTGTCTAGGGATACCAAAGGGAGTAATTTGTGCAGATGTCAGATGACTTCAATTTTGTTTGGGATTATGTTGTGTAATGTTGGGGATGGGGACATGGGTAGGGGATTAGAAGGTCGGGATGACTAGAACAAGCCCAGGCTGGCCACATGAAATCTAGAGAGGAGATTTGAAAACTGGAATTTGACTGGTCGTCTGGATTCCAGGGGTGTTGATTTTGGTAGCTGGGTGTATGGCACCTATAAGGGTAGAGGATATTCCCATTTAAGAGGATACCCTAACAAGCTCAGTCTTTGTGCTGGGGAGGATGGGTATGGGTCATAGTCGGGGGGTATATTGTTAGTCGGGTCTGTCGTGACCACCTTGGGAGACCTCTGAATGGTATGGGGGGTAAGGGAATCAGGTCTTATTCAAGAGTACACACAGAGAATCGGGTCTATAAATTGTATAATAATTGCACGGAATTGTTAATTTTGTGTTCTATGAAACCTCACTCTGTCTTTATGACAACCTTCAGAAGGAAAATCAAGACCTTCGATCGAATAGCTCGGGCCCCTTGATTTGTCCTGTCCCTCACTACTGTTGAGCATTATCAAATGGTGTGGGCGAAAGTAGTGAAAGAGGAAGTGGGAGGGGTGAACAGACGACAGACATGGAAAAGAGGCCAGCAAAAGGAGAAAGGAGAATTTTCCATGCGGGCTCCTAGACGGTTTGGGCTTAAGCCTCAGGTTGACCACATTGAAGAAGCAACCCTCAAGTACATACAGGAAATTCCTACCTAAGTGAGAAAGTTTATTTATAAATGGGAGGAAGCTCTCACTTGTCAAGCTAAGGAGGAGGAAATAAATCTATAAGGAGAAATGATAGGGCTCAATCTGGGCACCACTATAGGTGGAGTAGCTCAATATCAACAAAGTCTACATTTATACTCCCGAATGAAACACTTGGTGGCAAAAGCCATCATGCACACCACGTGGTTTATACAACTAGATCCAGAAATGCAGGAAATCCAGAGGGATTTTTAGTTACTTTAATTTCAAGTCCGGCGACAGAATGCCTAATTGAGCAGAATTGAGAATCTCTTGAAGAACCCACAGCAAATGGAGATCCCCAGGTCTAGTACTAAAGACCCGATGCCTATCGATTGATCAGAGAGAAGATATGGTTTTAGTCTTGATTTCTTTATTTTTTATGTTTATCTATTTTTATATCCTTGTCGTTAAACTATGTAAGTAGTAGGCTTGTGTCCAGTTTTTCAAACTACGTTAAAGTCACCAACATTACAGCTTTAAAAGTTGAATATGTTAGACTAATTTTTATTTTTTTTTGGATAGCATACAATGCCTTCCGATGGCCAACGGATCTGATTTCCCAGCAGGGCAGGTTGAGGCCTCAAAAGAGATTATATTATGCAATCTGCCCCTTTGAAAATGAATGAAAAAAGCGGTCCCACTCAACTTACAAATTTTTTTTTTTTAAATTATAGATACTTTATATAGTGAAAAGTAAAGAAATTTAAAAATATTTTTTTCTTATATTTTCACTTTAGTGAGAAATATTGATAGAATTCTTATCTATTAATAGTTTCTTTCTAAATTCAATGTATAAGGGATATTTGTAAATTGTTCAATGTTTAATATGGATTTAATATGTAATATTTTACAAAATATTAATAATAAAAGTAACTAAATGTAATTTTAAAATCATAGTTTCAAGTATACTAAACTTTGTAATTTATAAAAATATATTTACATTTATTTTAAGTTGTTTTGCATGAAATTTCATATATACAAGTTTGATATAAGTTCATCAATACATAATCTATAATAAATATTATTTCATAAAAATAAACATCATGATGATAACCATCAAACAATAATAAACGTCATTTAAGATACTCATTCAAATTCAGTACCATCATATAATTATATACACATATAACACATATAAACGTCATTATCTAGCACACAAATCTAATAATCTAACACGGAATCATCATCGTGATCACATTTAAAAAAAACACAAACATTGTAATCTAACATCATCACCACACACGACGTTAAATTAATATAAATATCATGTCAAATATCTGCTATCATGCACATACACATCTATCTGCAAGCACATTAAATGAACATATCTAACATGACCTAAAAATATACACATCAACACCAACATATAAATTAAGTACATAAACATGAACAAAAACATTTTCCACACACACACACACACATATATATAAACAAGTCAAATAACTACTTCAAGTCAAATAAGTGCAATCAAATATTTTATAAAACAGGTGTAGTGCCAGTCTGGTATGTAGAAGACAAGGGATGTTAAAATAATATGCCCTCAACATGTTCTGGAAAACTCTAAGGTGGAGGAGGAGTGTTGGAAATATTGTCATTGATGGCAAAGGAGCACAAAGGAGTAGCACCTGAACTATCATTAATGCAAAGGAGTAGAGAAGTAGCACCAATAAGGAAAAGAAGCATATCAGGCAAGATGCAGTAAGAAATCATAAAAGAGAGGCAAAGGAGCAGCAGAGAGGCAAGGAGAAGCATTATACCATCAACAAAGGTAAAGGAGCAGAGAGGAGAGACTTTAGAATCAAAGTAGCAAAGCCAGCAAAGGAGAAAAGGCAGCAAAGAAGTAGTTAAGGCAGAAAAGGTACGAAGGCAACAAAACAGCAAAGGCAAAGTCATGAACGTGTTGGGCAGAGTCGTTAACGTGTTGGTCAATTCATGCACGTTTGGGTCGAGTCGTGAACGCTAAGCGGGTCAAGTCGCGAACATGGGGCAAGTCATGAATGTGGGAAAAGTAGTGAGTAAGGCATGCAGCAAGCGTGATAACCCCAAGTCGGAGTGAATAACAAACAGAAGAACAAGCTCAGGAGAGATCAACGCTTTTAAAAACTAAAAAAATCTTAGGAAGGATAGCAGAGATATAGAGTAGCAGTGGTCGTAGAAAGAAGAAAATTTGACTAAGGTAGAAAAGACTTAGAATAATTCCAAAGGAGGAATCGTACGGCGAGGATCGAATCACAGAATTGAAGTTTTAATATTAAATGGCAGAGATGTGGACGCGTGTTGGGTGGAGAATGAAAGCACACATCGAAAATCAGCAATTATAGTGTTTATGTGGTAAAGACTTCGCAAGTTAAACAAAATAACTTGTGATGTGATAAAGGGAGGAGCCACATGTTGGCACACCGATCCATCACATATTTCACATCAACGATTTTAAATTTTAGCATTAAGACATCGCAAGGTAAAGTATTTTGGTTGTGATGCAATGAGGACGGGATATGGTTTGTGAGACGGTACAGCAAGGCTATTAGATCTGGCGAAGATCTACGGTGGAGATTATAGCGCAATTTCGCATTGGCATATGTATTGTTTAGTTTTTAAAGGTATATGTTATAAGTTGTGAACTGCGAAGTGGAGAAACCTGCGAAATGTGATTGCTTCTGATTGGTCACCATTTTGTGGGGCCCTACAACCAAAGTTAAGCATGTATGCAGAGCCTTTTCTTTGCTAAATCACATCGAAGGAGGAAAAGGAGAGTACAACATAAACTCTAAGGAACGTGAAGTGGGAAGTGGAATTTTTGAAGTGGACGTGATGCGATTCAAAGGTGAATACTAATATATTTCAATTCCAAGGTTTAATGTGTTTGTGTTGGTTCTATGAAGAAAACCATGGAAGCGTAGGTCAACTCGGGTTACAAAGAAATGCTTGAATGCATGAAAAAGGACCTAGAGCCTGTGCAAAATAGTGTTGTAGCAGTGAGTTAAAAGAAAGTACTGAGTGGGAGTAGACTCGGGTAAGACCCAACTCTAAGTGCATAACCGTGTCATGTAGATGTGGCTGTGAGTTAAAAAGGAAAGGTTGAACACAAGAGAGAAGACTCTGGGCAAGTGACTCGACACTTGTGCATAGGTGTTACGTGGATGTGGTAGTTTGATAGCAAAGACTGAACATGGGCAGAAGGAGACTCGAGTAAGTAACCTGACACAGAGAAAAGGAGCATAGAAGATCATAGAACGCTGTAGGTAAGATATGCAAAAGGCAGAAGTGGTGTAAAACATAAAGGCATGGGTCAAGTCGGGCTAATACAGTAATGCTGCAGCACAGTTGGAAATGTAACTACAGAAACATAAAACACAAAGGGACAGCAAGCAGAAGAGTACAAACACACAACAAAACTAAGAATCTGAAAGGGCTTAGTTGAAATATTATTGTAACTATAAATGTAAATTTATTTATTATTTTATATTGTTTGTGATGCAAAGGCAAGTCTTTGTAGGCATAGGCAAAACTCCATGAGTATTGTAATGATTAATTCTGATGTAATATCTTGAACCGAAGAATGAGGAATCAAATGGGTGGAAGGCAGAGAGTCAGACATGTTCACACCATATTCCCTGTAGAATGCAAACAGTCATGAAGTTATCTGTATAAAGCAGGTAATATCAGTATGTATAAGGTTACGAAAAAAAAGGAAGAGAGATAGAGGGTGCATCATATCTGAAGAGTACGAAAAAGGTTAGAAAGCTACAAAATTGAAAAGAGCAGAAGAATGTAAGAGAGCTTTATAAGGTTGAAGAGTAAAAGAATAAGAGAGAGAGCTTATATGAAGTAAAGGCTGAAGAGGAAACAATGGAGAAGGAGTATAACAAAGTTGATATCCAGGTAAATCATCATTTTAGTTTCATGATGAGTGAGGGGATTGTATTCTCCTTTCAAGAAGTAGCTTGATAAATTTCTAGTTGTATCTGGTTGAGGTAGGAGCCTCCTGTGGTTTGTAGCCTACAAAAAAATACATGGGAGTTGGTGCTTCTATTTCAAGTTGTAGCTTGATAGATGTCCAGTTGGAGTTGGTTGAGGTAGGAGCCTCCTGTGAGTTGTAGCCTGCAGAAAAATACATGGGAGTTAGTGCTTCCATTTAAATTTGTAGCTTGTTAGATGTCCAGTTGGAGTTGGTTGAGGTAGGAGCCTCCTGTGGGTTGTAGCCTGCAGAAAATAGATGGGAGTTGGAGCTTCCTTGCAAGTTGTAGCTTGCAGAATTTGAGGTAGTAGCCTCCTGTAGATTGGAGCGTACAGAAAATTAGTGGTGAGAGGGAGTTGGAGCTTGCCTTTGCATCACAACAATAATAATATGTGGTTTTCTCCCTTAAGGGTTTCCCCACCCCTTAAGGTGTAATTGAGTTGAATGAAGAGTTTTAAATGTCCATGAATGTACTAAATTGATTCACCCCCCACCCCCCCTCTCATTTTAGCTAAGAGTTCATCAATTGGTATCAGAGCCAGTTCCTTTTGTATCAATTTAACAACTGGAAAGAGATCCTAGGTCCCCAAAATGGCTAGCCTAGAAGGATGCTCAACAAATAAAGCCTCATTGTTTACTGGCACAAATTATACCTTCTAGAAAATAAGAATGAAATTCTATCTTATGTCTCTTGGATTAGAATTCTGGATTGCAGTAGACATAAAATATGCACCAAAGGATACTAACACAGAGAAAGAAGCCAAACAAGATTTCATAGCTAATTGAAAAGAAATGAATGCACTCTTGAGCAGTCTATGTGAGTCAGAATTTATCAAAGTAATGCACAGTAAGACTGCCAAATATATATGGGATACCTTAGAAAATATCCATGAGGGAGATAAAAAGGTGAAGATGGCCAAACTGCAAGCCTATAGAACTCAGTTTAAAATTTTAAAAATGAATGAAGATGAAGATGTAGCCAATTTATTCTTAAAGGTTGTGGAAGTTGTGAATAACATGATAGCTTTAGGAGAAACCATTAAGGAATGTGTGATAGTGCAAAATATATTGAGATCTTTACCATCCAGGTTTAACCCTAAGGTTTCTACCATAGAAGAAACAAAAAATTGGGAAGCCTTAACCATGAACCAATTACTTGGAAAATTTATAGCTTATGAGATGAGACTTCCAAAGGGGAAGTCAAATGTGAGGGAGGCATCCTTTAAGGTAGACAAGTGCATAAAAGAGAAGGAAGATACATGTTCATGCTCAAATGAAGAAGAGGCCAAATTCGTCATAATATTGGATAGAGGCACGGGTAAGTACAAAGGTAAACTTCCATTTACATGCTTTAATTGTGGAATAATGGGGAACTATGCTTCAAAATTTTCCCATAAGAGAGAAGAGAACCAACCACAAGACACAGAGAAAAACAAAATAAATAACTGGCAGAAAGGGAAGAGATTTAATAGAAAATCATTTTATGCTCAACAAGATAGCAGTGCATCTAAAAGCTCAGATTAATCCTCAGATGAAGAAGGGACCTCTGAATTTTTGTTGATGGCCAAGGAAGAGCTTGAAGGATACCTTCTAGATGAGGAAGAAGGGGAGGTAGATCTTGAGGGGGAGCTAATTAGTTCCCTGGAGGAGATAGACAGACTTAAACTCAAGTGTAGAAAATAGAAAGACATTCTCCTAAAATATGTAAAGGAAGAGCCAAGTTTGGAAAACCTCAATTAGTTGAAAGTAGAACTTGAGGAAGCTAAGAAGGTGGAAGATGTTCTGATAAGGAAAATAAAAGTTAAAAATCAGGAGCAAGAGAAATTGGAAGAAGAAGTAGTATGCCTGAGAAATAAATTAGAAAAGTCCCAAAGGGAATTATCTATGAATAATCCATGGATGAAAAGCTCTGAACAGTTGGAAAAAATATTAAATGCTCAAAGATCTCCTCTTATAAAGACCAGGATAGGCTATGAAGGAGAAAACAGTAATTCCAAGGTTGAAGATAACAATAATATCACTTTTGTGAAAGTTGTAATAAAAGAAAATGATAACTCTCAACAATATGAGATTATTGCAGCTAGAAGACTGATAAAAGAAAGGAGAAGGTTGTGTAAAGAGATTGGGGATGAGATTACCTCCATGGAAAACTCAGAAAAGGCAGACATTGAGAAATATGATGAAGCAACCCAAAAGAGATCCAAAGAATTAGAAGCCAGCAAGACATTGAAAGGTAATGAAGCAAATAGAAACAAGCAGCAACCTCAAATGACAAAGAACGAAATGAATAAACAGCCAACTGCTAAAGGCTCATACACTCCTGAATGTGAATTGAATAAATTCGGAAGTTGTCAAAGGAGGTTCTTTCCTCCTATGAGAGGTATCAGTTATTTTTCCCGCCACAAACCTGGACATATTGCGGCATGTTGTAAGACAAATCAAATCCAGTCGAACCAGCAAAAGATGTAGAAAATGAAAAGTCTACCTCAAGAAAACAAATGGAGAGGAGACCTTTCACCAGGTACACTAATTTTTTCCATGTTTATTGTTTTTCATGCAATAAATTTGGACATAAATCTGTTGAATGTAAATTATGTTCAAAAAGGGGAACAAAATTCCATACATCATCTCAAACTTGCTTAGGTAAAATAAGATGTTATTCATGCCACAAGCTTGGTCACAAGCAAAAGACTGTAAGTTTCCATATACATTAAAGAACTCTAGACAGTTGATGGAATCCAATCAAATCAGACAAAAATGTGAATCAAAAAGAAGTGTAGGCATTATGAAGAACCCAAAAAAAATATGGAAGGAAAAGAGAAATGGGGAGCCTGTTACTTCAATAACATAATGAATCCATCATAGTCTCAGAGGGAGCTGCTATAGGAAGAAACGCAAATATCCAGCCAGTAATAGAAAAGAAGCAACATCCAAGGGGGAGAGCAGTTCATAAAAATTCCCCGTAAAAGTAGTCTATGAAGAGCTCCTTGGAATAGGAACAACCAAAATTTCAGGAAGGGAAAGGAAAATTCCTCTATCAGAGAACTATAAAGGAAGAAGGATACCTAAAGCATTCAATAGCCAACAGGTTGATGGAAAGAAGGAAACAAGCAGCTATAGTGGTAGAGGGAACATCAGCCATGAACATGTAAGCTAAGAAGACAACGGCACACAAATTGATGAATGGTTAAAATCACAAAAATTATGTTTCAAGCTATAGAACTAGAAATATCCTTAGAGGATGATCACACTGTGCATCACACTACAAGAGTTAAAAATGAAACAAAATTAAGAAGGATGAGTAAGAGAAATGTTTATCATAATTATATCATTACATCATTCATCAATAGAAGGTCCCCTTGGAGGAAAGCAGTTAAATGAGTGATAAAACTATGAGTTGTTTTCCCTTTTAGATTCCAAGTAAAGAAATTGAAGATGTCCTCCTGAAGATCATTATGTTAGAACAGTTGAATTGTATATAGAGTAGCAATGATTTTGGAGCAATCCTAGAAAGGAATATGCAGTGACATTCTTTTAAAGCTGAATGGAAGAATAAGAAAAAGGTTAATGAAGCCAGGACCAGATTCAGCATATTGATGATTGCTGTTGAGAAAAGTGGAGAGATCAATAGTAGAAACTATGAAGGCTGTCTTAAAAATGGATGAATGTGCGAGCTGAAGTGAAACTACTACGTGGATTATCAAATTAGTATCAATTGGTATTTGGAACAAGCAGCCTGCCTATCAGCAGAATACCAAGTGTTATCATTGGATCAGTGGTATGGTACAGGTCCTTAGGATCAGATTATTATGGTAGAAGTACATCAAGGTAGTATTCCCAGGGTTATCAGCATTGTAGTATTTGTGGATTAAGCTCTGGTTTCTGTAATTATTGCAAATTATTTTCTAATTGTAAATATTGGAGAATGTCGAGATGCATTATTAAAGCATGAAAAGGTCAATAAAAGTGCTAAAGGTTCATTATATTATTTACATTCAAAGTATTATATTGAGCATTGAAGTAGTATCTATTTCTAGATATAACTACATGCCTTCCTCAAGTCAGTACAGATATATCTTCAAGCCCTCTTTCTTAAGATCATTCATAAAACTGTGTGAAGCCTGTTTGCTGAGATTTCAATTAAACAACTTGATGATGTCTCGTTGAAGATCATTATGATAGAATAGTTAAAGTATATGAAGTATGAAGGACTAGTTGTGTTAATCTTACTATTTGAAGCTCAAGACTCTTTTATTGTTTCATCTAAAGCCTACTTCAATGGAAAGGAATTACTGGTATTTCACCATTGTAGAGAGGTTGATCATTGACATACATACCCCACTTATGTCATAAATAAAATTGTATAGTTGATAAGTGAGACTGATCAATGAATTGAATGTATCTAGCCTCAAGGGTTTGTTTTGAAAATACTTTGTACAGTATTAAATTCATTGGGTCCTTTAGATTGAAATACGGTCTAGTTTTACAACAAGTTGTAAGGATTCTTGAGATTCATTGTTCACATCAATATCAAGGGAATTTTGGTTGTTAGTGTAATATCCCTGTTAGTATTCTAGAACATATCACCAACAACAAGTAGTAAAGGTGAACCACAACTACAAAATATATATTGGCATCATCATATTTGAACAGATGTGTATTACAGAAGAAGACATATTCCATCTACAATCTTCCTCAATAGATATGTATCTCAGATGAATATCATAATATAGAATGAAGTATATTTGGAGTAGACTTTATATGTCGTATGGAGCATTCTCAGTATTTAAGTATTATTCCAATAATACATCTCTGATTATACAAGTCTGGTACATTTTGTTCTATGAATTGTCATTATCATCACTTTCAGATTTATACAAGTGCAAGGAGTTTATGCTTTGGGATGGTATCAGCTTACTGTGTAT
This sequence comes from Pinus albicaulis, assembly GCA_034641835.2. Taxonomy (NCBI): domain Eukaryota; kingdom Viridiplantae; phylum Streptophyta; class Pinopsida; order Pinales; family Pinaceae; genus Pinus; species Pinus albicaulis. The sequence goes on from CM076579.1 coordinate 866,422,063, forward strand.
ATACATACAAGTTCAATGATTCTCAAAGTGTTCTCCCAATAACTCTTGTACACCAGTCTGGAGCAGCAAGGTATAAAGTCAGAAGAGGAAGGCATATACACAACTCAGAGAGAAATAATGCAAAGATGGAAACTACACTAAGAAATGTGCAACCCTTTTCCATTGATGTCAAAGGGGGAGGAAAAGCAAGCACAAGAATAAATGTCTTTTGAAAAGTAGGCAGAGGAAGATAGAGACTTCTCAGAATGAAAGGGGGAGGAAGTCTTGGAGGAAGTATTGGAGTATTGGTGGATATGTTGCCATCAATGCCAAATGTGGAGACTGTTGGAAATATTGCCATGGATGGAAAAGGAGCACAAATGAGCAGCACCTGAACTATCATTAAGGAAAAGGAGCATAGAAGCAGCAACAATAAGGAAAATAAGCAGATAAGGCAATAATGCAGTAAGAAAGAATAAAAGAGAGGCAAAGGAGAAGCAAAGAGGCAAGGAGCATCATTAGACCATCAGCAAAGGCAAAGGAGAAGAGAGGAGCAACTTTAGAATCAAAGGAGAAAAGGCAACAAAGGCAGCAAAGGTAGCAAAGAAGCAAAGGTAGCAGAGAAGCAGTTAAGGTAGAAAAGGAGCAAAGGCAGAAAAACAGCAAAGGCAGAGTCGTGAACGTGTTGGTCAAGTCATGCACGTTTGGGTCAAGTCGTGAACGTGTTGGTCAAGTCATGCACGTTTGGGTCAAGTCGTGAATGCTAAGTGGGTCAAGTCATGAACACAGGGGAAGTAGTGAATAAGGCATGAAACAAGCATGATAATCCCAAGTCGGAGTGAATAACAAACAGAAGAACAAGCATGGGAGAGATCAGCACTTTTAAAAACTGAATAAAGCTCAGGAAGGATAGTGGAGATGTAGAGTAGCGATGGTCATAGAAAGCAAAGAAATCGACTAAGGAAGAAAAGACTTAGAAGAATTCCAAAGGAGGAATCGGACGGCGAGGATCGAATCACAGAATTGAATTTTAAACATTAAACTGTGGAGATGTGGATGTGTGTCGGGCAGAGAATGAAAGTGCACATCACAAATCAGAAATTATAGTGTTTATGTGGTAAGGACTTCGCAAGTTAAACAAAATAACTTGCAATGCGGTAATAATTGAAACTTGTGATGTGATAAAGGGAGGAGCCACGTGTTGGCACAGCAATCCAGTGGATATCACACATCGGCAGTTTTAAAGTTTAGCATTAAGACATTGCAAGGTAAATTATTTTTATTACGATGCGATGAGGACGGGAGATAGTGTGTGAGACAGTACAGTGGGGCCATTAGATCTGGCGAAGATCTACGGTGGATATTACAGCGCAATTTCACATCAGCATTTGTATTGTTGAGTTTTTAAAGGTGTCTGTTATAAGTTGCAAACTACGAAGTGGAGAAACCCACGAGTGCAATTGCTTCCAATAGGTCACTGTGTTGTGTGACCCTACAACCAAATTTAAGCATTTATGAAGAGAATTTTATTTTTTAAATCTCATCGGAGGACGAAAAGGAGAGTACAACGTAAACTCTAAGGAACGTGAAGTGTGAAGTGCAATTTTTGAAGCGGACGTGATGCGGTTCAAAAGTGAATACTAATATATTTCAAGTCCAAGGTTTAATGTGTTTGTGTTGGTTTTATGAAGAAAACCATGGAAGCAGAGGTCGACTCGGGTTACAAAGGAAAGGCCTGAATGCATGAAAAAGGACCTACAAACCGTGCATAATAGTGTTGCGGCAGTGAGTTAAAAGAAAATATTGAATGGGATTAGACTCGGGTAAGACTCGACTCTAAGTGCAGAATAGTGTCATGTAGATGCAGTTGTGAGTTAAAAAGGAAAGGCTGAATGCAAGAGAGAGGACTCTGGGAAAGTGACCCAACACTCGTGCAGAGGTGTTATGTGGCTATGGCAGTTTGATAACAAAGATTGAACGTGGGCAGAAGGAGACTTTGGTAAGTAACCTGACACAGAGCAAAGGAGCAGAGAAGAGCATAGAAATTTGTAGGTAAGATATGCAATCAGAAGAAGCAGTGTAAAACATAAAGGCATGGGTCGAGTCAGGTTAAGACAGTAATGTTGTAGCATAGTTAGAAATGTAACTACAGAAACATAAAAGACAAAGGGACAACAAGCAGAATAGGACAAACACATAGCAAGACTAAGAAGTTGAAAGGGATGAATTGAAATATTATTGTAATTGTAAATCTAAATTCATTGATTATTTTATATTGTTTGTGATGCAAAGGAAAGTCTTTGTAGGCATAGGCAAAACTCCATGTGTATTGTAATGATTACTTATGATGTAATATCCTGAACTGAAGAATGAGGAATAAAATGGGTGGAAGGGAGAGACTCGGGCCTATTCACTCCATATTCCCTGTAGAATGCAAACATTCATGAATTTATCTATATAAAACAGGTAATATCAGTATGCAAAAGGTTATGAAAATAGAGGAAGAGAGAGAGAGGGTTCAATAGATTTGGAGAGTGCGGAAGAGGTTAGAAAGCTGCAAAAGTGAAAAGAGCAGAAGAATGTAAGAGAGTTGCAGAAGGTTGGAGAGTAGAATAATAAGAGAGAGAGCTAATATGAAGTAAAGGTTGAAGAGGCAGTAGTGGAGAAGGAGTATAACAGAGCTAATATCTAGGTAAATCAGCATTTTATTTTCATGATTGATCAGGAGTTTATAAATTTTTCTCAAAATTCAAAGTTACAGGATTGGAATGAAACCAAGATGGTTGAGTATATATCATCTTCTTGATTATAGCGCCACAAACGGTTCAAAAAACTAATGTCGTATGAGGGAGATATTGCATTCTGATCGAAATCTCAAACAAGTAAAATTTGCAACAGGGTTGAATGGGATGCCCAATCAGCATGGTGGATGTACATTAAGCAAAAAGGAATATTCTGAAGGCCTCCATGTGTCCCCAAAATGGCATACTAAAATTTTGGGTGAATGTCTACAGGGCTCGACCCCGCGACCTCCAGCAGAGCATGCACACGACACAACCGCCCGAGCTACATGTAGTTCTTAACCCTATAGTTCTCGGCATATATTTTGGGGGTTGGGGACTGCCAACGGTCCCAACCCACCAATGGTCCCACATATGTTATCACGTGGTGTTACCACAAATGTTACAAAACAAAGGTCAGCCTAACCGACAGTCTCCACCATTTCTGCGCAATGCTTATCACATGCAACGGTCAGCTGTATTCTCCGATGGTTAACTTTAACCCATAGCATTTAACCCGGAGTTCCGACTAATAACCATGGTTTCTGCATGTAGTTCCACCGACCATTACGGTCAGGCCAGGGTTTGGGGTGTGCATGTGGCCACCCCTAACCATAACACTAAATGTAACATTTAGTTCTGGTGGGATTTATGGAGTGTGTCTAATTTTGGGCGCAGTTGGCTAAATTAAATCTAGTTAAGTGGAGTTCTCCACTTTTAGTGGAGATTTTCTAGGTGTAATTGGGAAAATGAGTAGGAGACTCAATTTTCACCCTTTCAGAGGGAAAAAAAAGTCATTCTAGACTAAATTGAGCATTCTGGAGCCATTGGTGCAGATAAAACTACCATTAGAGGCCTGTAACTACATGTATTTGAAAATTTTTTAGCAGAATGAAAGATGGGCATGCCATTGGGAACTGGACCAGCAGATGTAGCGCGAGAGGGGTGAACTGATTCATCATTCCTGCTATGTAAATGTGATTTGGTAACTTATTTCTCTATTTTACACTATTGTTTAGTGTTATTTGTTCTTATTTCATGCTTCTAATTCACTATAATCATCTACAATTCATGGTTAAAATCCTCAATCCTTAAGCAAACTAACGAGACAAGTATGCACATGTTTATAAACTGAAAATACACTTAGCACAACAAAACTAATACATTCATTTCAAATCATATTGGTATCAAATTCTCTCTTTTTGTTGAGTGCAAATAATTTTTTAACTGTTTGCAAGTTTTTAGATGCTTACTAGGCTCAAGCTCAAAAGAGGAGAAGACAAATTGGTGAGAGCAGAATGTTCTCAAGAAGAGCCAAAGAAAAGGAGAGCAAGATTGCCACAATCTCCACCACCTAGTTCACCTCCTAAGGAAGCAGAAGCTACATTAAGCATATCTCATAGATAAGGAGAAATCCATGAAGAAGTTGATCCCAAAGAGGAAGAAAGAGTGTTCGGGAAAGAATTCCTTGACATGATTGAGATGCTTAGAATCCTTTATCAAGAAAGGAATGAGAGACTGGAATGAGAAGGATCAAAACTTTACAAGGAAGGACAGGAATCTTCAGGAGGTCACAATGATGGAGATAAGTCAAAGAAGGGAAATGGAGGAAATGGAGGCAATGGAGAGCCATCATCCTCACCCTCATCATCATCATCCTCTACTTCTACTTCAGTACTCAGCCACACTATTCAAAGAACACTGGTAAAAGTCCTTTTTAAAAACTTGATGTTAAGTTTGAATTGCCAACGTTTAATGGTGAAGTGAATGCAGAAAATCTTGATAATTAGATTAGGTAATTGCAGGTCTATTTGAGAATCTAGAACCTTCAAGATGATGATACCAAAATCTAATTAGCTTCATTGAGAATGGAAGGTGCAACACTTGTTTGGTGGGAAGCCAAGACAAAGGAGGAGATCAAAAAACATGGTAAGATTATTCTATCATGGACATATTTCATTACTGCTATAAAACAACAGTTTTATATATTAGCTCATATGCAGAAATCCATAATGAACTGGAAAACCTTTGGACAATTGAAGGGACAAAATGTGCAAGAATATACCCAATAATTTAGGAGAAGAGCTCTCTTATTAGGGGTAGATTTGCAGAGCCAAGATACTTTTCTCAAGTACATAGGAGGCTTACATAGCTATCTAAAACATACTATTCTCATTTTTAATCCCACCAGTCTAGATGAAGTATGTGTTCATACCACACATCTAGAAGCTAGAGGGAAAAACATTTATGAAGAGGGTAGAAAGAAACCTTTTAAGGTTAAAAACAAAGAGAAGACCTCAAAAGGTAAAAGAAAAAAGAATGCATCTGCTAATAAAAAGGGAGAAAAAGTGGTTTGTAAACATTGTTCAAAATAAGGCCATGATGAAACTCATTGTTGGAAATTACATCCTGAATTGAGGCCAAAGAAACCCAATAACAAAGGGAAAAAAAAAACTACAGCTACAACTCAACATGATTTAGGATATGATTCAGGTGATGAATCAAATATTACAGCCATGGGATTGAATAACATGAAGGGAAAATAAATTGAAACTAAGCCCAGTACTAGTACATCAAATTGTCACATACATGCTCCAAATGAAGAAGAAAGAATAGAATTGTTTCATGTGAGGATCATATCCAAACATACCAAGATTGACACATTGTTTGACAGTGGGTCACAAGAAAACTTAATCTATGAAGTTGGTCAAGAAAATTAATCTTGAGACCATTCCACATCCAAAACCATATCCATTGGGTTGGATTTGTAAGGATGCAAATTTACAGGTTTCAAAGAAATGCATATTTTTGTTTGCAATCACTGCACATTTTATTGACAAAGATGAATTAGATGTGGTTCCACTTGCCATAACAGGTATTGTGTTGGGGAGTCCTTACTTTTATGATAGGAAAGCGATCTTCCATCACCATGAGAACAAATATCATTTATTCAAAGATGGAAAGGAGTTCATTGTTAGAGCACATCGCAAGAAGAAAAACATTGATATGGTAAATGCTGGACAGGTAAAGAGGTTGGTAAATTCAAGTAAGAATTTTGTTCTTCTTATGATTAAGGCTAAAGTTGATGTTAAGCATGAATCATTGAGGGATGTGATCCTAAGTTGAAATCAGATTTATATGATGTAGTTAATGCACATCATGAGATGTTTTAGGAGCCAACGGGATTGCCTCCAAAAAGAGAGATTCAACATGAGATTCAGTTGCAGCAATATTGTCCTCTTCCAAACATCGGTATGTATCGCATGTCGATAATGGAGAATGCTTAAATAAAGAGGCAAATCAAAGAGATGTTGCACAAAGGAATCATAAGGCCAAGCACCTTGCCATGCAGTTCACCCAGAGTCTTGATATTAAAGAAATATGGGACTTGGTGCATCTATGTAGACTTCAGAGCTTTGAACAAGATTATGGTAAAGAATCGTTACCCACTCCCTAGAATAGATGATTTGCTTGATCAACTAAAAGAAGCAAAGTTTTTCACTAAGTTAAATTTAAAAAGTGGAGATTGTCAAGTAATAATTCCAGAAAGTGATATATGGAAAATTGCATTCAAAACCAAACAAGGATTGCTTGAGTGGTTAGTTATGCCATTTGGTTTTTGTAATGCACCGGAAAATTTCCTACGTGTTATGGATATTGTTTTGCATCCATTCCTTGATGACTTTGTGATTGTGTACTTAGATGACATATTTATTTTCAGCAAAACAAGAGAAGAACATGCCTTACATGTGAATAGAGTGCTTGATGAGAAATTGTTTCTTAAGATGTCAAAGTGTGAGTTTGGAAAGACTTATTTGGTTTATTTGGGACATATTGTAGGAGGAGGAGAGTTGAGAATTGATCCTTCTAAAGGGGAATCCATTGTGAATTGGCCCACACCCAAAACAGTAACTGAGGTAAGAAGTTTCTTAGATGCAGCTCAGTATTGGAGAAAATTTATCGCTAACTTTTTTTCCATCGCAGCTCCTATGCATGCGGTGACAAGTGTGAAGAAAGGCTTCAAATGGGGAGGAAAAAAACAACAAGCTTTCGAAGCTTTAAAAGACAACACTAGTTCAGCTCCAGTCCTTGCATTACCAAATTTGTGACATCCATTCGAGATACAAACTGATGCTGGTGATTATGCCATGGGTGCAGTACTTTTGCAGTATGGTAAGCCTATCGCTTTTCATTCTGAAACATTTAATGGTGTTGTGACAAATTATCCTACATATGGAAAAGAACTATATGCATTGGTACAAAGCGTCAAGAAGTGGAAACACTACTTGATGGGTAAAGAGACTATTGTGCATACCGATCACCAACCATTACAGTACTTGCAGTTGCAAACAAAATTGCAGCAATCAAGAAATTTCAGGTGGATGGGATTTCTTCAACAGTTTCACTTCGTTATAAGGTACAAGAAAGGAATTTTCAATAAAGTTGCTGATATGCTTTCAAGACCAATCATTAGTGCATCTACTTTACTAAAAAATGATTTTATTGTACATGAGAGTTACATAGAACAATATGCACATGATGTTGATTTTCAAGATGTGTATGCTAGTTTGAGTGAAGGGAATCAAGTTGAAGAAAAATATTATCACATGCATAACAATTTGTTGTCTCATTTGGGCAAGTTGTGTATACCACAAGGAGAGAGGCTAAGTTTCATGAGAGAAGCTCATTCATCTATTATTGTTGGACACTTTTGGGTAAGCAAAACAGTGGCGCATCTATAGAGGTATTCCTATTAGCCTTGCATGATAGATAGTGTGTCACGTTTTATAAGAGGTTGTTATATGAGCTCATCAAGTAAGCCTAGTAATGGGAAGCTTGGGTTGTACACGCCACTACCGATACCATCAAGGCCATGGGAGAGTGTCTCCATGGACTTTGTTGGAGGTCTACCTATGTCAAGAAAACAACATGATTGTGTTTATGTAGTTATGGATAGCTTCAGTAAAATTTGTATACTTATGCCATATAATAAAACCATTATTGTTGAACAAACTACTGTACTTTATTTTCAACATGTATGGGTTCATTTTGGATTTCCAACTTCTATTTTTACTGATAGGGATTCCAGGTTCATTGGGAATTTTTGGTCCAATCTATGGAGTATGATGGACACAAAGTTGAAAAAGAGTATTTCTTTTCATCTGCAAACAGATGGACAAACTGAGGTGGTGAACAGAACTGGTGTGCATCTATTGAGAGGATATTGTAGTAAACATCCTAATTTTTGGGATGAGAAACTACATTACATTCAGCATGCTTACAACCAGACAAAGCACTCTTCAACTCAGACATCACCTTTTGAAGTATGCTTTGGGTATTTTCCAAAATCTCCATTAGACTTCATCTTTGGGAAGGATGTTGCAATAGATGGCCATAGTGATATTGACAAGGCTCACAATTTCATTGAGAAAATCCATATTATACATCAACAAGTTCAAGAATAGCTTGAGAAAATTCAAAGAAAATACAAAGAGATGCATGAAAAACATAGAGTTGATCACAAGTTTCAAGAGGGATATGAGGTATGGTTGCACATTAGCAAAGAAAGGATGCAAGGGGAAGGTAAAAATCTCAAACACATTCGATATGGTCCATTCAAGATCATAAAGCAAGTTGGTAATAATGCATTTCAACTTGACTTGCCTTCATATATGCAAATGTATTCAATTGTTAATGTTGAAAACTTACGTTTGTATGAGCCATCTTTGATCGATGATCAAAGAAGTGATGTTCAGCTACCTTCTATTTAATATTTCTCGCCAAAATTTATGGATGAGATCAAGGAAGATACAATTCTTGACAGGAAGACAAGAGCATCCAAGAGGGGAAGTGTTGACTACCTTCGAGTTGGGCTCAAAGGCACTAAACCAGGAAAGGAAAAGTGGATGAAGGTTGGAAAGGTGGGGGAGTTGTACCCTCGTTTATTGAATAGGTAATCAAGTCTTTTGAGGTCCAAAAGCTTCCCAATGGGAAGGAGTGATTAGGAGTGCTCAAAATTCAAAATTACAGGATTGGGTTGAAACTAGGATGGTTGTGTAGATCTCGTCTTCTTGATTCTGGCGTCGTGAACGGTTCAAAAAACTAATGTCATATGAGGGAGATATTGCGCTCTGATCGAAATCTAAAGAATATCCAATCAGCATGGTGGATGTACAGTCAGCAAAAATAATATTCTGAAGAATATTCCTTTTCTCTAGGCCAATCAATGGGTGACAAGTATCGCTTCATTATTTTTTGAATGGTTTTACGTTGTTTTTTTTGGGCCAATCAATGGGTGACACGTGGCCAGCCCTAAGCCCACCACGTGTCCCCCAAATGGCATACTAAAATTTTGGGTGAAGGTCCGCAGGGCTCCACCCCGCAACATCTGGCAGAGCACGCAAATGACACAACCCCCTGAGCTACACATAGTTCTTAACCCTATATTTCACGACATATATTTAAAGTGTATTGAAATGCGTATTGGGGATTGCGGACCGCCGACGGTCCCAACCTGCCAACGGTCCCACATATGTTGTCACATGGCGTTACCACAAATTTTACAACACAATGGTCAGCCTAACCAATAGTCTCTGCCATTTCCACGCAATGCTTATCACATGCAACAGTTAGCTATATTCTCCGACGGTTAACGTTAACCCATAGCATTTAACCCGGAGTTCCGTCTAACAACCATGGTTTCTGCCTGTAGTTCTGCCGACCGTTACGGTCAGGCCGGGGTTTGGGGTGCAAATGTGGCCACCCCTAACCATAACACTAAATTTAACAGTTATTTCTGGCATGATTTATGGAGCGCGCTTAATTTTGGGCAGAGTTGGCTAAATTACTCGAGTTCTCCACTTTTAGTGGAGTTTTTCTAGGTGTAACTGGGAAAATGAGTAGGAGACTCAATTTTCGCCCATTCAGAGGGAATGAAGAGTCATTCTAGACTCATTGGAGCATTCTGGAGCCATTGGTGTAGAGAAAAAAACCATTAGAGGCCTATAACTACATGTATTTGAAAAATTTTGAGCATAATGAAAGATGGACATGCCATTAAGAGCTAGACCAACAGATGTAGCCTAGGAAGGGTGAACTAATTCATCATTCCTACTGTGTAAATGTTATGTGGTGACTTATTTCTCTATTCTACACTGTTGTTTAGTGTTATTTGTGCTTATTTCATGCTTCTAATTCACTATAATCATCTACAATTCATGGTTAAAATCCTCAATCCTTAAGCAAACTAATGAGACAAGTATGCACATGTTTATAAACTGAAAAGACACTTAGCACAAAAAAACTAATACATTCATTTTAGATCAATGATGAGTGAGGGGATTGTACTCTCCTTTCAAGTAGTAGCTTGATAAATTTCCAGTTGTAGCTAGTTGAGGTAGGAGCCTCCTTTGGGTTGTAGCCTGCAGAAAAACACACAGGAGTTGGTGCTTCCGTTTCAAGTTGCAGTTTGATAGATGTCCAGTTGGAGCTAGTTGACGTAGGAGCCTCCTATGGGTTGTAGCCTGCAGAAAAATACATGGGATTTGGTGCTTTCATTTCAAGTTGTAGCTTGATATATGTCGATTTGGAGCTGGTTGAGGTAGGAGCCTCCTGTGGGTTGTAGCTTGCAGAAAATAGATGGGAGTTGGAGCTTCCTTACAATTTGTGGCTTGCAGAATTTGAGGTAGTAGCCTCTTGTAGGTTGGAGCCTACAGAAAACCAGTGGTGAGAGGGATTTGGAGCTTGCCTTTGCATCACAATAATAATAAGATGTGGTTTTCTCCCTTATGGGTTTCCACTTATATCTGTTGTCTATGTTCTTGATGATTATGTGTTCATGTCATGCTTTAATCTGCTTAATTACTTGTTATACACACATTAAGTTTGTTGATTCATTATGTATTAATCTTCTTATGAACTGAAGGTGTAATTGAGTTTAATGAAAATAGTTTTAAATGTCCATGAATGTACTAAACTGATTCACCCCCCCCCCCCATTTTAGCTAAGAGTTCATCAAGGAGGTGGTTGGTATTCTTTTGTAGGAGAGACATAAGGCACATCTTCTAGCTCTGGCATCTCATTATCAGGTGACTGACGAGGAGGAGTACTACCAAAACGATCACTGAAACCCTAACAACCATTATCCAATGGGGTGGGACTATCATAAGCATCAATATCACCACCCTCATCATCATGATCATGATCATCACCCTGATCATCGTGATCACCACCCTCATCATCATGATCATGATAATCACCCTAATCATCCTGATCACCACCCTCATCTGATGTATCTATCGTTGCATGATGTTGGCATGCATCCCTGATCTTTGTTAGTACCCTACTAGCTCCGATGTTATGCCGCATAAGAGACATCATCTCACTCAGACAGTCCATGTACATACCCATGAACATAGGATCGGCGGTGATATCTCGATCCCTCATAGGGCAGACTCTCGTATCAAACAAAACTTTGGCCAATATGTCATAATGGTCTAAGCTCGCATACCATCCTTACGGCCCTAGACGCCCATGCCCTCTGAGGATGTGCCTCACCCTCTTGGGCCTCACCCATCTCCTCATCTCCTTTGACATCATGTGGGGGAGGAGGCATGCCCTCATCGAATGTGTCAATGTCTACAAAATAGATAGTACAGAAAAATAATTAAACAATTTCATTAAAATTTTAATAAAACAAGTTAAAGAACGAGCTATAATAAATTTTATTCTAATTCATTAAAATAAGAAAATGAAACTAGATTAATTTAAAGAAAACATTAATATTATCTCTATCATCTAGAGGCTTAGCTATTGTGAAGAGGATGTTGGTACATCCTCTCCAATCAATCCCTGTGTCTGGAAACACCAATGCGACAAACACATGGTCATCCTCACTAGCTAGTAGCACCTATGCCTTGAGAGAAATCCTTGATGGATACTCTGACAAGCCCATCTTGGGAATAATCTGCCCCCTCATGCACATTCAGACCTCAGTGATCATCCTAGGAGGGTGACATTCAAATGTAGGACTCGTCTCTAGAAACCTCTCAAAAAATAAATGAAAAATCTCGGAAGAAAAAGGGAAGGTCTCCCTCCCATGTCTCAATGCACGACATCTATCTAAAGCAATGCAAAATTGCCTCAAAAAAATGGCAGACCATCTGATGCAACGTGGCACGTGAATTAAAGAATAAACATAATGCAAAAGATGGAAACTAATTCGTTTCCCATCACTACTAGAGTGTGTAATTATGGTGACTAATAATGAGAGGCACCCAACCTCCTCTGTAGAAAAATAAGAAATATGTAGTTGTCCACCACAAGATTAAAAAGTTGATGGATGGACCGCATGAGGCCTGACATACCTAAGAGTGTACGCAAGCTGACTCTTACATGCAACCCCATGGGGTACATCGCGGAACTAGGTAAAATCCTTCCCTCTCCTCGATAAGTCAATGATAAAGTATATATCCTCCTAAGTGTGCCTAAACCATGCCCTAGGACTAACACAGAAAGCCTACTCCTGAACACTCCATCAAAGAATCAAATGCACCAATAAGACAAATTTCTCCTTCAGGGAGGTAGCCTCCTCATAGTACTTGAGGAGGCCTACATTCCTCAAGAGTGCTCAGGTCGTTGTAGTAATAGGGTGAGGGTATAAATCCCTCTCCCTCTCTCTAGCCTTCCATGTTCAGATCATATTGTATGGGTCCACCTGCTGCTCTTGCTCTTGTTGGTTCTCCCTCTCCTAACATCTTTGCTACATGTCTGACATATAAAATACATTAGCCTCATACATAAATTACATTTTTATTCATTAAATGAAACATGTATTTATAGATATTGAAATATAACTTTTAATTATTAAAAAAAAATCACCAGTGCACTCAAAACATAGTCATGCACCAGTGTTGGTGTGCTTTCAACTATAACCACACTGATAATGGGGTACATATAAGTATGGAACACAGTTTTTGGTTCAAAATTTTAACTTTTTATAAGTATGGATAACCTTTTCACATTGGTACAAAATGTTTAGGTTATCAAACGCACTGAGCTATAGCTATATTTTTAAATATTAAGTTTGTGGTATGTTTGGTAAATATAAACTCACCAGGTGTGACACACCAATGTACAATCTATCACATCATTTCTGGTGTGTTTTCATTTACAAAATGCACTGAAACAATGGTGGTGTGTTATGTTCATGCACTGAATTGTGGTGCACCCTGTAAATTTTACAGGGAACACTTCTATTGGTGCAAGCCGAATGTATCGAACGCACCGCACGGTGAAAAAAAAATGAAAAACAGTGGGAAATTTAGCTTAATTTACAATTGTAATATTCTAAAATAATAAATTGCAAATAAACATCGACCTAAATTTAGCTTAATTTACAATTGTAATCTTCTAAATAATAAATTGCAAATAAACATAGACATTACCTAGACATTTGGTCGTCGGGGAGGCATTGTGGACACGTAATGGAGAAAAAAAAAATTTAGGACAGTTTGAAAAAATTGAAAACTCAAACATTGAGCATGATATGGAAGGATGGTGAGCAAGATAAGCATCGACATATAGGAACTTTCATGTGGCAAGAGTGGCACCGGTGCTTCAAATATTTCCTGCATTGTAGATTGTAAAAATGAAAATTACGGCCAGGAGGGTTTTTTATTTAACCCTCCTCTGGTGTGTTTCTCCAAACACACCGTTGTGTGATATATCCAAAAGCTCCACATTTTTTTAATTAAAAATATCGTGGTTCTTTTCTCAAGACACCCTAGGGCGTTTCTCTAGAGGTACCGCACCATTTTTGTGCTTTTACTATAGCACTGCTATTTTTTTAGAATTTAAAACTACCTAGCGATGCCCTTTAGAAGATGCCCCAAGGTGTTTTGTTAAGCTTACAACATCAACGTTTTGTTGGAAAATAGCACCACTTTTCTCTAAAATTTAAAACTATAGTGGTGCTCCTTACTGGTATGCACCGGGACGTTTTACTATGTGAAGGGAACCGATACTATCGACTATTCAAGCCCCAGTGCGTTATGTTATTTAGTGCACAATATTTTTTATTTTTATTTTATAAAAATAAATTTTTGACAGTGCAACATGTTATTTGCAGCACTAGTTCTTGTATGAATAGTAAAGCATCAATGCGTTTGTAGATTTTAGGCGCAATGTCCAAAATACATCCTCTAAAACATCCGCCCGCCCACCTCTATTAGTGACCTCCACTACAAACGGATTTTTGGACTATTTTTATAGGGGCTTCCACAAAAACCTCCACTAGAAAGTCTTGTCCTTGTAGTGTTATTCCCTGTTAATCATAGATCATCGGCATACACCACAAGATATACACTAATTTTTCCAAATTTCTTAACAAACTAAGTTTCATCATCCAGATTAATGTTTTTGAAATTCAATTTCAAAATATGCTTCAGTAGTTTTTCATATCAGGGTTGCAGTGCTTACTTTATTTCATATAAGGATTTGATCATTTTACGATTTTTTTTCTTTTCCCTTTATAAAAAAACGTTTCAGTTGATCTATAAAGAGATTTCCTTTCAAGTATCCATTCAAGAAAGAAGTGTTCACGTCTATTTGATGAACTTTCCATCCATTTTAAGCTACCAAGGAAAAGAGAGTCTAGATGGTGGCCTATTTTTCTATGTGGAGGGAATTTTCTTCATAATCAACACCACATTTCCATGCAAATCCTTTTTCCATGCACCTTGCTTTGTACTTTTCAAGTGATATATTTGATTCGTACTTGTTATTGTAGATCCACTTGCAATCAGTTAGTTTGGTTCTAAATATAGGGTCCACCAACTTTCATGTTCCATTCTTTATACAAGCATTATAATCTTTGCATTGCTTCAAAATTTATAGTTTTTGAAATGTAAAATTATATTTTCAAAAATGAAAATCTCATAATTGAATTCAAAATTTTGAAATACCAATATTTATATTTTCAAACAATTTTTCACTTTGAAAACATTAATTTGTATACTTTCACTTTAACATTTATATTATAATTCATAAGATTAAAATTTAGCTTAATTGGTGTTTTGATTTTGTTGTATATTTTGATCGAATTAATATATTAGTTAGTTTTTAATTGTTTAAAGTATATATTCAAATTTTAAAGAGGGAGTATTAAATTTTTATAATTCTTAATAAATAAAATTTTTACTAATTTATTATATATACAATTATGAGATAATTATTTCTAAAATAAATAATTCCAATGGGGCATTTCAATTGGTGATGGATATAAAAATGAAATGTTATGTGTGAGGAGGTTTGAGATTCAAATCTCCTCGATTTACATGTACATGTTCATGTGGAAGGGTCATACCTTATTAGGTGGATGGCATAGATTTAACATCACCATATCAACACATGTAATATTAGGCATGTGGTATTGATAAGCCATGGTACTGGTCCATGGTATTGTAAGAAGAACTATTTACAAGTTAAGAATTTCCACGGTAAAGTGAGGGTGAATCTGCATGGTCAAGAATATTGTTACATTTTTTTTAAATGTACATATGTTTAACTAATATATTAATTCTTTTTTAAGCAATTAAAATATCATTAAATTATCAAAAATTTACATAGAGTACACTCTTGTAAAAATTTTGGCAGACTATATCTGAATTGAGCATGTTCAAGAAACAAAAATAACCTTTCTAACCGAGAGAAGGTTGGGGAGAGACCATTTTCCCTTATGTGGGAAATCAGGTGGTCTCCTTGAGTGTCATGAGACTAGTTTTAATATCAAAATATCATACTAGAGTGCAAGAAAAATAACAAAATAGCAGATACTGGCAAAGCATTTCCTAGAGATTTATAGTGAACCAAATCATGTTGTGGATTACTTGAATGGATCATCTTGCCATTTCGGAAACCATGGTGGTATTTCCCATTCAATGACCATCCATCCAGTGTTGATGTTGGCATCCTACTATGGTGTTTCTCTAGTTGAATTATCTGTCGTGATTTTCTTGCTGGCAGTGGCTTTCTCCTTCACCTCATAACACGATTTACCTAGTTCTCATATTTTCTTCTCCCTCCTTTACAAAGATCCAGCTTCACTGGAATACATTGTTTTACACCTTGAAATATCGAAGTTTGTGGGGCTCGAAGAAGAGGGATCCAAGTTGCCTAGGGAGTCCAAGGAAGCTGGAGGAGGGAAATGAAGTCCCATAGCTCTAGATAAAACATGTAGAGTAGACAAAGAATGAACTAGATGGAAGTCTAGAATAGTGATTTTTCCCTCCACAAAAAACAAAACCTCTTCCTAATTCCTCAAGTGTCGACCGATAATATTCCTAACCACCCAATTTCCATCACCAATATTTATTGTCTCCTTTATTTCCATTTTCATGACCATTTGTATTATGTGTTGCGGAGGTCCTCGTCGAACTGGTCATCTCCTTGGCCATGTCAAGGAGGAGGAGTCTAACGGCCTCTTCCTCACCCTCCTCTCCTAGTGTGACCATATTCGCGAGCCATATTTATTTTAGAAATATCTAAATAGATTCAACTGATCAAGTAATATGCTAAAAAACATATTGAATCAATTATACAATTGTGGAAACCAATTACGATCACACAATCACATGAACAAGAAAGAGAAATAATTTCAATAGCACAACACAAAGATGTATCTGGGGAAAGCCTCAAGTTTAAAACCTCGCTATCTATATATTTCAGTAATTCAAGAACATGAAATAATACAATTTTATTTCCCTTCCTAAGAAACCTTTGCACCATCTCTTGTACACAAGATTCACTTGGCACACCTTTCTCTCACAAGATCCGTGCAAAAACTTGTGCTTCCTATTGCTTGGTATCACTAACTTGTGCTCACCAAAACAATTATTAAACTGGTGTCTTCATTCCTCCTTTTAAAGGCAATTTTATCTAATTAAGGAATTATTAGTTTTATTCCTTCTTCTTACTTCATGCACCACATGTACAATTTGGATGATTATCAAATTGATATTATACTTCCCTTTAACTCCAATCTCAACTGGGTCTTCCTAAGAATTGACATGCAACAGATATTTATAGTGAATTATCAGTTATTTCATAGATCACTGCATGTGAATTAAATCATATTTAATTCACTCGACCTCTCACTAGTTCCTCCATCAATTAGAACTAGTTAAACAGATTTTAACTCAAATAATTAAGTTAAAAATTTACAACTCAAAATAAATTGCAACTAGACCCCATAAAACTTAGAGTGAACTCTACATGCCTCCAGTTTGACCCCCAACTCAAATTGGCTAAGCTAACTAAGTCTTCCTGACTTAGTTAATTAGTACAAGTTGTCATGTGATGTGGAATTACAATTTACTTCTAATTTTAATTAAGGGAAAATTAAATTAAAAGCCTCATGGGTGTCATTTTCAATATTTCTTGTTTCCATTTTCAACACTCTCTCTCAATAAGAAAGGAATTCAAATCTATCTCGGTCATGTACCTTTGGAATCTTTTGCATGCAACACTTCTCTCTAGTGTTGTTGCTACTGCAACTTTTGAATATGAAAAGCATCCAAACCTGAATCAATATGATGCATTTGTCACAAGAGTCTCTAACTGCTACTAGCTACTGCAATGTTTACTGAAAACTCTGTGTTTTTGTTGACTCTGCAACTGTTCCATCTGCTTTGCTGCCAACTTTGCTCTATGCTCCCAAGTGTTTGATTGTTGATAGTCTCTTCATCTATCACTCTAACATCTGACTACATCAACCACCACTAATCCATCCTTCTACTATATACTGTGGCCCCCGTAGCAAGGTAATGATCCATGAGACAAAACATCTCAATGGACCCTGTCCAAATTTCTACACTCTTAGGACTATGAATTCACATCGCCCCACCTCTCACCTGGTGGTATGGCTCCATGTGCTCCCTCTGCCCACTTGGTTCGAAATTCCCCCCCTACTTGAGGTCTCTTCTTAAGTGGATGCCTCCACTCAGTCTCCTCTTTGCTTCTCTAATTATGGATGCTCCATGTTAGGTCCCTATATTACTAGTATAATCCCGTATTGTTGTTAGTGTAACCCCCTTATTGTTATTATTGTGCCCTTAAATTATTATTGTTGGGTCGGCTAGGATTACATTGTGGCCCCATGGACTCATATATATAAAAAGGAGGTTTTGTAATTTGTATCATCCAAGAATTGTTCATTCATGTAATGTATTGGAGGTTTCCCCCTCAAAGTGGCTTATTTCTAAGGCTTTGATATCTCTTTTCTTCTATTTTTGGAGTTGGCTTCACAACATTTGGTATCAGAGCTTTGGATTCTAGGGTTTCGCTGCTCCAAATAGGTCATTGTGGCATTTTCGCTATAAAATTTTTTCTACAAAGTTTCAGAAGCTGAAATTTTTAGGGTGCGAAGAGAAAATTCTGAGGAACATCTTCACAAAATTTCAGAGCTTGGTTCGCAATATTTGCGGAGATATGATCTGTGGAAGTTAGGTCTTTTTGTAGGCTCCTCAATTTAATATAAATAGGTCATCGTGGAATTTGCGCTATAACTTTTTTTCTACGAAAGTTCAGAGTCTGAAACTTTTAGGGCGGGAAGCTAAAATCCTGAGGAAACTCGTCACAAAATTTTAGAGCTTGGTTCACAACATTTTCGGAGATATGATCTATGTAAGGTAGTGCTTTTTCAGGCTCCTGAATTTCATCTCAAAGAGGTGTTCGTGGGAAAATCTTCATAAATATCTCTATGAGCATCGGATTGGAGTGCTGTAAAAATTGGTCGCAAGTACACGGACTGTAGTTTCTTTGCTATCAATTTCAGAGCTAAAAGACGAAACCGTGACATGTGGCAAGTCATACAAGTTCTCTCTACTGAACCAGTCCATAATTAGGTCATTGTGGGAGATTGGACATAACTTTGCCTTGGAGAATCCAAATCAAGTTAGACCTATGGCATTCTAAAGATAATTCAAAAGGCTACCTCAGTGCCAAATTTAAGATATTGAAGAGCCGCAATCACAGAGATAATCCAATTTCAATATCGAGTTCCTCAAAAGCAAGAAAAATGTGTGTATTTTTTTCCGAATTGCATAAGTCTTGTTTGAAGAATCAATTTGAATTGATTCCAAGGGCATATTGTAGAATAGATCTCAGAATTGGGTTCTAAAAAAATGCCCGTAAAAATAATTCAACACCCAGTAAGCCTTCAGAAGGCTCTACTATGACTCATGAAGATGAAGAATTGCAACATGATCTATCAAAATTACAAGAGAAAGTGCACCAAATTTCGCTCTCACAAAGAGCAACAAAAAATGAAATGGAAGTTTTGAAGAAAGGCATGGAAGCGAAGATGGATGGTTTGAAGAATAATATGGATGGTTTGAAGAAAGGCATGGAATCTAATATATATGGCATGGAAGCTGGCATGGAATATAAGATGGATGACATGGAAGCTAAGATCGATGAAAAAATGAAAGACAACATGGAAAAAATGAAGAATGATCTAAAAGAATACATGGAAGGTTTGACAAAGTTGATACAAGAAATGTTTCCTAATGGAGAAAAGATAGTAGAGGAAACTCATGATGAGAATAAAATAAATGTTAATCATGACTTCATAAACTTTAATGTTGGCGGGAAGAACCACCATATTCCAAAAATGGATATGAGGAAGTTTGATGGAAAGGATAATGTAACATGGATACTATAGATGGAGCAATATTTTGATCTCCATAATGTGCAAAACACACAAAAGGTATGTATTGAAACTTTACATTTAGAATAAAATACATTTGTATGGTATCGATGGCTTTGCTCCCGTAAAAAAATTGTCACTTGGTCATTTTTTACGAAAGAAATGATAGCACATTATGAGGATACAAAGAGCAACACCTTCTTTAGCCAATTGATAAATCTCGAACAAAATGGTTTAGTGGGGGAGCACATTGAGGACTTCCAAAAATAGAATATAAGGGTAACTGATATTCCAGAGGAACACAGGATTGATCTCTTCATAGGTACTTTAAAGGATAACATCCAACATGAAGTTCACGTTTTGGAACCTGATTCATTGGAGAAGGCATTCAGGTTGGCAAGAAAAATTGAATGTAAAATTATGGCGACAAGGAAGCCTACCACTCACTTCTATAAAGAAGGAAGTGTTTCTACGCCTAGATTTCCACAACCTACAAGGTTGACAAAACAACAATTGGAAGAAAAAAGAGCAAAAGGGCTTTGCTACAGTTGTGATAGCAAATACACTAAAGGTCATAAGTGTGCTGAGAAGAAATTATTTTACATAGATTGTGAAGAGGAAGAAGAAAATGAACAAGAAGAGGATATGCACCAGGAACCAGCCCTAGAAGAGGAAGAAATGAATCCGACCATATCGTGTAATGCACTGGCAGGAATTACCACTCCTCAAACTCTCAAGATAGAAGGACATATCAAGAAGAAAAAGATAATAGTGTTGATTGATTCAGGTAGCACCCATAATTTTATTCATTGTAAGGTAGCCAAGGAATTGAATTGTTTCCTATACCCAGCACCAGAATGTCAAGTGATGGTTGCAAATGGAGGAACTATAAATTTCTCTGGAAAATGCCATAATATCAAGCTAACCATGGGGGAATATATATTGAATAGTCCAATGCTTTCCATTCCTATGGGAGGTGTTGATGTTGTACTAGGAGTACAATGGTTACAATCTTTGGGGACGGTAGCTTTTAATTTTCAAGAACTTTTCTTGAAATTTTTTTCAAAAGGAAAGGAAGTCGAATTATGGGGTATGGCAGGGAAAAAAGGAAAGATAATAAGCTCTAATGTCATGACGAAGCTTCTAAAGAAAGAACAACAAGGCGTAATTGCACAATTATGCTCACTATAAGTTCCAACATCAAAATAATCTATTTATGCAAATCTCGAACAAGTCTTGGACAAAAATTCCAAGGTGTTTGAAACTCCTAAAGGACTCCCACCTATTTGTGATCATGATCATGCTATTCATTTTATTCCAGGAAGTGTTCCTCCGAACATCAGGCCTTATAGATATCCTTATTTCCAAAAGAGCGAAATTGAATGTATGATTGCAGAAATTTT
The DNA here is from genome assembly GCA_034641835.2 of Pinus albicaulis. NCBI lineage: Eukaryota > Viridiplantae > Streptophyta > Pinopsida > Pinales > Pinaceae > Pinus > Pinus albicaulis. The sequence goes on from CM076579.1 coordinate 866,442,930, forward strand.
AGAGGCGGGTATAATTCAACCTAGTCAAAGTTCTTTCTCTACTCTTGTAGTATTGGTACATAAGAAGGATGGATCATGGCGCATGTGTCCAGATTATTGGGTGCTCAATAAGCTCACCATTAAAGATAATTTCCCATTCCTATGATTGATGAATTATTGGATGAATTACATGGAGCAATTTATTTTACCAAGTTGGATCTTCATTCAGGATATCATCAAATTATAATGAAGACTGAAGATATTCCAAAAACAACATTTCGAACTCATGAGGGTCATTATGAATTTTTGGTCATGCCTTTTGGTCTTACTAATGCACCTTCTACATTTCAAGGGTTGATGAATTCCATTTTCAAACCCTTCCTTAGAAAATTTGTGCTAGTATTTTTTGATGATATACTAATCTATAGCAGGTCTTGGAAGGATCATGTTGAACATATTGACAGGGTGCTCAAACTATTGCAGGAGAAACAATTATATGCAAAAACATCCAAATGTTTCTTTGGAGTACAAGAGGTGGAATATCTGGGTCATATTGTATCTCACGAGGGTGTTAAGGTAGACCCTAACAAAATTAAAGCTATTAAGGAATGGAAAGTCCCCACAACCATAAAGTAGTTGCGAGGATTTCTTGGGTTAACAGGGTATTATTGAAAGATTTTTGAGACTTATGGGAGAATAGCAACACCTATAACAACATTATTGAAGAAAGATGCATTTTCATGGACTCCTGAAGCAACTAAGGCCTTTGAACATCTTAAAGAGGAAATGTGCCTAGCACCAGTCTTAGCTATGCCAGACTTCACAAAAACCTTTATTGTGGAATGTGATGCCTCAGGAAATGGAATTGGTGCTTTTTTAATGCAAGAAGGAAGACCCATTGCTTTTGAAAGTCGTCCAATCAAAGGAAAGTATTTACAGAAACCTATTTATGAGAAGGAAATGTTAGCAATACTGCATGCACTAAAGAAATGCAGAACTTACCTAATGGGAAGACACTTCAAGGTAAAAACTGATCATGATAGTCTGAAACACTTTTTGGAACAAAGACTATCTTCAGAAGAGCAGCAAAAATGGGTCACAAAGATGCTGGGTTATGACTTTGAAATAATCTACAAAAAAGGAAAGCTTAATGTTGTTGCAGATGCACTCTCAAGAAAGAATGAAGAGGTGGAAGCATTTCTTTGTGCCATTTCTATTATCCAACCAGATTGGATAACTGAATCAAGAGATGAATGGAAGAAGGACAAAGAGGTATGGATACTCATTAAAAAGTTGCAGCAAGATCCTAGTACATCTGATACATTTAGTTGGAAAAATGATTCCTTATGGTACAAAGATCGCTTATATCTTTGTAAGAATTCCCAACTAAAACAAAAGATTCTTCTGGAATTGCACACTTCTCCTTTAGGAGGACACTCAGGATTTTTAAAAACTTACCACAGGGTGAAGAAAGAATTTTTTTGAGATGGCCTTAAATCTGATATTCGAAAGTTTGTGGCGGAATGTTTGGTTTGCCAGCAGAATAAAGTGGAAACAATTAAGACCCCAGGACTTCTACAACCTTTATCCATCCCAAGTCAACGTTGGGAGGAGATTTCAATGGATTTTATCACAGGTTTACCTAAGTCCGAAGGAAAGAGTGTCATCATGGTGGTAGTTGATAGACTTACCAAGTATGCACACTTTTGCGCATTATCTCATCCATTTAAAGCAAGTACAGTTGCTACTACATTTATGGATAGAATTCAAAAGCTACATGGAAGCCCAAGGGTTATTGTGAGCGACAAAGATCCCATTTTTACCGGAAATTTTTGGACGGAGTTATTTTCTTGTTTGGGTACTCAATTAGCTCATAGCTCATCTTATCATCCTCAATCTGATGGTCAAACTGAGATAGTAAATAAATGTTTGGAAGGATATCTTTGTTGTTTTGTATCCGATAAACAAACACAATGCGTCAAGTGGTTACCTCTCGCTGAATGGTGGTATAACACTTCCTTCCATACTGCAGCAAAAATGACCCCATTTATGGCACTTTATGGATATCATCCACCATCCATTACATCATCTTTAAGGGAAAATTAGAAGGTTCAAGCAGTGGAAGATCACATCGAGCATCAGCAAGAAGTTCTCCAACTCTTAAAGGATAACCCGAATTTGGCACAAAATCGAATGAAACAACAAGCAGATCAATATCGCAGCGAGAGAAGTTTTGATGTAGGAGATTGGGTATTTTTACGGCTACAACCATACAAACAAATGTCCCTCAAGCAAGCTAAGAAGGATAATAAATTATCACCAAAGTACTATGGTCCTTACAAGGTGTTGCAAAAGATTTGTACTATGGCATACAAATTGGAGCTTCCTGCTTCTTCGCGAGTACATCCAGTTTTCCATGTTTCATGCTTAAAGAAGGTTATAGGTGAAAATCTTCCAGTTCAAACAATATTTCCAGAACTTGATGAGGAAGAAAAAATCATATTGGAACTTGAAGCGGTCATGGAAACAAGAACTCGATAGCTACGGAATCGATCAATTTCAGAGTATCTCATCAAGTGGAAGAACTTACCCACTGAAGATTCTACATGGGAGGATGAGAATTTTATACAGAAGCACCCAGAGCTACTCAAGTGTTGAGGACAACACTTTTTTGAAGGAGAGGGGCATGTTAGGTCCCTATATTACTAGTATTGCCCCTTATTGTTGTTAGTGTAACCCCCTTATTGTTATTATTGTGCCCTTAAATTATTATTGTTAGGTCATCTAAGATTACATTGTGGCCCCATGGACTCCTATATATAGAAATGAGGTTTTGTAATTTGTATCATCCAAGAATTGTTCATTCATGTAATGTATTGGAGGTTGACCCCTCAAAGTAGCTTATTTCTAAGGCATTGATATCTCTTTTCTTCTATTTTTGGAGCTGACTTCACAACAATACACAAATTTATGAGGCTTCTTCTGAGGCTACATGTTGAGAGGTAATTCATGCTCCCCCTCAACCATCAAGTCTCTAACCATTTTCCTTGCTCCTCAAAGCTTTGCATGCATCTGGTACCTCAAGTGCATACAAGTTGTTGAATTGCACATCAATCTGTTTCATTTGTCTCTAGCGATCTGTCTAAGGAAAACCTTCCCTTTGGTAAAAGTCACATTGTTTGGGCACTCTGGAAACTCATATTTGCGCTGTGATTGTCCCACTGTCACAAACATTTATGAAAAAAAAGAGTTGATTTTAAATCGACGATATCTCCCTCATATGAACTCTGATTCATCCAATTTTTTTTTTTAATTTGGGTATTTTTTCGCAAGGAATACATATCTCTATTTGTTTTTGAAAAATTTGCACCATTTTTTTCATATCTTCTTTACAAACTCATCGACAAAAAAAATCATGCTCTGATACGATGTAGAAAATCCAAATATATTCAACTAATATTTTAATATGCTAAAACAAATTAATGAATTAACTCTACAAATTGTAGAAACCAATCATGATCACACAATCACATGAACAAGAAAGAGAGATAATTTCAATCACACAACACAAATATGTATCTAGGGAAAGCCTCAACTAAAAACCCCGCTATCTATATATTCCATTAAGTCAAGAACATGAAACAATACAATGTTATTTCTCTTCCGGAGAAACCTCTGCACTATCTCTAACTGCCTCAGTACTCTACCAACATGTGCACAAAATCCTCTTGACACACCTTTCTCTCACAAGCTCCACACACAAACTTCTGCTTCCTATTGCTTGGTATCACCAACTTGTGTTCACCATAACAATGATTAAACTTGTTCCTTCATTCCTCCTTTTAAGGGAAGTTTTCACTAATTAAAAAATGATTAGTTTTAGGCCTTCTTCTGACTACATGCACCACCTGTACAATTTGGATGATTGTACAATTGATAGTACACTTCCCTTTAACTCCAATATCAACCGGGTCTTCCTCAGAACTGACATGAAATAGTTATTTATAGAGAATTATAATTTATCTGATTGATCACTGCATGTGAATTAAATCAAATTTAATTCACTGGACCTCTCACTAGTTCCTCCGTTAGTTAGAAATAGTTAAACTGCTTTTAACTCAAATAATTAAGTTAAACAATTGCAACTCAAAATAAACTGCAACTATACCCCCTCAAAATTAGAGTGAACTCTACATGCCTCCAGCTTGACCCTTAACAACAATTGACTGAGCTAACTAAGTCTTCTTGACTTAGTTAACTCATACAAGTTGTCATGTGATGTGGAATTACAATTTGCTTCTAATTTAATTAAGGGAAAATTAAATTAGAAGCCTCATGGGTGGAATTTTCAATATTTCTTGTTGTCATTTTCAACATTTTCTACCTGAGAATTTCCACTATCGACACCTCCAAGCTTTTTATCCTTCCAACTCTGCAAATGCGAGTGACCAACCACCCGTGGAGCTTTAGGAATGTTGGAATGAAAAACTACCTAAGGAGTAAAATCGAGCTCTACATCTCAAGTCATAATTGAACAAAAGTTCCTTGATATTTTTCCGCCCTTTCATGTGCATTGAATGGAACCTGCGAGTGTGGAAAATGGGGATCGCTATCATTCCTTGGCCTTTAATGTGTTAAGGCAAGCTAGCATGAGGGTCAGCCACCGGATATCGATGAAGCATCAAAATCTAGGGAACATATTAATTATTTTTATAGTTAATAATACTAATAATTTAAAATAAAGTTATAGTTTAGTTAAGTTTTATGATTTTTCAAATATTTGTCTTCTGCATCCGTCACATAAAACATTTAAATTGCTGACATGTTTCGAAACAACGAATGTGGTTCATCCTCAAGACGATTAGATGAAGATAATATGATCCAATAGGGGGAATAAAAAGGGGAGTGAGTTCCTACAAGCTCAAAGATTAGGCCAAAGGCTAGAGAAAATTAGAAGTTCTCTCTTTTTTATTCCCCCTACTGGATTTGATTTTCTTCATCTAATCATCTTAAGGATGAACCACATTAGCTGGTTTGAAACGCGATGACAATTTAAATGTTTTATATGATGGGCATGGAAGACAAATATTTAAATAACTCTACTCACAAAAGCCTCCATTCATATATTTTATGATTTTTTTAACGTAGATATGATTGAAATCTAGATTGGGGGCAAAAATTTGCCAAAAATTCAAAGTGCTCAGAATTTTACCAAACCAGAACAATCAGATCGGGTTCGTCGCCATGAATCCAACACAATTGGTTTCACTCAAAATGGAGTCCGTATGAGGAAGTTAGAGCGTGCCAATCGCCATGTCAAACATGCGAATTTAAAAGAAAAAAAATGGTCAAATAGGGTCAAAGGTCAAAAATTTGGGTTTTTCCTCTTGCCCAATGATAGGATGACACTTTTCAAATTATGAGTGGCCTGAATTTTTAGGAACTTGGCAATTTTGTGTTGGCTTGTGGAGGATCAATAGGGAGCTGACATGTGGCTAGCTTAGAGGCTGCCACGTGCCCCCCCAAAGGTCGAATGTTGAGTGAAGTTCCAAAGGTAGAATTGCAATTATATTCAAACGGTCGGATTCATATGTTTCATATGGAAAAATTATTGGGCGGAGGTCAGGGTCGAACCCACGACCTCTCCCACACAAGTGCACATGACTAACCACAATACCACTGCATCGGATCTTAATTATCCATGCTTTCGAATTATATTTGAGTTGTATCAAAGGGTATGACAGAGTTAAAAGGGGTCAGCCCCGAAGGGCTAGCCCACAATAGAACGAGACCACGCCCTAGGACCAAAAGCGGAGACTCCAACCTAATGGCACGGATTTAACCACTTAATATGGTTTAATTAACCATAAAACCATGTTGATTGTGCTAATTACAATTTTAATCCAGGTTTATGGTAAACGCGCTTAGCACATTTCAATTCACACTTATCCATTAGTTAAACATTTTTAGCATTAATTAAACTCCAGTTAATATGGCGGCATGTTTGGCGGAGCCCCAGATTCGGTGCCACTACCAAAATTGGGGGGGTTAACTGGAGATGTTCCTGTTTTAGTGGAGTTTTCCTAGGAAATATTGAGGAAGCCATAATTTTGGCATATTTCGACCAATTTTGGCTCAAGAAGAGTCATTCCTAGATTATTTTTATGCTTGGAGCATTTCTGAATTTTTTTTTTCCACTTTGAAGATTAAAGAAACCAAGGGCTACCAAGAGATGAGGTCATGCCTAGATCAACTGGAGACCATTTTCAGAGATTGAAGAGTCTATTTTGAGGGTTTTGGGTCTTCTGAAGCCAATGGAGGAGATTTCAAAGTCATTTGAGCACTGTAGGTGCATGTAATCATAAAATTGACCATTAATCCCAAGAGGGCCTAGCCAGTTGAAGCAGGTCCATGGAGATGTAGCCCAAGAGAGGTGAACTCTGTTATCAGCTATTGTGTAATGTGTTTGTTGTGTGTCATTTCTTTACATTTTTTGTGTTGTACATGAGTTTTTAAAACCTAATTAACTCATAAATTTCTCATCAAATACACTTAAAACTTGACACATAAACCCCTTCACAATTAGCTAACTTGAGAAGATCCTAAACACGTTTTTTTAACTGATGAGGGAGCTAGCACAGAAAAACTAGTTTGTCCATATTCAAATCAAGCTAATGTGATATATACCAGCCTAGTTTCATGTAACTCTAGATCTACCATGCATAAAGAGGGATTAAATACCTTGAGGTGTAAACCTTCTTTTTGAAGTATAGAATATTATTAACTAATTGATAATAATAAAAAAATCGTAAACTTGGCAAGACTACATCTTCATCATGTCCAATATATCACCTCGACCAGGCAGGAAATTGAACCATTGACTTCACATCAAGGAGTTCCTTAACAGAGCACCCAATCACTATATATGCAAAACCCCATAAACATTAATTAATTGATAATTTATTAAAATCAATAAATTAAAGTATTTATAATAATTTATAATAGTCTTACTAAATTAATATATATATATATTAATGTAAAATAATAATTAATTAATTAAGGAGTTGTCTACCGAGGCCGCGTTTTGGCCCAGACGGCAGAAATCTGCCGGAATCCGGTCAACTAAATTTAAAAAAATCAGGTAGTTGCAGTGCTTGGAATCCATTTTTGATAGTGGAAATGGATTCAGCACTATCAAAAACCCCTGGGGCACTCAAAATACTAATGTTTAACAACTGTAAACAAGTTTCTGGGCAAATCTTTGCTGGATTTTCTGGAAATCGTTACCGGATTCTGGGTCAAAACATGGCCTCAGTAGACTACGTGATTGATTAAACTCATTATCAATTATTACTTCATTAATTTATTAATTATTTTTTAATTAATGTTAATAATAATAACACAAATAATTATTCAACATTAATTATTTTAAATTGTAATGATAATATTATTTGATCAATAGTAACATGATTCAGTTTCATATTAAATATTAGGAATTTGGTTTCTGTGGTCCATAAATTGTATATAAAATCTTTTGGTGAAAATCACATGTATCATATTAAATATTAAAAACCATAATAATTTAAGATATTAAATATTAATAAAATAAAACTAAATTTTTATTTCAAATAGTAAATAATTCATTTTCTTGACAACATTGTTTTCTTATTTTATATAATTCATTTTGTTTAAAAAAATGTTTTCTTATTTTATATAATTCATTTTGTCTATGACATTGTTTTCTTTCATATAGACAAGTTAAATAATAATCTAATTGATTTTTGGCCTCTTTTCTTAAAAGTTTTGGTTTAGCACTCTTCTCAGCTTATGCTTTAGCTCCCTGTCCCTAAAATAAGTGAAGTGTTCACTCGAAACTTCTTTTTTTTAAGCTCACTGAACAATCTACACAATTCACCAAAAATTCTCAACATTATATTTATGACTGTGAAAATGTCCATTATCTAAAATTTAATTAGTGTAATATTATCCATTTTATGTGTTATATGTGGATTGTGATATGTTCACCATTTGGAATTCAACATCCACGTAAGATGGTTCGAACCGACTTTTATAATTTGTCATTACGATGACAAGGATGGATAGTGGTAGTTACGATGTGGATAAGAGGTGAGCCCGACCTATGATGTGGATGATTCTTTTGTGGAGGAGAGAGTTAGAGTGCAAGACGTACAACCAGGGGTTTAAAAAGCTTATTATGCCTTCCACGTCACGCACTTGGAAAAGCTGATGGAAGTGGAGTCAGATGACTAAGTTTTCAACCTCAGGGATTTTCTTAGTTATTATGTGGGACACCTTTTGCATGGTGATTTGGCATAACTTATTAATCTTTTGTGTATATATATATATATATATATGACTATTACACCTTATATGACACACCTCATTCACCACGATTTACACGAAATTCCTAATGCTTCCAAACACCATGACTATGTATAGGGTTTTGGTTCTAGGGTACTCCATTTTTTGTTATATCCCATAGTTTGTCCTTCTCCTATCACGTTGACCCACATCAATAAAAGCCCCCCATTTTTTCCCTTCCTTCAAAACTTAAATGTGCCCATGCAAATAAGTCATGGCATGATGTGATCTACAAGACTTTTCTTCTTTCTCATCTTTGTTTATGTCGTTATGTTTTAGTTATATCAATCTATTTACACTCACTTTTTTAAGGCTCATATTATTAATCTAACTTATTAAAACCGTACTATCCTCTTGTATTTCTAACTTTGGCATGTAATTATTGAGGCAATAAAGATGATGGCACATTATGGCATCTTTTATATATATATATATATATTTTTCCTTTCTTTATTTTATTTTATGTTTTATTAAAAAATAATTATTTATTTTTAGAAATTATATTTTAAATTTTCTATTAAAGTTTTATGATATAATTTTTAATAGGATTATATTTTTTACTTAAATTGTTTTTTGAATGTATAATAAAAAAAATTTAAGTCGAAATTTTGTTCATTCTTTAAAAGAGATGTATATCAAGAGTAGCAATAAAATATAGGTGGTCTCATCTCGACCAGGTTTGTTAATTACCACATACAACATATGACAAAAGTACAAAAAGAAAACTAAAGACATCGTCCAAAACCAAGAAGGCCAAAGGCACCAAAAGACAAGTAAAACATAGAAAACACATGTAGTCATACTAGTCATGAGACATGATGGAGGCTGGGTTGTCTAGGGTTGTCCCATGAGGAGGCGAAGATTGAAATGAGCATTGAACGTGCTCCTTGAAATGAGCCATCCAAAACTCCATCTCCTCCACCTTCTCCGGTAGCAGGTTTTGTCCTCATCAGACCACCACAATATGCTCTCGGACATGGCACTGAAAGTAGTGAAATTTATCCAAGGTATCTACTAGTTTTGCATGTTCCTCCCTTCGGATCCTTTCCGTGGTTTCCAATCGCTCCAGCAAGGATTGAATCAAATCTCTACAATTTTCTAAGCAACAATGTTGAATGACCCTTGAACCAGGAATCAAAAACTCTACACCCCTTCGTCATCCCAAGCCGCTACGTCGTCGTGCCCCGCCCCTCGACGGTGTTCGTGACAATCAACCCACACGGCCCTTCGCTGAGCCACCCCGCACACCAACCACCATCCATCAAAATCTTATTGTCGACTTGCCACCCCAACGAGACACAGACACCTCCACCCCCTGTTTTTTGTTGTGCAATTGAGAAGCTTAGTCCTTGCATCCTGTCTGGCAGGGCTTTGGAGGGAGGGAGGTCCGCCCTCTTCTCGAAGCTAGGTGTATCGAAGTTGGACTAGTAGCTTCACCTGTAATGTAGAAGACCCTCAGGCACGCCCGACCCACACCCACCAGGCCTGCCGCACCCAGTGCAGAAACCAGTAGCCTCTGAGACAGGGTTGTGGACTCACACCAACCGTAACCACACAGCACCAGACAAACTCACGAGATTTTCCACCCCACTAGTCACGCCACCTCAGCCTCGAACACAGAGAAGTAGTGAAATTCGAATAATTCAAACGCAGGAGGGCCGAAAGAAGCACAAAATTTCCCACCACACTCTGAGGACCTCCCCCCCCATCCACACCAACATAAAAATATCACTTCTGCCTCCAAGATTCTTGTTCCCTTCCCCCCGAAAGACACAAAAACCTCACACGGAGTATCCAAACAACCCAATTACGAGCCCAAAAGCCAAAAGACGAAAGAAATCGATAAAACCGCCACCCCTCCCACGAGCAATGCCTCCTATGCGGTCCACTCCAACCACCAAAATACCCGTAACTATAGAACACCGATAACAAATCAGCTAGAAGCTCATGAAGGCCAATTCCACGGGGAACCTTAAAACAACCTCTCCTACACTAGTTGAGGTCGAGGCGCTACTAAATTCCACACATACGCCGGTTGAAGTGAGAGGGGGCTGGGGGACTCAACCCAGGTGCCAGTTGTTGGTCATCATGGTTCATGAGGTGCCCTGTGCACTATATCCATCACCCCCATTAGGGAGTATAATAAATCATTTTAAATAATTTAAAACACTTGAAAATAGATTTAATGTTTGAAATCTCAATGAATTTTAATGAGATTTCAACTAATTTGAATAAATTCAAATAAATTAATTAATAAAATAAAATATAAAACATTTAAAATATATTATTTATTTACAATTTTTAAATGAAACAATATCATTTAAATTAGTTTAAATTATTGGCATTTCAAATCATCAAATATAATTTATGTTAACTAAACAACTTTAATTAAAATAAAACAATATTATTCATTTTATGAAAAAGATTTGAAGTATGTGTAAGTTTTCAAATAGAATTACTCTTATTTAGTCTTAAATTCACATCTATTAAGTTGATCAAATTCTAGAGAGATGAAATTTGAAGTACTAAGCACTTAGAGAGATAAGTATAGAGTTAAGATAAATTTATAGTAATATCTTGCATTTCATAATCTTCAACATAACAAATACTATGAGCAAATACCATGACTAAAACCATAAGTTTTACCTTAAATCCAAATTTTACATCATCTTCATCATAACAAATACTATATACAAACACCATAACTAACCATAAATTTTACATTAAGCTCAAATTTTATTTTCTCATGTCTTGTTCTTCTATTTTATTTTTTATTGGACCAAGTCAAAATATTTAGGTCTCCGGACTCAAAAATTCATTCAATAAGTTTGGGATTAAAAAAAATGCTTTTCCAGAAAAATTAATTTTTTGAGTGAAAATTTGGATGCTCGGCACATTCTTGCAAGTCAGTAAATTTTTGCAAATCATTTTGGAGATTATACACAACGCCTATTTTAAAAGACATGCTAGTGGAAGATATCGGTAGCAACGGTAGCGAATGAGCGGTAAGTCGAGGAAACAAAAGTCACAAAAATAGTTGTGGAGCGACATTTGTTTTTTAACTAAGAAATAAAAAGGAAGTTAATTTAATTGTGGATCCATTAATAGATGGATGTTAAAAGATGAATCGTTCTACCCTTAATTTCTATCCTTGGCTTTTTCACTGGTCAATCATTTACACAGTTGTCTATCTTCACTGTAGTATCTCTTTTCCCTGATTTGATTTTGCACAACTCACCTACCTAACATTGTACAGATAACCATAATCCGTATTCTACTGGTTAGACTTCTTGAAGATTTTCCTCTATATTTTCATTTTCAGGTTTGAATTTTAGTGGAGATTTTTCCAAATCTTAAATTTGAGTCATGAATTCTGAACCTTATATTTTCATTTTCAGGTTTGAATTTTAGTGAAGATTTTTTGAAATATTAAATTTGAGTTATGAATTCTGAATCTTGATTGTCATTTTTTGAGTTGGAATTTGGTTTTTTTTTTCCAAAAAAAATTAACCAATGTCTAAATTTTTTTGGATGGTGTAAATAGATTTAGCAACATTAAAAAAATTTGGGGCACCCAAAACTATGATACTTGAGAATAAACTTTGGGGCATCCAAAACCATGATACTTATCATTATAGCAAAGATTTCCAAAAATTTCCATCAAATCTTATCAAAATCTTACTAAAATTTCCATTATTTTAAAAGAAAAAAAAACACTCCTTAAACTATGCTTATGAATTATCTTTGAAGAATTTTTCAGTGATAAAACACATATAGAATCAAAAACACAATCATTTAGGTAAAAATTCAATTGCAAAATTCCAACCCAAAACATAGTTGAAATATTGAGATTTTACATAGTTGAATGTCTTACCATAAGTGCTGTGGCATCTCAATGATTAAAATGGCAAACATTATGCATCTCGGAAAATTTTGCCGAAAATGTTTGAAATGACAGGTTACCAACCCCACCTGTTCAAACTCTTCTAAATATATAAAGTTTGTTTTAGTCAAAGCCTATGTTTGTGAGATTCTTCCATAGCCTTGGTTGGCTCCCACCAACATGCGTCAGTCGCTTCAATAATTCCTGAATCTTCACTCACAAATAAGCAAAGTACAGGAAACAAAACATATGAAAATGGTGTTTGAGTTTTTCTTTAAAATAAAAATCACAATGATGGAAAACGAAAATACGTCATAATTGATCCATGGACGAGGATGTAAAAGATGTTTAGCATAAATTAAATTTGGTTCTTTTTGGAAGCAAATTTATATTTATGAGGTGCAGAGGGATGTTTAATATAAATTAAATTTGGTTGGTTTTGGAAGCAAATTTATATTTATGAGGTGCAGAGTAGATAGTGATAGATTGTAGATTGTTTTTTGTTAAGGTATTTTGTTGTTAGTGGAAAAAATGGCATTTGGTGATCAGTGGACAAAATTCTAGCCATGTGCCTTAAGAACTAATAATTTTCTTTTTTTTTTAACACTTAAATTAAGTACTCAACCATGGAAAAATAATAAAAATAATTTGTGATATGATTAGTTGCCAAAATATTGAAAATCTGACTTTCACTGCTGTGACATATATGGAAAGGCAAAAATTATGCGTTCAAAAATTTTGTTGTGAACATTGAAATGAGAGATGCAAAAATTATGCATTCAACAATTTTGTTGTAAACATTGAAATGAGAGATGCAAAAATTATGCATTCAACAATTTTGTTGTAAACATTGAAATGAGAGATGCAAAAATTATGCATTCAACAATTTTGTTGTAAACATTGAAATGAGAGACGGATGAGGTTCTCATGAGAGATTTTTGTAAATCTTGTAGTAATAATACAAAGTATGTAAGGGTCTTGTCCAGAATCTATCATTCCAATGTTCGCCCAGTATAGAATACTGTGGATGCATAATTTTGGCAGATTAAAAGCATGGTGGCCAAACTCGCTTTAAATTTATTGTTTTGTTGAAAACAGCAGATTACGCAATTAGAGGGAGGGAGAATGGAAATTGATGGCTTATGTCATCACCTCCACAGCTACAGCTACAGCTACAGCTACGACGACTCTGTCCAAACTGAGACGTCCCAGAGCTGCAGTGGATCCTCTCCTTCAAAATAAATCAAATCCCTTTGCTGGTCATCGCTCTGTTGGGAAAGCGCGCTTCCAGAAGGGGAAAGTGGTCGAGTTATTTCCCCATTCTCTGCAGAAGTAGAGAGGTGTGCAAGAAGATTAGCCTGTTGCAACCGCATGGTTAGAATCTCTGCCTGCGCTGTAGCTAACTGTGATTGCAATTGACAGAGTTGGGACTGCATCTGGCAAACTATTCCTGCGCAACCATATACAGGATCTCGAAGCCTTGCGTTCGCTTCATATACCATGCTGCTTACTGCATCTGTTCGCCGCTCAGCTGGCAGATCCTGATGGTTCACACACATTTGGAAGCTTATCAGTTAAACCCAATTTGAACTGCCAGATATTAGGAAAATGTACAGAGCCTATCATGTACAGAGCCTATCAATTTACAGAGTCTATAGATAAAATTTGAATATCAATTTACAAGGTCTATATTTTGGATCAAATTATGTGAAGTGTTCATCCTAGGACAAAATTAAAAATTTGTATCAAGTTCACACATTTTTGAAAGAACATTCAGCCTTGGCAAAAATCTCCATATAATTTACCTGAAGTAATTTTATGATATTGCTTGCTCCAAATATTCTGTGTGCTGTAGCGAATTTGTGAAGGTCGTTTGATGGGAAGTAAGGAGCAAGCATGCACTTCTCTCCACATCTTCTTCGTAACATCTTGCAGGCAGCGCATGGGGAGGGAGCATGGGCTCTAAAAGCACTACTAGTGTTAGACGACATTTGCGTAATTTCAGAGAAATCTTGATGGAGGGAGGGAGCCATTTTTAGGTGATTAGTAAGGGTGAGATGAAGATGATATTTAAATGAATTCCAGCTTGGGCGGCAGCGGCATCCCCCACCCCCCTCATGTTCGTCGGTCAGCACATGCAGAATTTGGCCGTCAACATACATGACTCACACCTTCAGAGGCGGAGGGAAAATGCACACGGTTTCCAGGTCTTCTAGACTTGGCCACTCATCTCTACACGTCAACCACGGCACTTTTCCCTTTTCTACCTTACAACCAATCAATCGGCGCGATTCGTCCACCAACATACAAATTAGAATTCACATATAGAAATAGAGAGAATAGTAGAGTGTCTAGTGGGACCAGGACCCGACCCGCAACTTTCTGTTAGTCTACTAAGTGCCTCAAAAGTCAGACCACAACATTGAAAGTTTGTATTGTGGGCGACTCGTTTCCCTCGCGGTAGCACTAACTAACCATTTATGGATTTGATGGATTACAACAGCAACTGCGACAGCGGCAGCGGCAATGGGCACCACTCTGCTAATTTCGTTTGATCTGCGCTCATTGCTGTGATATCCCAGGACCATATTTAGAGGCTGCATTATTATTATTATTGCAAGCTGTTATCTAATGGATTCTCATCTGTCTTCCCTTTCATGCTCTCTCATTGATGTACTCCCTTCCCTACATCACCGACCTCACTCACTCAGTGCTCTCCAACCCAAGGTGGGCACATGTCCCTGACGTGGGTGTGATGTTCACACGTGAATGAAATAAAAAAACGCAACCCACTCACTTCAACTTCCAAAATCACATCCATTACGTTCATCGCAACCAGGGATGGAATTTGATAGGCAAACGAAGATTGTTGGAAACAAAATAGTCGAAATTTAAACATGATTTTGAAAAAGTATATTGGAAAATTTTGAAAATTCAAGTTATAATTGTCTAACTTTTAGGATTTTGGAGGCTTTAGGGGTAAGTGATAATGTTGAATCTATTTCCACCATCAAAAAATGATTTAAATATTATTATAATAGGATTTCTTGAAAATTTTCTCACAAGTTTTTTTTAGAAAAATCACCATCCAAAAAAAATTATGGCCTAGGTAGACAACACCATTTAGATTTTGTGACTTAAAATTGGATAATAAAATAAAATCAAATTTTGATATTAGTTGCTAAAAATACTAAATATGTGCATAGTTAATTATATAAATACTAAAGGTCGTGGAGGCGGCGTAGTGGTAAAGTTGGCCTCGTAATGATGGACCGGTCTTGTGTTCGATCCCGAGCAAGGTCGTAGCTCGTCATGCGAGTAGTTAGTCAAAACCGAGCCAAGCCCACTACCTTTTTCTCCGGATGCGGATGGCAAGTAAGTGGGATGGGACGTCCGTCCCTTGGTGACTCCCGATGGAGCTCGCATGGGGTGGCCATATGGCCACCTGCAATTTCATTAACTCAGCATTTAATCTCGCCAGCCTGCATGCCATTAACAATCTCACCTCGCTCCTTAACCATATCGCTCTGCCTGCTTGGTATTCCATGACGTTTGCGCACTGTCATTCGACTTGCTCTCACGCTACTTATAGCTCTCCAACCCCGTTGTGCAATGCTTGCCCTCCCGCCTGTGCAGAGCCAAGCGCTCGCACACAAACTAGGTGTCGCTGCATGCTTCTCTGCTGCCTCGAGACGCTGCCGGGCCACCACTTTTCTCAGAGAATTTTTTTTCTGCTCGAATTCTCAATCCTGTGCTCGGTTTGCCGTGTCCTTCTTGTCGCCTCTGCATTCCTCTTTCCCTCCACTCATTTTGCCTTGTCAACCTGCTTCTGCAACCATGTTGTGGCTTCGTCATAGAATGAGGTGCTGACGTGGTAGCAGCAGGGGTCATGCGTCCCACTCTCGACCTTCTACCAGTTCTGACTCCTCCTCTGAGGACATTTCCTGGGGACACTACCTGGAAACCTGCAGTCTTAGAGGTAGAGCCCGCCAAGCAGGGCATGTGCACATTGCTCAAACACCCCCACCTCCCCACGTTGAGTCTCCCCTGCACCCTGTCACCCACACCGTCGTTTCCCCTGTCCCCCAAGCGTCGGCTCATTTGCTCCAGCACCAATCCTCTCAAAGAGCGGAATTCCGCTTCGAGTGCTCCTTGGACAGGCCCGTCATCACTGCTTTTGTCACAGTCACCCTCAGAGAGGAAACGGTTAGCCCCAACCCCTCCTCTGCCCCTAGCCCTCAACCCACTCCGGATAAGGACGCAACGATGGACTCTGGGGTGCCATTGGAGATTGTGCGTGCTGATCAGAGCAAAGAACACATGCAGGAGGATGTTGTCAAAACTGCCTGCGCATCCACTGAAGAAGATAATGGCAGCAGTGACGAGTTCAAGTGTCGTATCGTGGAGGAACCTCCTTCTCCAGCTCATGACCAGTGAACACCGTGACCTTCGGCACACCTCGGTACTGCTGCTCAAGCTTCTTGGGATCTTTTTTGCTTTTCTGTTAAACTCTCTTCTGCTGAAAGAGCTGAATGCAATTTTTGTATGTTTATTTTTGTTAAACTGTATGGACAATATGTCGGTTTCCCCTGTGTGGGCGGCAAGACTAATTCCTAAAGCACTGATTGCCCTCACAGGACAGTCCAGAATTTTGTTCTCCATGGCTATCAAGCCCAGCTTTCAGGCTAACACAACTGAAGCTGAGGCAGTTTTGTATCATTATGTTATATAAATAAAATTAACATTATTCCAAAAAAAAAAAAAAAATTATATAAATACTAAATATGTGCATAATTAATTATATAAAAATTCTAATATTAATATTGCAAAAAAAATTAAACAAATCTTTAATAAATATCAAATAAAATTGACCTGCAATAAAACTTTAAAATAAATAAATTACAAATTAATTTAGCTTGATCATAGAACCTCACTCTATATGACATTACATTTATCTCATTTTTTATTGATCTTAACTTTTCTTCTAAGAGGTTAGAACTATAGTTTTGATTATAAAACCTCATTCTATATGACAATACATTTATCTTATTTTTTATTTATCCTAACCTTTTACACTTAATTTTTCTTGTAAAAAGTTAAAATTGTAGTTTTAATCATAAAACCTCACTCTATATAACAATACATTTATCTCATTTTTAACTTATTTTAGCCATAAAACCTCACTCTATATGACAATACAGTTATCTGATTTTTAACTTATCTTAACCTTTCTTGTAAAAAGTTAGAACTATAATTTTGATTATAAAACGTTTATCTCATACATTTGTCTCATTTTTGACCGATGTTACCCTTTCTTGTATAAGGTTAGAACTATCATTTTTATCATAAAACCTCACTCTATATGACAATATATTTATCTCATTTTTTACTCATCTTAACCATTCTTATAAAAGGTTAGAGCACAAGTTTCTCACCTCGGGATACAACCTGAACTCCATATTTTTAAATTTAAAATAGCATATAATCATTAAAATTGAGAACACGAATCGTGCATATTTATTTATTTCTTTATCATAGATTAAGAATATTCATATCCTCGGGTCAACCGATACCACGGAAGTTCGATAGGTTGCCGTATGAAAGTAGATTGGATTGCGGCGGTCTTTGATCACAGAGGATTGTACATAATGATGGTTGGTAACAAATATTGAAGTTTCATCTTCCTGTTTACATTTGGCTCAAACAGATTTAACTTTACTTGCGACGTGGGTACCTTTTTCTTTTTAAATATTTAAAACTTAACATTTGGTTCAAACAAATTAACTCTTGAGACGTGGGTGCTTTTTTTTTTTTAATTATTTAATTTAATTTATGGGTGAAATTCTTGTTTTATTTGAATTTGATGATATAATTTTAAGTAGAGATGTAATTTTTTTTTGTTATTTTGAATATATAAATAGATTTTAATACTTTGGAAATTTTTTGGACATTTAAATTTTACATATTAAATAACTTAAATTCAAGTTTTTAAAAAGTTTTGCTAAATAATTTTTTTAAACTACTCAGAAAAAATATTATGAAAAAAATCATTTGGTTTATAAATTAGACTGTCATTTTTAATATTTAAAGAATCAAGTAAAAATGTATTTGTATTATTAAAATATAATAAAAAATAATGTTAATTAATTCGAAAGACAATCTCATAATCAATATAGATTACAAAAGTCTAAAAACTAAAAACATCTAATTTAATTAAAAAACAAAAAGCAAAATTATTTAATAATGATATTTAAATTTTTTTGATAAATAATTATTATTTATTTATATATCAAATTTATTTTTAATTTTAAATTAAAAAGATAAGTTACTGTAATATATAATATATTATATTAAGTTGATATATAACCACATCAAATATTATAAACCAATAAAATTGTGATAAATGTGATTATGATTATTATAAAATATTATAGTTAATTGATATAGAGACATCAAATATTAAATAAAAGTACGATAAAATGAAAGCTAGATTCTTTTTAATATATAAAAGTTGTGGAAAGATTGTTTGAACCATAAAAGGCGGGCCAGCTTAAGATCCCAACCAATGCAATATTAGTTCATTAATATATCCGGAACTAATTTGGTAGCGAACAAAATTGAAGTCCATCAATTAATAATAAGAAACTATATGCCATTTCAGATTACGTTGATTACTCTTCAGTGCAACAGTGTGTGTGTGTGTCTGGTCAAGTTTGCGGAAAGCAAGAACCGTACAAGAAGTAAGAAATGAAAAAGCAAGTCACACTTTGTACCCAAAGTCATGAATATGTAACCACTAACACAATACCACTACCACTTTGTGAGATCATTTAAAAAGTTAATATAAAAATATATAAACGGAGGAGTCTAAAGAAATTTTGGTAAGATTATTATAAAAATTTGTAAATTTTTTTGAAAATCTGAGTGATAGTCATTAAACTTTAGGATTTTGGATTTTAGGAATGGGCGAATAAAAAGCCGTGTATTTTTTGTCAAATAGATGTAGATGGATGGATGTGTATTTCTCATCTCACACCCTCTGGCGCTCGCTCGCAGTTTTTTATTTCCCTTAGTGCGTGACTGTCACCCAACAATTTGTGGTCAATGTCCAAAGATATTCGATGCGAAAACCGCGTGAGTATTAAATATAAATAAAAATAAAAGAGGGCGAAAGAGTAGTGTGTACAGAGTAAGGGATTTGATGGTACACGCGAAAGGTTTGGTAGAGTTTGGTATTTGTCGAAAAATGAGGGGTTCCAGGAAAGCGGGACCCACACGACCCGTTTCCTCTACGAAAATTGAGGGATGAATGCCAAGTCGCATCCACCGAACCCAAGACTTTTAACATCTTCATAACAAGGAACCACTCACTCCTTCCTTCCTTCTTTTAAAGGAAGAAATTCCGTTACATGAAAAGAAACTTCTGATTAAGCAGCATTGGTCTTCAATTATGCAACAACCAACCACTCCACTTTGCGGAGGAGAAAGAAAAAGAAAAAAGGAAAAAACAGAGTGTTGATTGGAGAGAAGGATCCCATTTCAACACACACATATATATATATATATTTCCATTTCTATTTCTATTTCCATTTCCATTTCAACTATAGACTATGTAACATATATTGTCAATTACAGTTCCGTCTGTGTTCACATGTGAAATGGAAGGGTGTTGACCCAAAACCATGAGCTCCGTTGAATGTTTCGCGGTTCCACCGAATGAGATGAAGGAGCGTATCCATGAGGGAAAGGCAGTTGTTACTTTTGTGGGGGCGTATCCATGCGGGAGAGGGAGACCAACAACAATGTTCTGGAAGGGGTCGGAGGTAGGTGAGTGTCGACGTGGTGCCCACGGCTCAGTTTCAACGAATTAAAAGTTGGCACTTTGACACGTAAGTCTATCTATGTCCCTCTCTGTAACTCATCACCACGTGTCTGTCAAAATCTCATCATGTCATCCTACCACGTGTCTGTCAAAATCTCTTCGAAGCACATGTCTGTCTGTGTAACCAACATGGCAGGTCTACAAAGTGAACAGTAGTAAATAGGAGAGTCAACAAAGATGTTTTAAATTTCTTACCACTCTATTTCTACAAGAAAATTTTTCCACTGGAAAGTCTTGTCCATCTCTCTTCCCTTTGGCTTTGCTTTGGCGTTATTATTAAGGACTCAGATTTTTCTAGGAGACATTTGACTCAAGTTTGGCTTGGCGTTATTAATTAGTATTATTTTGGTGTAGACATTTGACTATTATAATAAAGTCCATAGACTTAGGACAAGCTTTCCTTTATTTACAAACGATGGTAATTCTATTTTAACGTCTGCAAAATTATTTGCCACTTATTTAGCAACTTTAAAATGTTGTGAAGTCCACACAAACAACGTGCGTATCTATTTTCTATTTTGCTATTGAATTCATTTCAATTATTATATTTCATTCAAGTTTGATATCGAATTTAATTATATAGAATTAAATTAGAAATTGCATCCAGAGGTGCAAAGTAACATGGAAAGGAGATTGGGGATTGTTGAAAGCTATAATTAAGTGAAATATAAATATAATGAAATGCAATCTAGTTTTTATATATTTTCTAATGAATATAGGAAAAGACTAAATTTAAAAAGAAAGTTGCACTAACATAAATGTCCCAAAACAATGACAATTTGAGTTTCTATATATCTTCTAATGAACATAGGAGGAGACTAAATTTAAGAAGAAAGTCGCGCTAACATGTATGTCCCAAAATAATGACAATTTGAGTTTCTATATATCTTCTAATGAACATAGCAGGAGACTAAATCTAAGAAGAAAGTTGCACTAACATAAATGTAACAAAAGAGTTCAATTTCTTTGGGGTTTTCTTAAAATGACATAAAATAAATTCTAAACATGGGAATTATGAGGTATCTACTAGAGAAATATATCATTGGCACTTGGGAGAAATGAATTTTACTAGTAAATTATTGTGAAGACTATAAAAATTGGATTATAGATATAAAATTGTTGTATCAATGAATGTTGTGAAAGAACTTGTGAAAAGCTTTGTGATTGGGACATGTCAACAATCAAGAACTTTAAGGATCTAAAACCTTGTCGACCTAACCCTTGATGCAAATTAAGGAAGAAAAATGTCCTTCCTTTACTAAAAGGATTATAATGCTAGATTATGTGAAGCCAAAATTGCATCTTCATGGCAAGTTAATTATAAAGATCAATATTGGAAACACTCATGTGCTAATTCCTTTTCCTTTTTTGGTAATGTTTGTTGGCACAAGGGTTCTAGTGGCCAATGAAAGCACAACGTGTATCAAAGGGCACAATAGAAAGATTTATCCATTTTAGCATTTGGTGTATGGAAATTTACATAAATTTTCAAATTTGTTGCATAATGCATAAACATTTAAATATCCATTTTGAATTTTTGAACATTAATAAAATATTATTAATCATTGAAATTTATTTAAATAGGTCAAATTAAAAATAGTTATGTTATAATTAAATAATAATTTAGATATTATAATTTAATAGTTAATAATTTAAACATTATTTATTAAAATTTAAATTTTAAAACAAAAAAAAAATTCAATTAAAATAATTAATACTTATGTTGTAATATAACAATTCAACCATTTATTAATTGTTAATTTAATTTTTATAATAAAAATAAAACTTTAATTAAAATAATTAATAGCTATGTTATAATAACAATTCAATCATTTACTAATTGTTAATAATTTAGTAAAATTCAAATAATAATATAATATAATAAATGATAGCTTATTTTTTTTTTTTAAATTTAGTATCACAAGATGGAATTTTCAATTCATATTATTTTACATCAGTAAATACAAACTCAAACTCAAATGGTAAATCCTAGACAAAGTAAAAATAGAAACAAAATGAATAATTGAAACAAATTTGTGATTATGTTCTGTTTTATTTTTTTAATGAACTTTGATTAATAAATACTTCATGTTACTAGAACTTTTATCTGTAATCACACCTCATAATTAAGTTTATATCCATGATATCATGTTGTTTTATTTGTGTAGTTTGTGTTAAATAATTTGCTGTAAGTTGGGGTCGGTAGTTGTTTGTTATAGGTCACACAAAATTCTTCCTCTCATAAACTATCAATCTCGTCATTGGGTTAGATTGCATCATATAATAACCACAACATGACAACTCCCTAGGCTATACAAAGTTTTTACTAATTTCCCAGTATGTGGTAACAATCAAAAGATAAAATTAGCCTTTAGTCTATTAGAGAAAGAGGCGTCCTCTAGTATATTAGCCAAAGAGGTGTCTAATCCTACTAGGGTGAGAGAGCCACCATATAATTCATGATGCTGCTCATTAGATGGGCGTAATTTTGATACCTCACTCTCCTTTGCACCATCAAAGGCCCCGACTCAAGACTATTTTTAAGCCAATAACATTTATGCATAAAATTAACTCGTAACTCATGTATTGAATGTGGTGGCTTTCCTACTAATAAGATTCTCTCTTTAAAATAAGGGACCATTGGAAACATTGGTAGTTAGGTGTTATTTGGGTTGGAATGTGGAGACTGAGGTGTTGCATGGAAAGCATTTTTTGCTCGCTTTTTTGTCTTCTTGTTGTGTTCCCGAGACACATTCATTTTCTTCCTTGACGCAAAAACTTATTCAAAGGACTTATTCAAACCCACCATGGAAAGGATGGTGATTCTCTCTCTTAATACATGTACACAAATTTCACTCGCTTTTCATTTTCCTCTGGATATTTCAAAAGTAACGATGGCTATTGTAGGTCACTGTGTTTTAGGGAGGTATATTTGGCATCATAACCAATTTTTCATCACGTTATTATTGTGGATGGGAATTCCTTTTCGCATTTCATGAGCAGTTGGGAAAAGTGTAGCAGAGAGTTTCCAATTCCTAAGAGCCCTCCACCACATGAGAACAATCTTTCAACAGGACAATGAACATCGCGCAATACCCGACGTTTATTAGAGGGCTAAAGAAGTTGTCATCAATTCGATAAAGGAGCGCAAATTTTCAGGTTTGTTCAAGATAATTCAGTGCCCATAAAATATTCAGAAATCAACACAAGCAATAATGATAGTTCACTGTAAAACACTAACAACCGTATTATGCAGAAATATGTAGAAGAAGAAACAAATTTGGAATCTCAACTTTTCATTTCAATGAAAAAATAATTGAAGCTTTGAAGCAATTATCGGGCACTTCAACTTAATTTGTATAAGTTTCAGCGTATTTTTGGAGATGCCTAATGAAATCTCGGAAGGTGTGTCACTCTCTCCACCATCATTGGCTCCTCCTCTTTACTTCTATAGCCTACGTGACAACGATAACATTGATAAAGTGGTGTGTTCTCCTGAGAATCAGAGGAGGTGGTGGAGAGAGTGGCACACCTTCTGAATACTTGCAACATCCACTAGCTCCCGCTCTTGTAAGTCATTCGATCAACATTTCTTACATAATTAATTCAGATTATTAATCAACGTTACCAACATATTTAATCTATGTTGTTGAGTGCAGATGTTTGGCATATGCAATGGCGGGGAACATCAAAAACTTGTTAGCTAGTATAAAGTTGCACTTGGCCAACTTACTATTAACTCCAAACCTATTTTTACCAACTTGACAATTATTGTTGAAGAAAATATTCACACTGCAAAGAGCATTGCGGTCATTGTTTGTGATAACATTCTGAAGATAATTTGATTATGGGCTTTTGATTTAGTTTGGTTCTTCCAGAAGCTCAATGTTATGTTTATTTTCTCTCTTTTCT
The DNA here is from genome assembly GCA_034641835.2 of Pinus albicaulis. NCBI lineage: Eukaryota > Viridiplantae > Streptophyta > Pinopsida > Pinales > Pinaceae > Pinus > Pinus albicaulis. The sequence goes on from CM076579.1 coordinate 866,466,968, forward strand.
CATTGTTATTTGGTTTTTATTTTTTCTATTTCCAATGCTTGTCATTGCGAGAGGAAAAAATCAAGACTGCGATTAAAGACAATTACTAGGGGAAAAACAAATTCAAGTTTCAACTAAATGCAGAACAGGTTAAAAAGTTGTACCAATTGTTTCAACCGATGCCCTCTCAGAACTCTCATGGTCCACGAGAAAATAGACCTATGAAATATGTTTTGTGATAATTCTAGGGTGGCAAGACGTATACCATTTGTTGATCAGGTTCCCCAAGTTAAACTATATCGACCTGACATAGTATTTCCTCATCATGCACCACTGCTTGATGATTATGCTTTGCAAGCATCAAATCCTTATGCTTATGTGTATCAGAATTGATCCTTAAGCTTCTACATATCCTTATGCTCTACCTCTTGCTGATCCATTTCATGTGAGGAATGGGATGCTATCTGATATTTCTTATCGTGGGGTAGATCCAAGGCTTGAATGTTTACACCGTCGGAGAATAAGAGAGTGTGTTTTAGAGAAGAATTGTCTCGCTGAGATCAATAGGCCTTATGTTCCAAGAGAGGTTGACTACGATGATGCTTCCCTTCGTAGAGTTGAATTCACATCTCCTCCTCGACATGCATATCCTTCACTCTTAGGATCGTCTTCACTACTAGGGTCATCTTCATTGTATCAATACTAATTGAAATTTTATAATTTCTGGATGATTTGGTAGCTTACATTTTTTAATTATGTTTGGAGCCTAGAATTATAAGGAGCTTGATAGTACAATCGACATAGACATTGCTATGGAAAATAACATGTTATTTGTTTGAAAAAAAATATCATATGCCCATTACATAAGTTGCAAAAGTTATGAGTGCTTTTGCTTGTATTAATTTATTCAATACATTGCTTTTGCTTGTAGTAATTTATTCAATATGTTAGTATTTCAGATTAATATTTAAAAGAGAGTGTGGACTATGATTATACCAATTTATTGAAGGGCGAATTTATGTGTTGAACTTAGAAGGTTGTACATTTTACGCTATCTTAGAAATAGAACGTTTGAAAATATTTCCTGGAATTTTGTATGCAGATATGATTTTCTCTTAAAAAGGACCTTTGACATGCAGTTGGGTAAGTGGTTTTACATTTTTATTTTTTGCTTGTTTTCTTAAATAGAGGTTCATATGAGAAAACATAAAATAAATTCTAAAAAATTGTGATATCGTTTCCAAGAGTATTCTAATTGCAAGGAACAAATTGTCGTTGTTTTTTTTTTTTCATTTAGATACTACAACTTACTATGCTTTACTTCTCATGGTGCTCTTTTTCAGAGGACCAGCTGATTGAGAAGCTCTGGTTTTCAGAAGAAGAATGGCATAGCATCCTAGTATTAATCTTATGATATAAGGTTCTCGATTAGCACTAAGTTTGAGCACACCTCCATCAACTTTACTCTGTGGCCTAGCGACAAGAGCAAGAGTCACAGGAAATCATTCAAGTGTTCAAATGTAGAAATGAACAAAGAGCAGGAGAAGGAGTTGGAGGAAAGCATTGCAAGTCATTTTGGGTCCTTGAAATTTCCCTGGGTGGGGTAGTGATGGTGATAATGTGGGCGAGTTGATTGTGTATGAAGTGCAGGAGATCAATGGTAACATTGGAGGCGGTGCTGGAAATCACAAATACCAAAAAATATTACATGTTTTTGGTGGGGAGGGGTCATTTCCCTTCATATGTTGTGGTAGACTTGATGGATAGGACCGTATATTTTTTAATTCGTACGTTTACCATATGCAATGGTGGATGTTGTGTATATTCAGCATGGCAGATGTTCATGATTCGATTTGACTGGGCCACATATCAATTTTTTATTTGCAAGAGGAGGAGGAAAATGAAAGCTTGTAATTGGCTCAGGTGAACAGTGTCTACTCACCCCAAGCCCAGAGAGAGAATGCATTTCAACATGATTATTAAATTTGATTGTCAGGTGAAATCGAAATTTATTTTATTTTACTATTAAAGGATAAGAATAGTTAATATGATTTTATAGATTCCAATCAAATTTATTTTATAAATGCACGTAATATATTGTTATTGGTTGTGATTTATTTTGAAGGGTTTCTTTTTATATGGTGATTTAGCTTTAAAATTTGTCTTAATAAGGAAGATACATTAAATCCAACAATGACAAAGGTTGATGTGACCTTTTAGCACTAATATTTTCATCCCATCCATCCCACCTAATTTTACTCTACTTTCACCTCATCTCTGTCATTTTCATTGACCTCGCTTCGTTTCTTAACCATTTTCCCCAAGGGTGCCCAAGTCGCCATTGTTCACAAGCACTAAACCCTAATTTCTTGTCCCACTAAGCTAGGGTTTGTTATGGAAACGAGACATTTGAGCAAATGTGGCATAAGGTTGGTCATACCATTAATTATGAGGTCATTTCATCTCATAAACATCATGTCTCCATCATTTTTTGAGAAGTCATTCCAAGAGTCAAGTCATTTTCCACTCATAGGGTTAGTTTTTCTTCAAACTGTGTTTCTGACCAAACAGAGATGAATTTAACAAAAGTGAGAGCGGTTTTGTCCCTCATAGGTCAAGAAATAAAAACCTGATTCATATTTTACACGTGTCATGGTTTTAGAGATATGTCAAAAAACACAGGTGCCACAAGAGGGTTGCTACACTTCTAGAGTAACCTTGCGAAAATAAATTTTTCTCATAGCTGGAGTGTCAAAATGACTTGCTTGATGAGTAAAATGACAACTATGCTAAGAGAGATTTACAATGAGCTATCATGAGCTCAATTTTGGGTTGAGGAAAACCTCCAAAAGTTGCATGTAACATCACTCTGCATTTCTGCACCTTCATTCAACACTTTTTGACCAGTCTTGGGAAAATCAAATTTTGACAAGGCAAATCAACTCCAAACAGAAAAAAAAGGTATATTTGGAAATCAAACAGGATAATATTTCCAATGAGCTATCATGGGCCTAATTTGGACACCGGAAAGGCCTCCAAATGTGGTCTACAAAAAGGTATTTCAGGGACATTGTGCATTTTCCAGGAACGTTGCACGTTTGACTGAAATTGTAGTGTATTTATCAACGGCGTTGCGCATTTGCCCAATTGCTTAAAAAATGATCTGCTAGACCTTAAAATCTCACAAATTCACTTCCAAATCTTCAACAACAACTCTTCATGCCTCCAACAAGCCAGTAAGTAACAAATTTGATTCACTACATTTTATCAAATGTCATTTTGATGTGTGAAGTTTTCCTAAGGGAATTTGGTGTCTCCTTCTATTTCAAAACTCGTTTTCATTAAAACCCAATTTACACTTTGATCTCAGTCCCTTAGCCTTCATATACCTTTCCTAATATCACACAACACTTTCTCAAATCCCTACACTGATATCCCCTTTCCCTAAACTATCATATCCTTCAAAACCCTAAGTCCTAAGTTTTCATTTACCTAGGCTCCCTACGCCCTACCTACAATTAAATCCCTTATCCTAAAACCCCTCATAATAACTACCTCTGTCACCTACCTCATATTACAAATCCCTATTCCAAAACTCGTCCAATTTAATCACAAAAACCCTCACTTCATACACTCACCTTCCATTCCATCATCTCCCTAGGGTTTGACACCAAACACATCATTGATGAAATGAGATGCATCAAAGCACAAAGAGAGGCAGAGAAGGCTAAAGCCTTACTTGAAGAGACACTAGAGAAGTATGGTGAACCAGATGAGGAGGAGGAACAACCTCCAAGACAGAGACCAAGGACTAAAGGGTTGAAAATATCTCTAACCTTAGAAAAACAAAGGGAAGTTGAGCTAGCAGACCAACTTACCTTAGATGAATAGCTTGCCATAGAAATCAATGATAAAAAAGAAGTATGGCTTGAGAGGGTCAACCAACACTTGGAGCAGCTCTTGGCCAAAGCTCAAAAGGACAATGACATTCAAATGAAAATGGCAAAGCACTACACCACGAGGAACAAAATTGCAAGGGCCAAGCTCAAACGAGCCCATGCAAAAATTCAAACTTTGACCAAGAAAAGAAGAAAGAGAATTTATACATACTTTATGAGGTGTCAATCCATGCCTCAAGAACTCAATGAGCAAGTACCCTCATAATTTTGGCACATTTTTGCACTTATGTTCATTTCAGTAATTTTTTTGCAATTTTGAACACAAAATTTTTTCCAAAGGCGCAGCGACCTGGATGTTGCGCTCTTTTTTGGGACCTCTAAATGAAAAATGGCCACCTATAGTAGGTTCATAATGATGAGGACATCAACCCTAGCAAGTTTCAAAATATTTGGAGGAGAACTGGACCCTCAAAAATGCAAAAAACCACCAAAATTTCATGTTTATGCCTCCTTTTTGGCCTAGTCGCTGCATGTTTACCAGTCTTGGGAGATCAAGTTTTTGACAGGGAAAATGAGCACCATTTTGGAAACTGCAGGTATATTTGGAAACTAGACTCATATAGATTTCCAATGAGCTATCATGGAGTTTATTTGGACACCGAGAAGGCACTCAAAACCATCTTTGAAAATAGGCTATTTTTTCTACTTGGACGCTGCGCATTTGCGAGGAAATTTCCAATTCTCACAGTCTTCAGCAATTTTTCTCCAGATTGACTTTTCACCTTGGGAAATGAGAAATGACTAATTTAAATGGTCAATATGAATGTAAAATTCATGTTTTTACTTTTATCTAGGGTAGATACATTAGGTAAGTCAATCAGCTAAGGTGTAATGAATCAGTTCCTAGAGATATGAATGAGTCACTTTTCTCATCCTACACTCTAGCTTTCAGTTCAGCTTTTCATGTAATATCTCCCTCACCTCATGGATTCGACCCCTAAGGAGGAGAGGAGGTGGTTTGAGGTCTATTTAGTGTAGGTTTTAAAAGGAGTCAAGGGTTGTGGTTAGCATCAGTTTGAAAGTTTGTGTATTGATCAAGACACATTTTGGCCTGGATTTTAATGACAAATTGCAGTTATTTCTTTGGGATTCATGTGGTATGAATGATTGACATAGTTTTTTTTATGTGATCATTTTTATGAATGTATTTTAATCTCATAAACCTTTTCTCTCATGGAAGAAAAATATGATGTATATTGTCTTGATGTACATAAAGACTTCCCACAGGAGACGATTCTTGCAGCAGTACAACATGTTGATCAACCAAAGTTTAAGAAGATATTCAACATCCTTGTGAATATTTAAGAGAGAAAGAAGACAATTACTATGTTATCAAAAGAAGAAAAAAAGTAATTTCTCCTCTGTCTGAAGATGAGATAGATCAACTCCTGAAAAGTCATATTTTAGTCCTAGCTAAAGTAGGTTTTCTGTGTTCACATAGTCGAGAAAGTGTTGGTAAAACTTCTTCCATTTTAAAAAATGAAAATCTAAGTTTAAATAAGGACAATCCTGAAACTAGATTTATAGATCATCATGAAGAAATACAGTCTCCTTTTTCATTGTTCATATTTGATGAAGTTTCTCCTGAACCTGATTTGCCTAAGTACGATAAATATGAAGATAATTTTGATGAGGGGTTTGATGAAATTGTACAGGATATTGTTGTGAGTAAACCAATTTATGATGATTCCCTGCAAGGAGATAAGCTAGCAGATACTGTTGTTTTTCATGAAGATGATAGGGCTGTCATGTTTGATTATCTTGAAGAATGTTTCTTGTTTAAGGATGACTTAGACTATGAATTTGAGGAGTATGAACCAGAGAGAGACAAAATGCCCGAGATTGAGTTAGAATTTCCCATGCTTGAGGAATTTATAGCCAATGCTTAAATACTAGAAGGTTATACTTCCCCGTGCTTTCCTATCAATCAACAACCAAGTGTTATTTCAGATTAGAATGAAGGGAGTACTTGTATTTTTGCTTCTAGATCTCAAGACAAGGTAATGCTTCAGGATTTTCAAGATCCCTTCGATAGTCTTTTGCAATCATTGGAGAAGATGAATGTTGTCTTATTTGTCAGCATAAGTCTTGGTTTCGGTTTTTATTGTGAGTTGCCTACATGTACATCATTTTGCCTGCTCAAGGAAAGTGAGAGCAGAACTTCACTAAGTAGCCATCTCCTATATTGGTTACACTGGAAGGATAATTTCACCTAATCAGCAATTGTGCAACAGATTAGAGTAGGTTGATATCATTTCAGTTTGATTTTATTTTATTTTCAGCAAGTGTTGACAGAATTCATCAAGGTTTGAAGCCTGAGGTGAAGGCCTTAAGGCCTTGATGATCTGTTAGTGTGGATTGAAGTTTGCAGTATGTTTTCAGTTTCAGTTTATAGATTGGAATCCATGCCCAATGGATAAGGCACTGATCTACAAATTCATATATTTGTGGTTTTAGACACCTCCTTCGAAGCTATCTTCCCCAGTTGGAGCCGATGTTACCACTGATATTTGCATCACACCCATCCTGCCTAATTTTACTCTACTTTCATCTCATCTCCGTCATTTTCATTGACCTCGCTTCGTTTCTTAACCATTTTTCCCAAGGGTGCCCAAGTCACCATTGTTCACAAGCACCAAACCCTAATTTCCTATCCCACTAAGCTAGGGTTTGCTATGGAAACGAGACATTTGAGAAGAGGAGGCGTACCATTAAGTATGAGGTCATTTTAGCTCATAAACATCATGTCTCCATCATTTTTTGAGAAGTCATTCCAAGAGTCAAGTCATTTGCCACTCATAGGGTCAATTTTTCTTCAAACTGTGTTATGACCAAACAGAGATGAATTTAAAAAAAGTGAGAGAGGCTTTTGTCCCTCATAGGTCAAGAAAGAAAAACCTCCTTCATATTTTACACAGGTGTCATGGTTTTAGAGAAATGTAAAAAAACACAAGTGCTACAGGAAAGTTGCTGCACTTATAGAGTAACCTTGGAAAATCCATTTTTCTCATAGCTTGAGCGTCAAAATGACTTGCTTGATGGGTCAAATGGTAACGAGACAGAGAGAGATTTCTAATGAGCTATCCTGACCTTAATTTGGAGTTGCGTAAGGCCTCCAAAAGTTTCTTACAACATCACTTTTCATTTCTGCACCTTTATTCAACACGTTTTGGCCAGTCTTGGGAAAATTAATTTTTGAAAAGGAAAATCAACTCCAAAAAAAAAACCAAAGGTATATTTGGAAAATAGACAGGATAATATTTCCAATGCGCTATCATGGGCCCAATTTGGACACCGTGAAGGCCTCCAAATGAGGTCTTCAAAACGGTGTTGAAGGGACACTGTGCGTTTGACTGAAATTGCAATGTATTTATCAACGACGCTGCGCGTTTTCCAGGGACGCTAGGTGTTTACCCATTTTATTTAAAAATTGTTTGACAGACTTTAAAATCTCACAAATTCATTTCCAAAACTTCAACATTAACTCTTCATGCCTCCAGCAAGCCAGTAAGTAACAAATTTGATTCACTACATTTATCAAATGTCATTTTGATGTGTGAAGTTTGCCCTGCCTAAGGGAATTTGGTGTCTCCTTCTATTTCAAAACCCTAGTTTTCATTAAAACCTAATTTACACTTTGATATTAGTCATATCACCTCCCTCATATTACAAATCCCTATTCCCAAACTCCTCCAATTTCATCACAACAACCCTCACTTCATACACTCACCTTCCATTCCATCATCTCGCTAGGGTTTGACACCAAATGCAACATTGATGAAATGAGATGCATCAAAGCAAAAAGAGAGGCAGATAAGGCTAAATCCTTTCTTGAAGATACACTAGAGAAGTATGGTGAACTAGATGATGAGGAGGAACAACCTCTAAGACAGAGACCAAGGACTAGAGGGCTAAAAAGAGCTCTAACCTTAGAGAAATAAAGGGAAGCTGAGCTAGCAGACCAACTTACCTTAGATGAACAACTTGCCATAGAAATAAATGAGCAAAAAGAAGTATGGCTTGATAGGGTCAACCAACACTTGGATCAGCTCTTGGAAAAATCTCAAAAGGACAATGACATTCAGAGGAAAATGGAAAAGCACTACGCCATGAGGAACAAAATTGCAAGGGCCAATCTCAAACAAGCCCATGAAAAAATTAAAACTTTGACCAAGAAAAATAAGAAAGAGAAGTTAGAAATACTTGATGAAGTGCACTCCATGCCTCAAGCACTCAATGAGCAAGTAACCTCATAATTTTGGCACATTTTTTCACTTATGTTCATTTCAGTAATTTTTTGCAATTTTCAACACATAAATTTTGCCAAAGGCGCAACGACCTAAACGCTGCGCTCTTTTTTGGTACTTATAAATGAAAAATGGCCACCACCAAAAGGTTCATAATGATGATGACATCAACCCTAGAAATTTTCAGAATATTTGGAGGAGAACTGTTCCCTCAAAAATGCAAAAAACCACCAAAATTTCATGTTTATGCCTCCTTTTTGGCCTGGTTGCTGTGCATTTACTAGTCTTGGGAGATTAAGTTTTGACAGGGAAAATGAGCACCATATTGGAAACTGGAGGTATATTTGGAAACTAGACTCAGAGATTGGTTATACCGGGCAGATCCACCCAAAGGGATCACTTCCTACTGGCTCAACCACGAAGCAGGACCCCAAGGGTATTGAGAGAATTCAAATCGTGACCTGTCAATAGCAAAGGCACTTTAATGGCAATGGCTCAATCGATTAACCTAATGGCTCGTATATATATATATATATATATATATATATATATATATATATATATATATATATATATATATATATATATATTCCTCTCGAAAAAATTCGTAATTTCATTTCATTAGTAAATGATACAAAATTATACTTTGTTTATGCATTTGTCAAATGCATTTAGATATAAAAATAAATAGTCCAAAAGAGACATATAGTCTACCTATGCTACTTCATTACATGCAATTATAAGAGATAAAATATATGTTACCTTGCAGATAATACACAAAATTTTTCCATAATATGTTGCACAATCAACATAATCATAATATATCGGTAGCACAATTATCCAATATATATATATATATATATATATATATATATAAGCGCCAAAAATTGTCATTGTTGCATTTTTTAAAACCGATGTTGAGGGCCGCCCTCTATGAAAGGATGATGATAATATTAATATTTCTCCATATATTTTTTCCTTAATCAACCGTCTCCCATGATCTTGTTGAACACTTTTTTTAGATAAGTGATCTACCCATCAATTTTTCTCCCTGTAAATATGACAACAACTGAAAATTTCAAATGTGTCTTTGGTATGTAACATCTTCTCAACTGAAGGTAAAAGATGATGGTTGTGACACCTATGAATCCCTTCATTCTAATTGATTACAATAAAAGAGTCCCCAAACACCTGAACAAAAGAACAATTGTTTTTATTGGCAAAAAGAAGCAGTTGCTTAAGTGCCATGAGTTTAGCATAACTATTTTAGCCTCTTCCCAAACCCATTCCTAATGTGAAAAAGTGGTTCTCATATAAGTAAATAATTTCTCCCCTCTGAAATCTTCTTTCCTCCCCTTGAGAGACCCCACCAAAAAAAACCCACGGTCTTTATTTTTCTACCTCTTATGCAATTACTTCTCTAACAACCAGGAGATGATCTTTTGGGGTAGAATGGAGAAAATTACAAGGATTTGTGCCACCGAACAGTCCAGGCATGAAGGAGCATCCTGTAACATGGATTTTTTCATTGCTAACCAAATTCTCCAACATAGGAGTAGAGGTACCATCCTGAACTTTTTAAGGGATTTATTTTTTAACCAGGCCCACCATGCCTCCAGTAGGCTCCCTCCTTGCCAAGCACCTATAATTTGAAGCTTTTTATGAAAAAAATCCATATGTACTTCGTGACAGAAAATTCAATGAACATGTGACGAATTGTTTCGTTATTCACTTTGTAAAGCATACACCAACCCAAACCTTCTATTTGTCTATTTTGTAGATTATCCCAAGTCATTACCTTGTTCTCTAACAAGAACCACATAAACAACTGAGCTTTACTTGGGATTTTTATCTTCCATGGTAGTTTCCACCACAAGCTAAGCCCCCTTCGCAATATTTCAACAATCAAGTGAATCTATTTTTAGAGTGTAATATTTGAATGGACGGTGGACCTATACCAATTATTCCTTCCTATCTGTTAAGCTGATGGTTGATGAAAGGAACATAACAGTGTTGATCCATATTTATGAAGGAATGAAATGAAATACATATATGAATATAAACACAAAGATATAATGAAAAGGAAACTTCAATTCATTAATAACAAAGTACTGAAAACTATTTACACGCAGAATGGAAATAAAATAGCTCATGCAATGGTAGTTTATCTCTGAGAAGAGATGTGGCGGCTATGTTATAAGTCATTTTTTCACATCCAATCAAGTGAGCCTCATAATGGGCTCAATCAACATCCTATTCCCCTTGTCATCATATTTCACAAAGCCCTAAGCATGTACCTTTCATCCCTCATAATTTCAACCCTAAACTACCCTATCTGAGCCAGTTTTAGGACCAATGCTCCTTGCAAGCCTACTGGGTGCGATCACCTACAGGTTGCTCCACTGTGGCCAGCGTTGGTCACCAACAGGTTTCTCTCCTTTGCACCTGGGTTGGTTCTAGAATTTCGAGAGAATGATCGGGATTCTGGAAGCTTCACCTTCTAGGAGTTTCCAGAAGTTGTTTCAAATACTTACCTTGGATTGACATTCAAATCCTATCATACCCTACTTTGGAGTTTTCACCACTTATCCTTTGATCATGTTAGCACTGCAATTTTTCAAAAAAAAAATCGAAGTATGGTCGTCATTGTAAGTAGTGTCTTAAATCCTCTCCTCTCTCCTAACTTATGGTGAAGAGCCCTGGAGGGTTAAATTGTATGAGTCTTTATCACTTTTTAATAAAATTCAAAAATAATTCTAAGTCCAATAGTCTATTTCTGTTACAAGGTTGATATGGTAAAGTATCTTTTAAAAATGTATTTTAACTACTTTTAGTGGTTAAAGTCATAAGTTTCCATTTGAAAAATGGTCTTATTCTTTCACCATCATTTCCTATCCAAGGTCAAAGACAGAATGTTAGAATCATGAGTTCCGTTAAAAATAGCACAAGAATTGGTTGTTATTTCCATGAGAGGAAACCATATTTTTCAAAAGATATGGTTTTTATAGAAAAAAAACAGTCTTTTTTAGAAAGGTAGTGATTACCTGCAAATTAGTATAAAGGAGCAGAGGAAATATTGTTCAACTGAAGCCAAAATTCCTATTCGAAGTTTGAGGAGAGGTCAAAGTAAGGGTTGTTGTGTGTCTAAAGGATGTTTGTTTTTTATTGGAAGATGCATTAAAAGGGTGATTATTCTTCTGCTAAGGTTATGCAAATGTATTGCTACTCACTAAAGAGTATATGTATCAAAGTGCAGTACGAGTAGCAATTATGAAGATATGTGATGGAGTTGGTGAAATGAGTTGGAAATGGTTTTAAATCATTTATGTGTTTGTGTCATCCTTATTCACTGAGTCTTAGGGCATGCATAACCTGCTTCCATCCGCTCCTGAGACAGTTGCATTTAATAGTTTTATTCTCCATTTTAAAATCATTTCTTAACAGGTGCTAGCAAGTAAGGTTTTGTGGAGGCTAGTCCTCATTTTATAGATGTGTGTTGGAGGTTAGGTTAACAACAAGAAGTATGGGCAAAGGAGGTAATGTAAACCGTTCTAAGCCAGCTAACACTCACTTTGTGGATAGTCGTGCTAAGGCCGAGTTCAAGGCAACAGGCTGGTACTTGTTCTTAAGTAAATTGTCCGATGAGAATGTGGTCGTCGCTCAAGATTTTGTTGAGAAATTTGATGGAGAAAATGTTAGGATTGGGTCTCAAATCTTCAACATTACTGAAACCATCATTGCAAGGGAAACTCAGATTTCTGCAACAAGTGAGTATTGGCATAAGAATAATAAAACTCTTCTTAAAGATGATGCAAATGTTTATTTAAAAGCCTGAGCATGAACACATTGGATGGACTCCTACCATACATATTTCATACTTTAAACCTGAGTGGAAGCATGTCATTGCTACTATACAACACTACATAACTTGTGAAGGTAGGTTTTCAATTGTTCACAAATACCAAATGAGGTTTTTAGTCCATATCTATGGTGCCAAACCCATGAACCTATCCTTTTTCCTCCACAGATTGCTACTATAAATGTCTCAAAAGATAGAGAAGACCCTAGGCTACTCACTACATAATCTATATCATAGAGGCTTGATTAAGATATTGATAGTTTATCACTTGAGAAGGAAAAGGACTACAATATGGGAGAAATTTATAACAGATGAGGGATTTAACAGTGTTTATTCAAGAAGAAGAGTAAGGAGGCCCAAAAAACTGAAAGATACAAAAGAACATTAGTCAAATTCATACATCAACTCCCTCACAAGCTGGCCCATCCTCCATGTCATCTAGGAGGCAGACTAGGAGCTTAGCCAAGAAGGAAAGAAACACTACATATACACCAACAACGAAACCCAAAAATGAAGTCCACATTAGCATTTCATCCAAGGAAACACGGACCTTGAGGTCATTCATGGAGGAGTGTAGAAATAAGTTTAAACAAAGTGATACCCTATTTCATAAAAACATTGTGTCTAAAAGAAAATAGGAGGCAACTTCCTCTTCAAGGGGTAAACATAGGAGAAGGCTCATCATGACAGAGGGACTTTTAGAGGAAGTCAACCCTAAAGCCCTAACATCTAGCCCTGTTCTACCTTCAGAGGAAGTCAGCCCTGAAGCCATGAGATCAAACCTTGTTTTAGAAGCTACATAGGAGACTCAACAAAACAATGAAATTTCATTTAAAGATCCTACTCTTTCACAAGTATGTTCCTCACTCAAGAAGCGGAAAATCAAAGTGTCGTTTATAGCATCATTTCTCACCTTCATATGATTCATGATTGCTTTTATGGCTTTGGGCACCCATTCCTACAGACTTGGACAAAATTCACTAAAAAACAGTGTTAAAATCCCCATACGCGGTTATGCCCAGACTTTTCCGCGTGTATACGCGAGTCCACATGTACTTTTCCACGTATGCCATTAAAATTATTAAAAAATATATAAAAAATCCCTATTTTCGGGCTGGGTTGATGGTTACTTTGGTAGTTCAACCACCCCAGCATGTGGCCAATTGTTTCCAACTGTTGAAACTACTTTGAGGGAGTATAAAAGCCCCTCATGTGCATGGCCTAAGGGAGAGAGAAATTATTGACATTATACTCTGTTGGAATCCTCTATCCAAGTCTGAATTCCTGTGCCTCCTGCACTTCCCAGTTCATTACAGGAAACCCTTGTTTCCCGAAGATGCTCATTTCTCTATATGTCATCTCATATGCACCAGTTCGGAAGGAATCTTAGCGAGGCAAGGGTGGGACGGATCCGGACGACGGTCTGCTCGAAGATCGTGGAAGGATTCAGGTGATCTCTCCACTCGTTATTTCTGTACATGTTATTTATAATACAGAAGAACCATCTTGTTCCCGAAATATACGTGTTAGTGTCCGCTTGCATATATGAGAATGTTGTTATTTAAGCATTTATTATGGTTTATCTAATGTTTCATATGGATTTCACTAACATTTAGAGTAGATATATGCTGTACAACCAGTTCTTTGTGTTTGTTTCTTCTTGTCTTTCAGGTTAAGAAGGAAGAAGGGTTGCTGGGGGTTTGGACCCCGCTGGATCTGCTTCAACCGTAGGACCTACGAGTAAGTTCCTCGATCTGCTCTATTTAGTTTTTCATGAACATGTATGGTTGTGTGAGTCCTTCTTGAGTAGCATGCCCTGCTCTGTGGAGGTTGTAACCCAACAAACCTCAAGGGTGATTTTCCCCGAAACAGTGTCAGAGACTATCACAATGGAAAAACCTACCTTAGGTCAGCTCTTCTCTTCTATTGGTTCTTCAGCCAAGAAGAGGAAGACTACTATAATACATTCATATTCATCTTATGAGGAGGATAACAGTGATACAAAGTACACTAAGACATAGTTTGAAGAAGGAGAATCAAGACGATTCATACATGGTGGAAAAAGGCCTATATATATTTCAAACCCCTACATTCAAAGGCCTCGCACCAGGCCTAAAAACAAACTCAGATTAACAAGAAAGCTGATTGCTAACCCTACTCTTAGGGATGAAATCATAAATGTTGATGATAGCCCAGATAATAAAGCCAAGAAGAAAAAGACTCAGCAGAAAAATCAAAAATAGAAAAGGAGGTAAAAAAAAAGGGTAACTAAATATGAGGCTATCAGAATCTTTGCCTCCATATTTTACCTCTGAAAATGAAGATGCAGAGCCTTGAAAATATGAAGAATATTTTCATTCTTGGTTTATTTTCAGTATTTTCTGATATAGCTACCCTTTTCAGAAAAGGTAGCTATTATTTTCGGATTTAGTATATGGAGAAGAAAAGTTACTTTTTTGTTTTATTCTCACAAGGATGACACTAAAGTTGATGAAGTGAATGTGATCTCTGTCAGGATGAGTTTTTTTCCAGGCGTCAGATAACTTCTAGTTGGTTAGCCACTCATATATTTTAGCATATATGCATACAGGTGTTCACATGAGTTCCTTTCAGTTGCTGGATTCCACCTTTTTTGGAGACATTTTTTGACAAGCTATGACGACACTCAGCCACATTTACTCAACCAACGTCAGCTTCATGATGTCGTGCTTTATCTTTATTTCTATTTTAGTTTTTCTCTTTAAATTTTTAGATAAACTCTACTATACATAGAGAGTTGTAATAAATTCCTAAAAACAGATTTCTACTTTTATTGGAGGCTTCTATACAGAACTCACATTTTGTATAAATATGGTGTAATGCAAAGATAGAAGGGTTCGATGATTTTATTTTACAGATCATACTATGTTACACATTTTGAATATATAATATATCATAAGCACTCTTGAAGACTTATGAAGTCTTGTTGTGTGTATTGTCTTTTTATCTCATGTGTTTTCATACCTGAATTCTCCAGTTCCAGATTGTGATGTTAACTATGTTCCATGTTTTTGTTAGTCTCGTGATATATCTATGCATGATTATCTATTTTTTTTAGTCTTTCTTGGAAAGCTTTCTTGATAAGATATGTGTGGCAATTTATTTATGATCATTCCCTATAACATATATCTTTAGGTGTAAAATGAAATTTGTGTAAGATTTGTAAAATATTTCTTTCGTTGATGCACTATCAATCTATATCTTGTGTTATTTCTCCATCCAAACAGTGGACTTCTATCCTATAGACCCACTATCCTTTTGCATATTCTCCTAGCCAACAGATTACCAATTTACCCTTTCTACCACATCAAGCCTTAGTGCCCTCATATGTGTGAAAGAAAGTTATCTATTTGAAACCTTTTCAGTAGATGTAAGATTCAATCACTTTCCACAATCCAATCCAAAACATAAAATAGCCCTTGAGCTTAAGATGTGTCTGGTTAGGCGCTTGTCACAATCCAAGTGGCGATTCCAAGGCTAACATATTTTGGTGCATCTGCCTAGAGTCGAAGATTATGAATTTTGTATTCTCCAGAAATTGTTGCATGAATGCCTAGTACTGGTTTTTAAAGGCGAATAAAAACTAGTCACTATTTCTGATTGTAATTAGTTCACCTGGCAGCTCCACAAAGAGGACGAGTGGTTTCAAGACCACCTACTAGAAGAAGAAATCAGAAATCACCTCTCGTGATTCCAGTTTCTGGCCTATAGAAGATAATAAAGGATGCTAGAGGGAAACATAAATCAGGTGAAGTTGCATCACATTCAGTGAAAAATTTTCATGAAAAATACATTCCAAAAGAAAAGGTACCATCATCTGATTTACAACCTAAAGAAATTCTAGTTTCAAATAAATCTCCTGAAATATTTCAAGTTGAAACTGCTTCCATTAAAGGAAAAGTTGATGATGTTAGTTTAGGTTCAGCTAAAAGTATATCTCAGTAATAACTTAGTAAATTAGAAAAGAATATCATTCCATTTAAAGAAGAGGTTTTAGGTATCAGTGAAGAAAAATAGAAATCATAAACCTTTGTATTGACAGAATGGGAACTAGAACAACCGTTGGAAATTGCACCCTTCCTAGATAGAGCTATTTTAATTGAGGAATACATAAATTTTTTTTGAGTTTTCTCCAAATTCATCTTGAATATCAGTCTTATTTTAGTCCACAACAGGAGTATTTTCCTCTGTCTCAAAACCCACTTGTTGGCTCATCTTCTTCTCAGCAAAGAGGAGATAACCCTCCTGAAAATTTGAAGTTTAGTCTCGCTGACTTTTTAGCCCAGAAAAACAGACTTGAAGCTGCCCCAATCCTTCAAGAATCAACATCTGAAACTGATTCTCTTGGAGAAGTTGAAATAAAACCTTCTGTTGCCCATCTCTTTGAAAATCCATTATTTTCAACTCTACAAACTTAAATTTCCAGCTTTCAAACCTTTGTATCAGCAATTTTACCATTTGTACCTCAACAAGTCATGGCTCATCCTGCTCTTATAAGGATGCAACAGATTGTTGCTACAAGATATGCACCACTCGCCCTTCCTCAACCTTTGCACCCTCTTCCTTAAGGGGATTATCTAAAATATTTTCCCAAATACATAGGAGAGGGAGAAGGAGTATCTACTGAAGAACACCTAGTTGCCTTCTACAATTATGTCGATAACCAAAACATTGAACATGAAAATGTTTGGTCTAGACTTTTTGTTCAAAACAGAGATGGAGAAGCTAGGAAGTGGTTCAAAAATTTGCCACCAAACTCAATAAAAGGAATAGATGACTTGGAACAAGTGTTTATAAAACAATGGGATGACCGGAAATATTACCTGTATTATCTCATAGAGTTTGGGGCTTTACTAATGAGTCATTAGCAGATTTTAATAAGAGGTTCAATAAAGTCTATCAAAAGATTCTTGTAGAGGTTAAACCCCCTGAAACCACAACTATGATTACCTTTTCCAATGCCTTAGACTCCAAGTTTGCACTATGGTTGAGAGCTGAGAATACACAAACATTGGTGGGTATGTAGGAGGTTGCTATTGGAGTGCAGTCCAATCTTATGGCCTCAAACAAGCTGAAAATTGAAGAAGGGAAGGGGGAAAAAGATAAAAAGAAAATGAAAGAGGAGAAACCATCTTCCTCCTCTAAAAATTTCATAGTTGAAGAAAAGCTAGATCATATGTCAAATTTGATTAAAAATCTTGCTTCTAAAATGACAAAACTGGAGTTAGAAAACAGGTCTGCTGCTAGGCCTATTCAAAATGAAGAAATAAATCTTGTTGGAGGGACATCACAGTCAACGTGTTTGACTTTACAGGAGTATGAAGATCAATCTAGGACAAATCTATTTTCAGATGATCAGGAAGCTCATATTCGTGCTCAGAATGAGAAAAATCAGCCTGAAAATCAGACAAGAAATTATCCTTTGAGGTCAAAAGGGGTTGTCCAACACTCTCAACAAAAACAAGGTGCTTAAAAAATTGTTGCCAAGTAAAAATCAAAGGTTAATGATGTTTCTTCATCACCTAACCTTTCTCCAATCATCAAAACAACTACTGAAAATAAATATTTGACTCCACTCAATTTCAGGTTTAAGTCTGAATTGAATAAAATCTAGATTCCAGTCAAACTCCTAGAATTACTGAAAAATCCAACTTACATAGAATCATTCAAAAGTCTGCTTCAACCATCCCTTTCTCCTGACTCTTTCAATCTTGAAGATGAACATCCTACTATCTTTTTAGGCAGCCATGTCCAAGATCAAAATGATGATAAGTATCCACCTTTTTATCTTTCACTCAACATTCATAACAAATTGCTGCATAACTGCCTATTAGATTCTGGGGCCTCTCACAATTTGATGCCTAAGAAAGTGATGGATGAATTAGGACTAGAAATTACTAAACAATATCATGACCTCTACACTTTTGACTCCAAAAGGGTCAAGTGTTTAGGGGTGATCAGAGACTTGGTAATTTCTCTTACCCAGCTTCCTATGAAGAGTCTGGTGATGGACATAGTGGTTTCAGATATACCATCAAGATTTAGAATGCTCCTTTCCAGATCTTGGTCCAAAAAATTGGGGGGCACTCTTCAAATGGATATGACATATGCCACTATCCCAGTTTTTGGAGGATAATTTAGGAGGTTGTATAAAGAAACAAAGATGACTTATATCATAAGTGATCAGAAAAATCCATCAAATCATCCTATATATGCAGAATAGAAGGAGTTAGGATAATCTATTTTACATATTGTTGCTGATGAAACTCATTTTCAGCCTGAAATTAATAAAAAATAGCAGCTACTCACCTAAAAACAACAAAATACAGAAGTTGGACAAATATGGAAATTTTATTTTGATGGAGCCTCATCAAGATAAGGATCAGGGGTTGGTATAGTTCTTATTTCTCCCACTCATAAGGTAGTAAATTTATCATATAAATTGAAGTTTGTCACTACTAACAATACTGTTGAATATGACACATCAATTCTAGGAATGAAGGCAGCAAAAGATTGGGAGCAGAGCAGTTGATTTTTTTTGGTGATTCAGAGTTGGTGGTAGAGCAGGTGAGAGATAACTATCAAGTAAAAATTCAAAGCTGAAGAATTATAGAAATGAAGTCTGGGATTTGATTGAACATTATTTTTTAGCATTCAATTTGAATTATTGTTTCCAGAGAAGAAAATTAAATGGAAGATTCATTGGCCATCGATGCTAGTAATTTTAAGGTCCCTCTTGATGTCAAAGCTACTTATGATATTCAGATTAAAAACAGACCTTCCATTCCTGATAATGTCAAACACTGGAAAGTGTTTGAAGATGATAAATAAATTCAGAAATTTTTGCAATGTATGGAGGAGTTTTCAGATATTCAAATTGACAATGAACAAGACATAGCTGAAAGTCAGAACAACAAGTCATTCAAAAAGAATTTGGCTGGAAAAGACATTATTGAGCTGAAAACAAACTTCATTCCTAACAACCTGGTTCCTTTAGAAAGGTTGTTTGACAATAATGATGTATTTTTAAAGCCCAACAACAAGACGGATGGAGAAATTACAGTTGATTGCAACATTGGTATTGAAAATCAGCCTAGATATGTTAAAGTTTCTAAATCTCTTCCTGAAGAAAATAGAACTAAATATGTCAAGTTGCTGAAGCAATATGCAAATATTTTTGCTTGGTCTTATAGTGATTTGAAGACATATGATAGAAGCATAATGGAGCATAAAATCCCTCTCAAATCAGAAGCAAAAATTATGGCACAGAAGATAAGGCATATCAATCCTATGCTACTCCCTATTATTGAAAAAAGAAATTAGAAAAATGTGGGAAGCCAACATAATTCTGCCTTTAAGATTTTCCAATTGGGTAGCTAATATAGTCTTGGTTCGAAAGAAGAATGGTGAAATCAGAATTTGTGTTGATTTTCGCAATTTGAACCAGTGTTCACTGAAGGATAACTATCCTTCACCCAAAATGGATCATATTTTGCAAAAAATTGTAGGTTCAAAGAGAATGTCAATGATATATGGCTTTTTAAGATGCAATCAGATTTCAGTTGACAAGCAGGACAGGGAGAAAATAACTTTTACTACACCCTAGGGAACTTTCATGTACAATAAGATGCCTTTCGGTTTAATCAATGCAGGTGCAACATTTCAGTGGGAAATGGATATTGCCTTTGCAGGAGAAAAGGACATATTTGTTGTCATTTATTTAGATGATATAATATTCTTTTCAAAATCTGATCATGACAATTTAAAACATTTGCAAAGTGTTTGATAAGTGCAAAAAAATTGGTTTATCTTTAAACCCAAAGAAATCATGTTTTGTTGTCCGAGAAGGAAAATTGTTGGGGCACGTATTAACATAAAATGGTATTTGCATTGACCCAGGGAGAGTTGAAGCAATTCATAAAATTAGTTTACCCAGAAATAAGAAAGAGTTACAGTCAGTCTTGGGTAAGAATAATTTTCTGAGACGTTTTGTTCCAAATTTTGCAGAATTAATTAAGCATATAAATGTCTTGTTGAAGAAAGATGCATAGTTTAGGTGGCAAGATGAAGCAAAAAAAATTTCTTAGCAATCAAATCTACTTAGAATAAAGCTCCGGTATTAATCAGCCGTGATTCTGAGAAATATCTTTTGACTTTTTCATATGCCTCTAAAGAAACTATTGCAGAAGTTTTACTTCAAAAGAACAAGGAAGGCTTGGAACAACCAATTTCCTTTTTCATCCGTGCATTGAGGGATGCTGAATTAAAATACAACTTGGTTGAAAAACAAGCATATGCACTCGTGAAGGCTCTTAAGTATTTTCAAATTTATGTGTTGCATTCTAAGATTATTTCTTTTGTACCAAATATTAATGTCAAGGATGTATTGTTGCAGCCTGACATAGATGGTAGGAGAGGAAGATGGTTGACAAAAATTCTATAATTTGATATTGAAATCAGACCTACTAAATTGATGAAAGGATAGGGTTTAGCCTGCTCGATGGAAGAATATAATTGCAAAGCTCTAGATCTGAATATGGAAATAGCTGAAGAAACAAATAAT
Organism: Pinus albicaulis; assembly: GCA_034641835.2. Taxonomy (NCBI): domain Eukaryota; kingdom Viridiplantae; phylum Streptophyta; class Pinopsida; order Pinales; family Pinaceae; genus Pinus; species Pinus albicaulis. The sequence goes on from CM076579.1 coordinate 866,487,614, forward strand.
GAAGGTGCAATTGATTATCCTAATATCTTTTATTCCAATTGGTACAAGGATATAGTGTAATTTTTTTAAATTTCAGTTGTCCTCCAGAAATGGAAAAGTCAAAGAGGAGAGCTTTTAAATTGAAGGCTGTCAAATATTACATAATGGAGAATCAACTTTATTGGAAAGACCCTGTAGGAGTGTTGTGTAGGAAAATCCCCTTTGCGGACAGAGGCAATCCCTCTAGCATTAGGGTGGGTCTAGCAACAAGGGGACATGTTGGTTTATAAATTCCTAATCTATAAACAAAATGTTGATTGGAATAGATGTCCTACCTAGATCCAATGCTCTTGACGTAGTACGTTGTAGTGATCCCTCGATCTTTGTTATTCAAGCCTTGCGCTCCGTTGGTAGAAATATTCACACACATGCACAAATATCAAGAAAACACTAAAAGCATATGAGCATACATATTCATTTTCAACTATCTAACTAGTCAAGGAGAGACAGAAACTTTGAATAGTAACGTAGATGAAGATGGAAATAGAAATCAATCATGTAATGTTAATGTATAAAAGGGAGTTTACAACCCATGCCTTGACATTGTAGACCTCCTTGGAAAGGTTCAGTCGGGCACTTCTCTAAAGCATTCATTCGTTGATTCGGCTCAAAGAGGCGAAAGGCTCAAACTCTCTCTTACAACTATGGACTATTCTCTGCTATCTTCAGCACACTAGATCTTGGTCTATTATAGCTAGCATAATTAATGGGATGAAGAGGAATTTATAGCAGTGGCGGAAGAGTTTTGGGATCCACTTATGGTGAAGGAAAGGTATATCCCTTTAGGAAGTTTCATTTTTGTAGGAAGTAAAAGGCCAAAGGGAGAAACTCGACCACATCCAGTCAAACAAACATCCATGATTCCGCTCACGAAGATGTTAGATCTTAGAAGCTTCCTTTCCATATTAAAAAACCTTAAAAAATTATCTCGTCGTGGGGGTCCTTCAAAGACAAAGCGACCATGGCACAAGATCTAGTGAAAATCTGACCATGGGCACGAGGAAATAACCACACCATAGCGCCGACCCAAAATTACATGTTTTTAAGGGTCTACTTTAGGAATGGTCCACATAGATTTTTTTCCTGGCATGTTAAGGGATGTAATGACATTCATTATGATGTGTGACAGTACAAAGTGATCACTATGATGGTCCTCCAGTACTCGAAATGGGGAATGCAGGGACAGTGAAAAAATGTTGTGTAACAGATTCCCCCTAAAGCATGAAGTTCGAGAGAGAGGGAGAGGTGAAATGCTTTACGAGAACATGAACAAACCAAAAAGTTGATGTCGGAGGACCTACAAGATCAAGTATGATTAATATCTTTGATACATGAGTATGAGTTATGGGCGTAGCCATCCATAATAGAGAACATGTAATAAGATCCATGGTATGGAAACAAGCATCCAATGAGAAGGATCATAAAATAGACTCAGGTATGGTCGCAACCATCCATTCAGAAGAGTCATGTATACAGTCATGACAAACCAAATCATCCCTTAGCCTAGATTTCATTAGACAAAATCTAGGGTCTTGTGCTTCGTCTCGACCCGAACAAGTACAAATTCAGGCATGTGAATGAAGGAGCTGAAGTCGAACATGCAAGAAAGTTGCCTGATTACCAGTCGATGATGGAAGTTGTTAATAAGTGTGAGAGAAACCACCAATAATGAAAATGGTTCTCAAGGTACTACTAGTACAATCCACAAAATGTGAAAAATGAACTAGAGTCTAACATCCGTGAAATCACCCGATCGAAGGCCAATGCTGAGAACCTGTCATCGACGTCGAATGTGAAGAACTTGCCATTGAGGCATGCAAGCTCTAAGGTACCAAAAGGGATTCTATGGATCAAATTCCTGGATAATGATATGAATTCGACGGGAAGTGATCGGTCAAAGGAGGGCCATAATGTTTCCCACATCATTGACACAAGACAGAGGAATCTGCTTCTTCCAGGTAAGAGCCATGAAATTCCCCTTTAATTTCATCCAATTTTCATATGTTTTCATATCTTGATGCATTTTTTGGAAGAGTTTTAAAAACTCACACCCTTAGCGGTTTGCACTGGTTCTCAGCACGAAGCTGTGCCAACCTCTACAATTTTTACATAGGGAAAGCATCGCTCAACATTGTTGTTTGAAAAATAGTTGTGCCGAACGCTATGCATAAATTTTTTCAAATTTTTTTTAAAAACGCTTATCAAAATCGATTCAATTTTTAACCATATGGATTATAGAATCTTATATGTTGTTTTTTAGGAAGAATAGTTGTTGTAATGGCAATAGAAGGGAAAGAGCGGGAAAATGGGGCAGAAGATGCACAGGCCATGGAGGAAGATGCATGCTTAGATGCTCTCAAGAACTGTGGGCTCCTTAAATTTTTCATGACCCCATGTATGAGAGATCAATTATAGCTGCTGCAATACTTGATCAGTGTATGGGAAATTATATAAGAGAAATTCATCATCCATGACCAGGAATTGGAGATAAAAGTCTCTGATGTCTACTTCTTGATAGGATTTTCGCGGAGGGGAGAGCGAGCACGAATGACAAGTACTTAGATCCTTGGAGAGAGCATGGCCATTTTGATAGAGATAGCTTGTACATGAGCAAGGAAAGCACACAAGAGCGGTAAACTAGACATCTAGACAGTGCCTGACTTACCTTTGAGGGTAGTGTTACATTTCATTACTCGGGTTGTCAGATCTCAGGCTCCCCATGAAGCCACAAAGACTCAACTCCAATTAGCCATAGATTGCATGTTTTTGACAATATTCAATTGGGAAAAATCAGTGAAAATCAATAGGAAACATCGGCTGACCAAGTGTAAGAATAATAAGCTGAAGCAGTTTGGGTATGGGTCCATTTTTATACCGTTCATCCTAGAACGGTTACCGATATTCCAACATAAGGAGGTAATTTTACCTAGGCCACCATCACGAGAGCCACAGATGGTCCGTTGGGCTGAGTTGATGCCTCGATCAGGAGGTGGGTAGCATATGTCATGGAGACCAGATTTCTTTGACAAGTTGATCTGACAACTCATCGTGGTGGAGGACTGGCCATATACCGGTAACAATTTCAGGGGTGATCTAGATCTTCCATGTTCGGAAGGGGACAAATGGGACAAGCACAGAGGTAAAAACTCATTTATTTTTATTTTTATGAGTATTACGATTTTTTGGATTTATATATATATGTGTTCTGATATTTTGATATGTGTTGTAGATGTTGGACCAGAGAGACCCGCGGGGATGTCTCCGATAGCTCGAAGGGTCTAAAGAGAGTTTGAAGTGGCCCCTCATGGTGAGGGAGGTGATAACAAGGAATAAATTGCACATAACTTGGAGTGAATCACAAGCAAGATCCTAAAGTATGTGAGATTTGAGGACATTTATCACGCTTACCAGTGGTACACTGCGGGGGTTTCTAACTGCATTCATTGACTACTGAGACGTGTCATACGGGTAGTGACGTGTTATCATGAGCACCATGCTGATTAGACTCCTAGGTTTTATTTCTACATATTTTGAGAGACATGGCGTCTCAGATGTAACTGAAACACATATTTTTTGAACTTTGATGTACAAGACGATGCAAAAAATAGGTATATATATATATATGCTTATTTTCTTGTCTAAATCTTACCATCTAATGATGGTTTCTTTTACAAATTCCGCAAATGTCTATCTAATACAAGATTAGCTACTGCATCAGTTAACGTATTCATTCTTTTGGGAATATGTTGATATGTAATATAATCAAAATTCCTTTCTAACAAACGAACACATAAATACATCCTTAAAATATGAAGGTTTTTGATAAAATAACGCCCATTGAGTTGGAGAAAAACAAGCTCAGAGTCTAGGTTTACAATTAATTCATGAATGTCGAGGGCAATTGCTTCACTTAGAAGTTCAATAAATGCACTATATTCAGTGACATTGTTAGTTGTACGTCCTAAACAAATGCCTTGAAGGTCGACTAACTCATCGTTAGGATCATAAATTACCCAAGCCACGGAGGATAGGTTTCGGGTATTGCAGGAGGTATTGTTAGTGAAACTGACATAAGGAGTGACAAACATCTGCACAGTAAGAAAAGACATAATAAGCAGGAAAAACTACTCACAAAACACACCAAGTCAAAAATGTACAAAAATGAAAAAACACACTTATGTACAGAAGAAATGCACGAGAAAACTCATGAATAATATTTTTTTCAATACAAATTGTTCTGGGGCTGATCCAGGAGATTGCCTTCATAATCAATAAGCTCATAGGCCCCTTTTTGAAAAACACGTTTAACGATGTAGGGTCCATGCCACATGGGTTTGAATTTACCTACCCCCAACTTATCATGGGCTTGGTCATACAAGAGGACCAAGTCTCCTTCTACGAAGGTACGAGGAGAAAATTTCTGGTCAAAGTGGGCTTTGACCCACTTTTTCTGTGCTTATATGACTAGAGCAGCGAAGCGTCAAGTTTCATCAAGCCTCTCCAAATATATAATATGTTATTCCTCTAGCGAAGTATTTGGCAGTAATTTGACAACTATCTTGAGTGAATGGATTTCACATTCAATCAGAAGGGTAGCTCCTAGACCATAAATAAGTTGAAATGGTGTGAATCCAGTTGCATCCTTCATCGAGGTTTGGCAAGCCCAAAGAGTTGAGAACAACATGAGATGCCAATTGGACTTGTGCATCCCAATAGTACGTTGAAGCATAGTGACTAAATCTTTGTTCACGGCTTCGACCTGACCATCAGCCTGGGGGTAGTACGACATTGAGTTTTTGTGATGCCGACCCAACTGAGTAGTCATCTCAGCCATCATATAATGGCAAAAATGGGAGCCATGTTTAGTGACAATGGCTTGAGGGACTCCAAACCTGGAAATCACGTGATTGAAAAGAAATTGAGTGACCATCTTACCATCAGCTGTTAATGTAGGCATTTCTTTGGCCCATTTTGTGAAGTAGTCTACGGCTACAATAATATAAGCATGCCCTCCGACCGAGCAAGGGTTACATGTCATAAAATCAATACCCCACTTCTAAAAAGGACCAATGATAATGAGGGGATGGAGGTAAGTGGGTGGCATGCGCATATTACGCTGGTAGATCTGGCACTCGCAACATTTACAGACAACGAGGATACAATATTTGAAAATGGCAGGCCATAAATAACTTGCGTGAAGAATTTTTTGAGAAGTAGCATACCTAGACATGTGACCACCACACACGCCAGAATGGCAATCATTAAGGACCATTTCAGCTTCCTCGAGGGTTAGACACAAACGGAGGATGGAATCAGCTCCGATGCGGTGTAAAGTATCTTTGATTATGCGATATGGTTGTGAATGATGACAGATACGTCGACGATCATCTTCCATCAATTCAGATCGGAAAGTAGAAGTCTAGAGATAAATGATGATATCACCATACCATGGATCGAGGGTGCTAATCAGAAAAATAGTATCGTCTGGAATGTGTTCCTCAGAACTGGAAGGAGCATAGGTAGAGGGTAAGGAGAAAATCAATTCAGTAAAAACCAACGACTTCTTTGATTTTGCGGCAATGAACTCCAAATCGAACTCTTGGAGGATAAATATCCACTTAGAATACTTTCCCCCCAGCAATTTTTGAGTTAAAATATAGGTCATGGGGTTGCAATTAGAAATCACGATCGTGGTGTAGAGTAAAATATAATGGCAGAAACTTTGTATGGCTTGAACAACTTCCAACGCCAATTTTTTGACATGAGCATAACGTGTTTCAGTGTCGAGAAGATTGTGGCTGAGATAATAGATGACATGCTCAGTACCATCATCATCGTCTTGCACCAAAACCATGGGAATAATGTGAAAAGCAGCAGCCAGATAGAGTGAATAATCGCGATGATAATTTGGGGGATGAAAAAGAGGAGCATTGATGAGAATGGTCTTTAGTGCATCAAAATATTTTGGGCAATCTCGTCCTGTAGGAATGAGATGCCTTTCTTAAGAAATCACGTAAAACCTTTGGCTACCTCGGCATAGTTCGGTATGAAATGACGCAGGAAATTATCTTTCCCTTGAAAACTATGCAATTGGTGTAAAGAGGAAGGGGAGGGGAGATTAGTGATAGCTTCGACCTTGAGAGGATCAAGAAAAATACCGTCTTTGGAAACAACAAACCCAAGGAGTCTTTCGGAGTCGACGTAGAAGACACATTTGTGTGAATTAAGCTGAATGTTGTAGCGTCTACAAAAAAAGAAAAATTTGACAGAGGTTTTCTCGGTGGTCTTGATGCTTAGCGGAATGAGCCAGGAGTTCATCCAGGTAAGGTTGAACGATGTGCTTAATATCGTGAAAAGCATAAGACATTGATCATTGGAACGTGGCACCAACATTTTTTAGGTCAAAAGGGAGCTTTTTATACGCAAAAGTGCCCCATGGATAGATGAAGGCAGTTTTATGTTGATCATCCGGTAGTATATTAATATAGTTATAACTGGAGAACGCGTCCATAAGGAAGAAAATCTCACTCCCAACACATTCATCAATAATCTAGTCGATGAAGGGAGTGGGATACTTATCCTTGGGACAAGCATGATTTATATTGCGGTAATCCACACAAACTCGAATAGTGCCCTACTTTTTGGCCACAGGGACAATGTTAGAGACCTAATCTGTCAACGGGATTGGATAAATTAAGCCTGCTTTGAGAATTTTTTCAAATTCTCTCTTTATGGAAACAACCTTTCTAGGGTGCACGTGACGAAGATGTTGGCGAACAGGTTTCACATCAGGGTAAGTGGGTATCTCGTGCACGACTATACTCAGATCAATGCTGGGCATTTCCTCGTAGGACCAAGAGAAATGTCTCAAAATTCATGGAAGAGGCTAGTATAGACCTTAATCTCATCAGGAGAACAGGTAACCCTAACATGGATGTTCTCGAGAACCCCCGATTTAACGGAGATGTCAATAGGCATCTTCTGAGTGATATTTCCCATGTTGCCTTCTACAAAAACTTCATGTGTCAAAATAGGCATTTAAAGTGGTCGGGAAGGAGCTTGGGAAGTGAAATTCTCAAGACAGGCAGACATTTCCCCAAGACTAGGTAAAAATGAGGAACGATGGTGATTATCGTCCCAGGGAGGATCCTCGAGAGACAGTTTCTGTGATGGCTTCATCAATTGGAAATGTCTCGTTCAAGGGAATGGGGGAATCTGAAGCAATGAGCCAAGGGGATTGAGAATACGTGTCAAGAGGCATACTTAAATAAGTATGATCAGAAGGAGAAGCCGAAGCCGAGACAATTTCAGCGTATTTGATTTCTGTGGGGCTTAATGGCATAATGTCGCCAAAGAAATCCATTTGATTGGAGGAAGGAACGAGCCACAAATCCGATTTGACAGATATCATATTGAAAGAAGCGACGTTGGGAGGCGGGAGGTTGAAAATATCCATAAAGGCAGAATCTTTAAAAATAACTGCTCACAAACTCTCATATAGAATATTGGTATGCTCCACATATGGAACATTACCTTCAGAGGGAGTAGCAGTGAAGAAAGACAATTGGTCAACCGTGACTATCTTACCTTGGTAGGGAAAACGAAGCCTATGGAATAGAGAGGAAGGCACACAACGCATAACATGGGTCCAACTTTGTCTGAGTAGAAGATTTTAATTCAGATTGGCATCAACAACCTCTACCTCAACATTGAATGTCTTGCCTTCCAACATGATAGGCAAGCTGGGGAGAATACCAAACAGAGGAGAAAATATTCCATAAAAAGCCTCTAGGGTATTAGGGGATTGACTCAAGGAAGGAGAACTAATGACTTTCCAACAAGATACAAACATAATGCATGTAGATGCACCTTCATCGATTATAGTTTGATGAATGGTATTTGAGTTAATGATGACTTGGATAAGAAAATAAATCAAGTGGGGAAGACGCGGAACATGGGTCTCCAAATTGAAAGTAATAAGATCAAAGTTTGTCGAATCGATTCCTCCAATGGCATATAGCAATGATTTCCGTTGTGTAGGACATCTTTGAAGAACTTCCAATGCCGACATAGCAGAAGCAGCTTGGGAAAAATACTCAAAAATATTGTAATGTTGAGCTGCTCAAGTATTAGGATTGTAAGAGGATTTTCAAAGCATGCCTTTAGCAGGCGGTCGGACAACATAATCATTACTAGGCCTTTTGATATGAAGAGGGCTGGAACTAGGATGGGAAAAAGTAGATGGAGCATCGGCAGTTTCTTTCCCGACCAGCGGAGTGTAATCTTTCGACCTAGTCGCCACATTCACGGGTATAGTGGCGCACATAAACACTTGAGAACCATATGACGAAGAGGATTGTAGTTGGTCTACCATCTGAGTCTGCTAGGATGGGAAAGGCTCTTTTAGGACAGTTAGGGTCCCTTGAGTACCTTGAAGCAATCAGCTCACTTCAGACCGTCGAGGACAGTCTTTGCTGAAGTGATCATCATCACATATAAGACAAGAGTACTTAGTTTTGCACTTTGAGCCATCATCAACGTTGGTTTTAGGAGAATCTTGTTTCAGGGTATCGACTTCGCCTTTGCCTTTAACATTATTCTTACCTTTGGAAGCTTTGTCTGTCGAGGTAGACTGGATGGAATTCACTTCTGCGGTTTTACTAGGATTGGAAGGTGGCTGAGAAGTAGTATCGGTAGAAGGGGAAAATTTCTACTTCATAGGAGTAGGATAAGACTTATGGGAAGTTTGAGAAATGGAACCAATGATACCGTCGATAGGTGGTGTCACCGGTTCTTTGGAAGTTCCAGCTCATGTAGCATTGGGCAAGAGATCATAAATCATGCCAGACTGGGAGTAAACCAGATCGAGGTACTGGGCACAAGCAATGGCATGCTCTTCAGTGACACATGCCCCCATAGCAATGTCCTTAGCTATCGAACCAACAAAAGAGGTAGTGAACCAGTCAATCAGAAGATGATTAGGGATTTCAAACTTGATCAAATGATGACGCTATCTCCATTCATGAATGTTATCAGAGATATGTGTGGTTTTATCTTGTTTCAAGGATGTAAGGAGGTGCGTTCATGTTTCATAGAGAACCGATAACTGAAAGTGTGTGAGAAATTCCATTGAAAGAGAATTGAAATTGTAAAAGATTCCATGAGAGATTTCAATGTACCACTTTGCAGCGGCACCATTGAGGGTCCTTTGGAAAAGATGTAAACGAATAGAATCATCAATCCAGGAGTTATAGTATCACCATAGGTGATATTTCATAACATGCACCTGGTGGTCTTCTCGAGAATTTCCTTCGAACTTGGGATAATCACCAAGAATCTTGGTGGGAATTGGAGGCCAATATAGATTATGAAGAATGGGATCATTAGTTAGCTTCGACACATCGGGAAGCTCCAATGTAGCAAGGAATGTAAATTGCGGGTTAAAAGGCATCACAGACCTTTGATAAAGACCTGTGTTAGGGTTCCAACCAGGTCGAGAGAAATTTTGAGCCCATATGTTCTGTCCCGGAGGATTTTTCACCATGGGGGATATAATTTTGGAAATTCTACCCATATCCTTGTTGGGGACTAGGATACTAGTTTTGAGTAAACCATTGAGGCCCAATTTGACCAACGTATGGATTCTGTCGTGGGATGAAAGTAATGCCTTGGGGTTGACCTTACGCCATCAAAGGTTTACCTTGGGAAACCAATGGTTGGCCTTGAGGAATTAAAGGTTAGCCCTAAGGCTGACCAAGCTATCCCTGGGGTCCAGGTTGGCCCGGATGCTGACCAGGCTGCCCTTGGGGTCGAGGTTGGCCTGGATGATGAGATTGACCAAGCTGTCCCTGAAAACTAGGTTGGCCTAATGGGTGAGATGAGCTAGGCTGCCCTTGAAGACCAGGTTGACCTTGCTAGCTGATGGAGAGTTGACCTTGTTGTACAATAGGCCGGCCTTGCTGAATGTAAGGTTGGTTTTGTTGTACAAAAGGCTATCCTTGAGGGGTATAAGGCATTCCCTGCTACACATAGGGTTGACCTAGATGATTGTAGGTTGTCCCTGTTGGGCAAAGGTTATCCCTATAAACGGTAAGGTTTTCCTTGTGGGCCATAGGGTTGTCCCTGTTGGTACGTGAACTGATTCTGGTGAACCAGAGGTTGATTTTTTTGAACATATAATGGACCTTTCTAGATAGGTCCATGGTAATATATGTGTTTCCCGAACTCATCGTAGAGATGCGGTGGATTGGCCAGAGCCTGAACCTGCTGAGAACCCTGAGGGAGGTAGTTATGATGTTGAAAAACCATCATATATTGGTCGTACAAAAAACCTCTCGGAATAGGATTGGAAGGAATAGGTGTACTACCAATAGGTTGAGTGACTCCTGATACGTGAGGTTGTGAGCCACTCACAATGAGCCCAATAGACATCGTGGAAGCATGGGATGTGTTCCTTGAATGGTAGTAGCTAACGACAATGATGTAACCACACCGATGGATGGTGTGGAGGAAGCCACACAAATATTGGGTTGGGTTGGGACAGTCGTGACAGTTTTCTGAACAATGGGAATCGAAGAGGATGGACCCGACACAAACAACCCTAAAGAAGGAGCCGCGGTACTTGACCATAAGGGGTTCTGGTACAAAGATGAAGCACCAGAAATCAACTGTCCCAAAGTACGGTAACCAACCGGGAGCGGCTGAGAGGAAATCTGAGATGTCTCATAAGGAAAAATTTTGGGAGGGAATTGATATTCCCCTGTAGATATGAGAGTCTCTTCACTACTAACAGGGCTCAAGGCATCCATGTTGGATGAATACATGTTGTCAAAGAAAATATTGTGAGCGGCGGAGGGAAAATCACATGACAATGGTGTCAGAGGCGGGTCCGAGCATCGAGAGGAATCTTCTCTTAGAAATAAAAAAGGATCCAGGGGATGCCAACTGATATTAAACTGCTCCTTAGGGGGAGAATGAGTGGCAAGAGGTTGAATTCTTGGAATGATGGCACATTTGAAGCCTTGGGTCTCAACAAACAGGGGTATCTCAAAAGAGAATCTAGGAAGTGACTCTCCACCACGAGGTAATGAAGAGGAGGATGAAAAAAGTGGTTCTGCCACGGTGACTCTATCTCAGAAGAAGAAGAGAAAATAGATCATTAATTCGAGGCTTTGACAACAATAATTAAGGAATTACTCATGATCTGGCCAAGAAATAGCTTAATGGGCGTGTGATGTAATCGTGGCCAATTAATTTTTAAAACATTGAAACAAGACTCTGCCTTTTCATGTTTTAAGAGTCGATACAAGGAAAAAAGGTGACTCTAGTCACTTTAAGTTTGAACGAGCTCGAAAGGACAAGTGCTCGATGATCTTTTCAAATTTAAAGAGTCATGGAAAGATCAAAATGAATACTTAGGAACTCTAGGCAAAAGGGTGTACCAAGCTCTCATGAACTACAATATACACCTTGGCAAATAAATTTACCAAGGACTTAATGTATGTGCAGGCAGTCTCCCCAAATGTTGTGTTCGGTGTATCACGGTTACAGGGTTGTAGAATCGACTTCCTATGAATAAAGGATTGCAACCTAAAAGGGTCTCCTTTTATATACTCAACGATATGGGGAGCACAAGTCCGTACTAGCACTGACTAATGCAAGATGCGAGTGAAAATTGCTAGGTTTAATGACACCGAAACATGTCACTAGCCGAGATCTCTAAGTGTGAGCATTAAGTTTCAATGCTTCCTTAGGTTGATGGAGTCAATTTTATGGTTTATCTTGAAATTAGGTTTCAGTTTCAAGGCCCTATCGAATGTTACCTCAATTCTCTAATGTGAAACTATATGAGAGAAAGAATACCATTTCATTTCGATGAAAAGCTAACTAAGTGAAGGATAGAGGTTTGCAACAAAGTAGCACTCAAGCAAATGCAAGAATGACACTTTCCTCTATTCTACTAACATAGTCAAAGCAGAAAACGAAAAATTTTTCTTTTGTCTTTCACTTTCCAATAAAAAGGGATCCTAATAACGCAAAAGAGTACTTTTCATTTCCGAATGAGAAGGAAGAATGCAAAATTTTTGTTCTTTTTATGTAAGTGATAAGAAAAAATGCAATGCTACACTAAAAAAAACAAATACTTGCTTCGAGTAGCTTTGAACAAGATCGTCAAAAAATGAAGAGACCAACCCCAAGCAAACATAAACACGCACTCAAAACTAGGCATGTATTTCCTTACCCAAAATAAAGGGCTTTTAGTCAACTCAACAAGAAATGTGATCTATGCTCGGGGCGATGGAGGGACAATCAAAAAGACATAGAATGAGAGCTTAACAACCCTAATTCACATACAATCAATTGAAAAGGCCAAGAAACCACATAAAAGGCTGAAAATGAACGACCAAACTAACTCATAAATAGATCAGAAACCCAACGAACACGCGGCTAGGCGAATGGTTCAAAACACCTAGAAACCCTAGGATGGATAAGTTGCATGATTTGAATGAGAGATAACAAAAACTAGAATGGATGAGACAACCAAGTCAAGAAATAAGAACTAGATGGATCAATCCAAGTAGAAGAACCAACCTAAAGGATAAGACACACTGGAAACTTAGTGCAAAAGGCCCAAAATCAATCTTACAAGAATTGACGCAGCTGTTCAGCAACATTCGACACCGAGCAGTGAAAATCGTGCCTATGTTAATGACAACTCGCGTAGATGGGCGTGACTGTAAAACAATCAACAATGCAAAGCAAGGAAAGAAAGGAAAAAACAAAGGGCTTGCTGAGAAAAACCAAACTTATCACTCTAGAAAAATACTAAATGGCTAGAAGCAATCAAACAAGCCAAAAAAAGCAGAGAAACGACAATTCAGCCAAAGTTGGACAGACAATAAAAAATTCAAAATGAACAATAAGAGGCAATAGTATTGACTCCCCAGTGGAGTCGCTAACCTTTTGAGCAGGAAAATCCCCTCTGCGGACATAGGTGATCCCTCTAGCCCTAGGGTGGGTCTAGCAACAAGGGAACATGTTGGTTTCTAAATTCCTAGTTTATAAACGAAATGTGGATTGGAATAGATTTCCTACCTCAATCCAATGCTCTTGACGTAGTATGTTGCAGTGATCCCTTGATATTTGTTCTTCAAGCCTTGTGCTCTGTTGGTAGCGATATTCACACACCTGCACAAAGATCAAGTAAATACTAAAAGAATATGAGCATACATATTCATTTACGACTATCTAACTAGTCAAGGAGAGTTAGAAACTTTGAATAGTAACGTAGACAAATATGGAACTAGAAATCAGTCATGTCATATTAATGTATAAAAGGGAGTTTACAACCCATGCCTTGACGTTGTAGACCTCCTTGGACAGGTTCAGTCGGGCACGTCTCCAAAGCATTCATTCATTGATTCGGCTCAAAGAGGCGAAAGGCTCAAACTCTCTCTCACAACTATGGACTATTCTTTGTTATCTTATGCACACCAACTCTTGGTCTATTCTAGCTAGCAAAATCAATGGGATGAAGAGGAATTTATAGGAGTGGAGGAAGAGCTTTGGGATCCAATTATGGTGGAGGAAAGTTCTATCCCTTTGGGAAGGTTCATTTTTGTTGGAACTAGAAGGCCAAAGGGAGAAACTCGACCACATCCAGTCAAACAAACATCCAAGATTTCACTCACGAAGCTCTTAGATCTTAGAAGCTTCATTTCCATATTAAAAAACCTTCAAAAAGTAGCTCGGCGCAGGGGTCCTTTAGAGATAGAGTGACCACGGCACAAGGCCTAGTGCAAATCTGGCCATAGGCGCAAGGACATAACCACACCACAGCGCCGACCCAAAATTACATGTTTTTAAGGGTCTACTTCAGGAATGGTCCATAGAGATTTTTTTCCTAGCATGTTAAGGGATGCACTGAAATTCATTATGATGTGTGACAGTACACAGGGGTCACTATGATGGTCCTCCAGTATTCGGAATAGGGAATGCAGGGATAGTGACAAAATGTTGTGTAACAAGGAGTATTTTTTAGATGTCTATATGAGGCTGATTCACAAGAATTTATAGCGGAAATACATGCAGGGGTATGTGGTGTACATTTGTACTAGAAAGCTACTGCAAACAAGATTTTAAGAGCCAATTATTATTGGCCAACTCTTTTTTATGACGTTTTTGCTAAATTTAGAGCTTGCACTAAATGTCAAAAGTTCGCTGGTAAGAAAAAGCTACTCCCACTACCTTTGATTCCCATTTCAACAGATGCTCCTTTCAAGTAATGGGGGATAGATTTCATTGGTGAGATTCATCCACCATCATCGGGAAAACATAGATGGATTCTTACAACCACAGATTATTTCACCAAGTGGATTGAGTCCATTCCAACCAAATATGCTATTGACATGGTAATCATTAAATTTCTGTTGGAAAATATTATGTCTAGATTTGGCTGCCCTCAGAAGTTGGTGACTGACAATGCAATGGATTTCAAATTTTCCAAGAACAATTTTTGTCAAAATTATAATATTTATTTGACTCATTCTACACCTTATTACCCCCAAGGTAATGGGCTAGCTGAGTCATCAAATAAAATTCTGGTGAGAATTATAAAAAATATAATGACTGAAAACAAAATAAATTGGGATACTCGGCTAGTTCATGCTCTTTGGGAAGATAGGGTAAGTGTTAAAAGATCAATTGAAGCTTCTCTCTTTCATCGTGTTTATGGTGTTGATTTTTTCATGCCATTACATTTGGCTCTGCCTATCATGAATTTTTTACAGGATGAAACTGATAATTCAAACCTTATTCAAAAAAGGATGTTGCAATTGAAAGAATTTCATCAAAATTGAGAATCCTTGATGGAAAAAACAGAGAAATACAAGGCCAAAGTAAAAGTTATCTTTCATAAAAGGGAAAAAAAGCAAACATTCCAGGAATACGATCTGGTATTACCTTGGGATGCAAGAAGAGAAGGCCATGGGAAGCATGGTAAGTTTGATAATTTTTGGTTTGGGCCATTCAAGGTTGCTCAAGTTCTGGAAAATAATACATTTCTTCTGAAACATTTAGATGATGATAAATTAGCTGGAGGTCGATTCAATGGTCATTATCTCAAATTTTTTTTTTTTCTATTGAGTTAGTCACTCTCCCCATTGTAAATATGTGGAGTGTTGTTTTCAATTAGGCTTCATGCCCAATGATGTTTATGTTTTTAAATAGATTCGGTTTCATTACAGTCAATAAAAGTCAGTTTCTCTCATTAGCTTCTAAAACTTGAAAAGTATTGAAAGTTAAAGGAACTGAATCTATAGTCCTTGAACCCTCACAGGGAGGACATCATCCCCAATAGGAGCCACTATTAGCACTGCAATTTTTCAAAAAAAAATCAAAGTCTTGTTGTCATTGTAAGTAGTGCCTTTGATCCTCTCATGTCTCCTAACTTATGGTGAAGAGCCCTGGAGGATCAAATTGTATGAGTCTTTATCACTTTTTAATAAAATTTAAAAATAATTATGATTCCAATAGTTTGTTTCTGTTACAAGGTCGATAGGGTAAAGTCTCTTTTAAATAGGTCTTTTAACTACTTTCAGTGGTTAAAGTTATAAGTTTACATTTGAAAAAGGGTATTATTCTTTCACCATCATTTCCTATCCAATATCAAATACAAAATGTTAGAATCATGAGTTTTGTTAAGAATAACACACGAATTAGTTGTTCCTTCCATGAGAGGAAACTATATTTTTCAAAAGCTATGGTTTTTACAGAAAAAAAACAGTCTTTTTCAGAAAGGTAGTAATTACCTGCAAATTAGTATAAGGGAGTAGAGGAAATATTATTCAACTGAAGGTAGCATTGCTATTCGAAGATTGAGGATATGTCAAAGTAAGGGTTGTTGTGTGTCTAAAGGATGTTTAGTTTTCATTGGAAGATGCATTAAAAGGGTGATTATTCTTTTGCTAAGGTTATGCAAATGTATTGCTACTCAATAAAGAGTATATGTGTCAAAATGCAGTACGATTTGCAATTATGAAGATGTGTGATGGAGTTGGTGAAATGAGTTGGCAGTGGTTTTAAATAATTTCTGTGTTTGTGTCATCCTTATTCATCAAGTCTTAGATCATGCATAACCTGCTTCCATCCGCTCCTGTGATAGCTGCAGTTAATAGTTTTATTCTCCATTTTAAAATCATTTGTTAACAAGTGCTAGTAGGTAGGGTTTTGTGGAGGCTAGTTCTCGTTTTATAGTTGTGTGTTGTAGGTTAGGTTAAGAACACGGAGTATGGGAAAAGGAGGTAATTTAAACCGTTCTGAGCCAGCTAACACTCTCTTTGTGGATATTCATGCTAATGTTGAATTCAAGGCACCAGGTTGGTACCATTTCTTCAGGAAATTCTCCAGTGAGAATGTGGTCATCGCTCAAGTGTTTGCTGAGGCATTTGATGGAGAGAAGGTTAGGATTGGGTCTCATACCTTCAACATTACTGAAACCATCATTGAAAAGGCAAATCATACTTCTGCAATAGGTGAGTCTTGGCATAATAATAATAAAACTCTCCTAAAATTTGATGCAAATGTTTATTTGAAAGCCTGAGCATGAACACATTGTTGATCAACGGTTGTCATTGATGTCAACCCAAGCAGCACCAGTGGCTACCCCAATATTGCATGGGATTTTTGACCTACCAAATTAATATATTATTGGTCAATAATGCTCTGGATGGTTTCTACTTGTCAAGATGTTTCCGTTGATATATAGCACGCCACGTAATTGTTCACGGTTTGAGAGATATTCATGTTTGAAGTTTGTAACCCCAGTTAGTGGGCTAAAACCCCATGGGGTTGTGGCATGGGTCATTGAAAGTTCATAATTAATATTTTTTAAGCTCCTAAAATCCCTCCCATTTTCACTTGTTGAAGCCCCTCTCAACCTAAGCATTTATATAAATTGTGATCCTCATATCCTCCTTATGCAAGGGATTTCGCCATATGAAACAGGTCATCGTGGAATTTTCGCTCTAACGTTTTTTCTACGAAGGTTCAGAAGCTGAAATTTTTATGAGGAAAAAAAGAAATCATGAGGAATCTCCTATGAAATTTTCAAATCAAGGTGTGCTATATTTTCAGAGATATGATCTGTAGAAGTCAATATTTTTGCGGGCTCCTGAAATTCATCTCAAAGAAGTGACCTTGGGAAAATTGTCATAACTCTCTCTCTGAGTATCAGAATGGAATTATGTAAAAAGTGGAAGATAGTGAATAGAATTTATTTTTCACTCTATCAATTTCAAAGTCGAATGAAGAAACGGTGACATGTGGCATGCCATACAATTTTTCTCTACTGAAACAATCCATAATTAGGGCATTGTGAGAGATTGAGCATAACTCTCTATTGAAGAATCCAAATTGGGTCAGACCTGTGGTATTGGAAATAAGACTCAAAGGAATACTACAGGACCAAAAATCACATATTGGGGATTTGAAATAACATAAATACACCAGATTCAATATCGAGCTCCTAGAAGGGAAGAAAAAGCTAGATCATGTGTTGTCAAGGGCTGCAAAGGACCAGACTTTCTAGGGTAGAAAATCAAAGCAAGGTGCAGCAGAGGGTAGCATGAAAAGAGAAAAAACAAAGGTGCAGAACAATAACAATAAATTCATCACATGAACTCTTCAAGTGGGCAGCATTGCATACAGTCACTGTAAAGGTATCATTGTACTAAGTCATTGTAAATACATTATTATAAAAATTGCTCTAGTGTCTATTTGCCAAGAGTTGAAGAGGCAGTATCAGGAGGTCTAGGATCATCATTAGGTGGTTGTGTCATATTTGGGGTTATGGTTTAGTATGTATTCTTCTTCTACATCATTCTATATCATTGTAAAGTGGACCATTTTCCTCGGTACGAGAGTCCATTCTTTTATTCTTCTATAGGGTGGTAGGGTGGTGCTAGGGTGAGTTGTAGCTCATTGGGTGTTGGGGCATCCATTCAGTTGATTACTCAAGAATCTCGGGCATTGGAGCGTCCATCCAGTGGGAGTTGGAGAAGAATGCTTTTTTAGATTCTAGAAATTTGGAGCTTTATTTTCAATTGGAGTTGAATATTAAAGAATTATTAGAAAAGCATTAGTTGTTTTTTGTCCCGGAGTAGGTTTCCACCTTAAAAAATGTGTGCATTTGTGTTCCTTTTGTTTTCTTCTATCATTGTACAAACACTGATAATAATTGAAGATGAACTAATGCTCTAATTGAAAGGAATACTGATTCAACCCCCCTCTCAGTATTTCCAACAATTGGTATCGGAGCTTGGTTCCTTCAATAGCAGTTTAACAGCTAGAAGGAGGTCATGGAGCGTACCAATAATGGTCTACCTCTGATCAATGAAAATAATTATGCACTCTGGAAAGGAAGAATGGAGGTCTATCTCTTGGCGCAAGGTTATGAAGTATGGGACACTGTTCAAAATGGATTTACATCAACCACAGATGAACAAGGTAAGAAGAATTTGGTAAATGATGCAAAAGCAAAGAATATTATTATCGGTGGACTTATTGAATCTGCTTATCATAAGGTGTTGGGTTGTAAAACTGCCAAAAATGTATGGGACAAGCTTGAGAATATATATGCAGGTGACTCAAATGTCAAAAGAAATAAGCTGAAATCTATAGAAAAAAGACTGGTAACTTGGCAAATGAAGGAAAATTGCAACATTGTTGCATACTTCCCAGCGTTGTTAAATGCTTCAATACTGCGAAAGGAATGAGCAGAATTGATGAAGACTATTATGTTATTCTTGAACGTTACGATTGTAAGGTATCGGTCTTAGAATAAAGTGCAAATCTGGACAAACTCAGCAAAGAGGAATTACATGGAGTTCTCATAGCATATGAAATGAGACTTGGTGAAGAATAGGGTACTTCACATCTAGAAACTACGTTCGTTGCATATAAGAAAACCAATAAGGACAAACAACCTTCAATTGAAAAGACATGCACCTACAAGTGTGAAGAAAAGGGAGATGATGGAGAAGGTCTTTCAGATTAAGAATATGCTTACTTTATGAGAAAACTAAAAATTGGTAAGGGAAAATTCAAAGGTAAACTTCCATTGATATGTTTCGGCTGTGGTGAAGTTGGGCCTTTCGCAGCAAAATGTTAGAACAGAAGTGATGGCAACTCAAAAGGAAAGAAAGGCTTTAATAAATTCAAAAATCAAATATCCAAAAGGAACTTTCTCTCTAAAAAATGTAGCTCATCATCCGATGAAGACAATGACAGCGAAGAATAAGCCAATGAGAGAGTATTGTTTATGGCCAAGCACAATAAACAAGAGGTATCAAACAACGAAGAATAAGGATTGACCATAGAAGAATTTTCTAAGGAAGAAATCAAACTTATAAAAGAGCTCAAGGCAGAGAAGATCCATTCTAATACTCTTGAAGAACAAGTTCAAGGTCTCAAAATTGAAGTTGAAGAACACAAATGTATTGAAGATTCACTTCAAAATAATTTGGAAGAAAGCAACCAAGAAAGGGAAGCATTAGAAGCCGAAGTAGTCTCGCTGCGTAAGGAAGTGAAGAAGGGAAAAACTATCCAAAACTATGCCAACATCTCAAGGAAGTGGAAAGACTCATCGACAATCAACGATCTCACAATGACAGAACTGGCATCAGTTACAAAAAGGAAGAAGCAGGACCTTCTATAACAAAATACAATGAACCTATGAGATCTGACATGCATGTAGATTTCATTGGAGAAGATTCACAAGAACAGCCGTGGAAGACAATTCCTCAACGAAGATTTCCATCCAGGTACTAACATTTTTTTTATGGATATTGTTATTCATGTGGAAAATTTGGTCATAAAGCTGTAGAATGTCACATGTACCCTAGGACGAATACAATTCTAGGAGACCTGTCAAATATGAACCTCCCAGGGCTCAACGAAACATCAATAGATTTAAACATTTAAGAAATAATATTGAATGTTACAAATGTTGAAACTTTGGACACATAGCCAGAGACTGCAGACTTTAAAATCCTCGAGAAGAATCTTCGAAGCCACAAAATGAATGAGCATGGAAGAAGAAGAAGACTGATAATTGTGCTCTCGCTCTCAAGGCTCAAAACAACAAAGATGTGTGGTATGTTGATAGCAGTTTCTTAATGCATATGACTGGAGATAGAAATAAATTTGTATCTCTGAAAGATAAGAAGGATGGAGCTGTGTCCTTTGGAAATGATGGATCTTAAAATGTTATAGGATCAGGTACTGTCACTCTTGGAAGCAAATATGCTCTAGCCAAGAATGTTCTATTGGTTGAAAACATGAATCACAATCTGCTCAGTGTTGGAAAAATGTGTGATCAAGGACACACAATACTATTCAACTCACAAATTGAAATGGAAAGGCGGTATGGTGAAATTGTGGCTCTGACAAGTCGAGCTCCAAATGACATATATTTCTAGATGAAGCAACTAAAACAATGTCTAATAGATAAGAAGATGAGTATATTTGGTGACAATGATGATCAACTAAGTAAGAATTTTCTACAAAAGATGCAAAGTGATTTCGAGATGTCTTTACTTGGTGAGCTAACATACTTCTTAGGGCTTCAAATATCTCAGCAAGAGAAAGGAATATTTATATGTCAAGCCAAGTACATCAAGGAAATTCTCAAGAAATTTAAAATGGAAGAATGCAAACCCATCCTTATTCTGATGGTAACATGTTGCAAATTGAGCATAAACAACTCATCTAAGGATGTGGATATAAGGTTGTACAGATCTATGATTGGTATTTTTCTATATGTAAAAACCTCCCGGCCATATTTCATGCAAGTAGTTGGACAAGTAGCAAGATTCCAAGCAGCACCAAAAGAATCACATATTATTGCCATCAAAATAATTCTTCGATATCTAAAGGGAACAACAGAATATGGCTTGCGGTATCCCAAGGGTAACAATGTCATTATTCATTCCTTTATAGATGCAGATTGGGCAGGAAGTGCTGATGATCATGAGAGTACTTGTGAAGCATTGGAATATCTTCGTCAGAATCTTGGGATTCTCCCAAGTTCCCATTAGATTTTCCTTATTCAGAATATAAAGGGGGAGTGGAAGTGTGTATAGGTCCGTGAGATGGTTGTATGTCAGGGGGAGTGGAAGTGTGTACAAGTCCACAAGATGGTTGTGAGTCAAGGGGAGTTACCCTTTTCCATTGATTTCAAAGGGGGAGAGAACGTTGTAGGAAGAGGTGTCATGATTGTAGGGGTAGTACTTGTGTTACCATCAATGCCAAAGGGGGAGATTATTGATCATCAGTTGTCATTGATGTCAACCCAAGAAGCACCAAGGGCTACCCCAATATTGCATGGGAATTTTGACCTACCAAATTAATATATTCTGGGTCAAGAATTCTTTTTATGGTTTCTACTTGTCGATATGTTTCTGTTGATATATGGCACGCCACGTAATTCTTCACGGTTTGAGAGATATTCATGTTTAAAGTTTGTAACCCTAGTTAGTGGGATAAAACACCATGGGGTTGTGGCATGGGTCATTGAAAAGTCATAAATCCTAAAATCCATACCACATTCACTTGTTGAATCCCTTCTCAACCTAAGAATTTATATAAATTGTGATCCTCATCTCCTCCTTATGCAATATATTTCGTCATCTGAAACAGGTCATCGTGGAATTTTCTCTCTACCTTTTTTTCCATGAGTTCGGAAAATTTGAAGTTTTTTATGAGGGCGAAGCCAAAATCTGAGAAGCTCTGTGAAAAGTACAGATCAGGTGTGTAACTATTTTTCGGAGATATGATCTATGGAAGTCAATGTTTTATGGAGCTCACGAAATTCATCTCCAAAGTGACCTTGGGAAAATCGTCATAACTCTCTCACGAGGTATCGGTGGAATTATAAAATGTGACAAATTGAGCATGGATTTTAGTTTTCGTTGTATCAATTTTAGAGCCGAATGAAGAAACCGTGACATGTGGAATGTCATACAATTTAGCTCTACTGAAATAGTCCATAATTAGGTCATTGTGAGATACTGGGCATAACTATCTCTTGAAGAATCGAAATTGGATCAGACCTATGGAATTGGAAAGAAGACTTAGAGTACTACTACTAACCAAAAACAAAATATTGGGGAGCTGAAATAACAGAGATACACCATATTCAATTATCGTGCTCCTAGAAGGAAAGAAAAAGCTAGATTGTTTTGTCTCTATCGTACACATGGACCAGAATTTCTGAAGACAAAAGAAAATCAAGGTGCTGGCAATTAGCATAGCAGAAGAAGAAACCAAGGTATAGAATAGCATTAAGGAATCTCATCGCAGTATTCAAGTGGGTAGCACTACATACGATCATGTTAAGGTATCATTGTACTAAGTCACTGTAAATACATTATTGTAAAAATTGTTCTAGTGTCTATCTTCCAAGAGTTGAAGAGGCAGTGTCGGGAGGTCTAGGATCATCATTAGGTGGTTGTGTCATAGTTGAGGTTATGGTCTAGTGTGTCTTCTTCTTCTACATCATTCTATATCATTGTAAAGTGGACCATTTTCCCTGGTACGGGAGTCCATTCTTCTTTTATTCTTCTATAGGGTGGTAGGGTGGTGCTAGGGTGAGTTGTAGCTCATTGGGTGTTGGGGCATTCGTTCAGTTGACTACTAAAGAATCTCAGGCGTTGGAGCGTCCATCCAGTGGGAGCTGGAGAAGAATGCTTTTCTAGATTCTAGGAAGTTGGAGCTTTATTTTCAATTGGAGTTGAATATTAAAAAATTATTAGAAAAGCATTAGGTGGTTTTTGTCCCGGAGTGGGTTTCCACCTTAAAAACTGTGTGCATTTGTGTTCCTCTTGTTTGCTGCTATCATTGTACAAACACTGATAATAATTGAAGATTAACTAATGATCTAATTGAAAGAAATACTGATTCACCCCCCCTCTTAGTATTTCCAACACAACACACATTGCATGGACTCCTACCATACACATATTTCACATGCTGCGCTTGAGTGGCATGTCGACTCTCATGACCGTCGTACATAGCAATGAGGTTTTCAGCTGTTCACAAATACCAAATGAGATTTTAATCCATGTTACAGTGCCAAACCACTGAACCTACCCTTTTCCTCACGATCACGTAGCAATATCTTCAGAAGATGAAGAAGACCCCAAGCTACTCTTTCACATAATCATCTGTCATAGAGACTTGATTAAGATGTTGATAGTTTTATCACTTGAGAAGAAGGACTACAATACTGAGAGAATTTATACATAATGAGGGATTTAACGATGTTCTAGGGTATGTAGTACGGAGGCTGAAAGATACAAGAATAACGATCGAACCACCCAGTAATACATCCAACTCCCTCACAAGATGGCCCTCCTCATGTCATCTAGGAGGTAGACTAGGAGCTTAGCCAAGAAGGCTAGAAACACTACATCTACACCAACAACACAACCAACAAATGAAGTCCACAATAGAAGTTCATCCAAGGAACCACAAACCTTGAGGTCATTCATGGAGGACTGTAGAAAGAAGTTTAAACAAAGAGATATATTATTTCATAAAAACATTGTTTATAAATGAAAAGAGGAGGAAAATTTCTCTTCAAGGTGTAAACACAGGAGAAGGATCAACATGACAAAGGGAATTTCAGAGGAAGTCAGCCCTGAAGCCCTAACATCCAGCCCTGTTCTACCTTCAGAGGAAGTCAACCTTGACGCCATGAGATCAAACCCTATTTTAGAAGCTACATAAGAGACTCAACAAAACAGTGACATTTCATTCAAAGAGCCTACTCTTTCACACATCTTTTTCCTCACTCAAGAAGGGGAAAAGAAAAGTTTCAGAGACTATCACAATGGAAGAACCTACCTTAGATCAAATCTTCTCATCTATTGGTTCTTCAACCAAGAAGAGGAAGAAGACTATAATATATTCATATTCATCTTATGAGGAGGATATCAGTAATATCGAGTACACTGAGTCGGAATTTGAAGAAGGAGAATCAAGAAGATTCATACATGGTGGAAAAAGGCCTACATATATTCCAACCCCATACATTCAAAGGTCTTGCACCAGGCCTAAAAGAAAACTCAGATTAACAAGAAAGCTGATTGATAACCCTGCTCTTAGGGATGAAATCATAAATGTTGATGATAGCCCAGAGAATAAATCCAAGAAGAAAAACACCCAGCAGAAAAATAAAACATAGAAAAGGAGGTCAAACAAAAGGGTAACTAAAGCTCAGGCTATCAGAATATTTTCATACATATTAGATCTCTGAAGAATGAAGATGCAAAGCCTTTAAAATCCGAAGAAGCTTTTCATTTTTGTTTATTTTCAATATTTTTGGATATAGCTACCCTTTTCAGAAGAGGTAGCTATTATTTTCGGATTTATTATATGGAGAAGAAAATCTACTTTTTGGTTTTATTCTCACAAGGATGACACTAAAGTTTATGAAGTGAATGTGATCTCTGTCATGATGATTTTTTTTCCAGGTTTCAGATAACTTCCATTTGGTTAGCCACTCCTATATTTTAGCAGATATGCATACAGGTGTTCACAGGTGTTCCTTTTAGTTGCTGGATTCCACCTTTTTTGGAGACAAATTTTGACAAGCTACGAGAGAACTCAGCTAGCTTCAGATCCATGATGCCATGCTTTATCTTTGTTTCTATTTCAGTTTTTCTCTTTAATTTTTTAGATAAACTCTACTATATGTGGAGAGTTGTAATAAATTCCCAAAATTAGATTTCCACTTTTATTTGAGGCTTCTATACAAAACTCCTATTTTCTATAAATATGGTGTAATGCAAAGACAAAAGGGTTCGATGATTGTATTTTACAGAGCATATTGTGTTACAAATTTTGAATATATAATATATCATAAGCACTCTTAAGGAGTTATGAAAGCTTGTTGTGTGTATTTTCTACTTATATCATGTGGTTTCGTACCTGAATTCTTTAGTTACAAATTGTGATGTTAACTCTATTCCATGTTTTTTTTAGTCTCATGATATATCTATGCATGATTATCTAAATTTTTTCAGTCTTGCTTGGAAATTTTTCTTGATAAGATATGTGTGGAAATTTATTTATGAGAATTCCTTGTAACATATATATTTATGTGTACAATGAAATTATTGTAAGACTTGTAAAATATTTCTTTCATTGATGCACTATCAATCTGTATCTTGTGTTATTTCTCCATCCAAACAATGGAATTATATCTTATAGACCCAC